>OZ037992.1:42021745-42136745 GCA_964035705.1 Porites rus
AAACACTAGGCAATGGTCGGATATACCTAGTGGCATTACTCCTGTGCATCGCACAACATCCACCTTGGTGGTAACAATAAGATCAATCAGTGACTTTGTGGTATAAGTTATGCGGGTTGGTTCAGCAATAACACTTTGCATATTAAAATCTTCAAAAAGCATCAGCAAATTCTTTGTTTTAGATGTAATTAAGGTGGAGCCAGGATTGTTTTGGGCTTCCAACATGCAGCAGTTTAAGTCACCAAGGACGAAAATACTGTCTGTTTTCAACCAGGCTTTCTCAAGAACGCCGTGAAAGTTTTCAAAGAAGTTCGGAGTTTCGAGTTCAGATCGGTAAACAACTGAGAATAAAGTAGTGTGGGTAGGGAATTTCACCTGTATCCATATGGCCTCAATATCCTTGACCCAAATGCAACTCGAGGTTATTTTGGCAGCGGGCATAGCCACCCGCGTCTTCTGAAGCAGAAAAATGCCAGCGGCCATCAAGGAAGAAATGACAATGGAAAAAAAGTTAACCTGAGATCAGACCCAATTTTAGCAGTTCTCATACGTTCGCCTTGCCCACCGGAATGAAATTACATAGCGAAACGAAAATAGAGCCTGATCTCAGGTTAAAAAAAAGTGAACAAGGACATGTACGACATTTCCTCCATAAAACGTGTAACCAGGAAGTTTCTGGATTTTTCACGTTGTAGTGTTGCAAACAAAACGGCAAAGAAAATGTACAAAAGGACAAAACTAAGTGTGCTGCGCGTGCAAAGTTGTGTTTTTGCTAATAAGACCTTTTGTTGTTTTTTAACCGTTCTTGTTGCCTTCGCCGCTTAGCATTACACGATTATATATTTAGTTTGAGCGAACTATAAATATTATCGAGGGCTTCGCTTTTACCACTGGCTAAATCTTTTATATGTTAGAGAAGAGACGATCACCCTTGCCTTGCGATCCTCGTGGGAGTAACGCGTGGTGGACGCGCTTCGCGCGCGCGACGATATTATAAACCTCTCTCCTCTCGGAATAAATACAGGCGAACTATGTGCTAAAAACATAACAAGAACAGCAAGAAGACAACTCGACGGACGACATCAGCTATTTGGAGAATATTTTCGGAGCTGAACAACCTTCATCTCCTAAACTTGCCGATTAACATGCATGCACTATCGAAGATAAACTTAACATCAGTGCTTAACATCGATGGAGGTAAGCGCGTTTTAGCTTGTTGTTTTTTGAATGAATAATAAGGAGTAGTTATTTAATTCTGCTTTCGTATCATTTGAAGAATTATGGAAATCGGGGAGGGTGTTATCCGCCAAGGCCGTACTCAGCCTCGCAAGCTAGCACAGGTTTCTGCATAAGGCTGATAAGGTCTGATGTGCGTCCACTTAATACCTGTAAAATATCTTCACTATTCCCAGTTCGCGTGACAAAGATGATGAAATTACAAAATAGACCCGGAAATTATATAACCTCTACCTTTATAAATTCTAAGGCCCGGTTCAGACGCCGAACTTTTCTTGAGCCGATCCTAACACACTGAATTAAGTACATGAAAAGTTCGGCGTCGGAATCAATTCTGTCAATTAGGAACGCCTGTTTCAATTTGGAACGGCCCAGCCGTTCTTTTCGCCTAGCCCGGCTTGGAATTTCGCCTTTCGAGCGACTTTGGCACAGCTTTGATTCAGACGCCGAACTTTTTATGTAACGAACCCGCTAATCATAGTTATTAGAGGAGACTGGTTATGAAAAGCGGCAAACATCAGTGATAAAAACAACAGTGCTGCAGTTTATGTTGGAAGCACCCTAGACTGCGAGCAGTCTCTCTTTTTCTTCAGATTTAGTGAGAGCAGTGCACGCGCGCGGGAGCGGCGAAGCCGCAAGACGCGCGAACGCGCGTGGCCATTTGCGTGTCTCGCGTTTTGCTGGACGGACTACAGAAAAAAGAGAGACTGCTCGTAGTCTAGAAGCACCCTGAAAGTGCACAATCCTTTGTTTTCTGTTGGCAAATTGTTACGGAATAAATTAATGCAACGTTTTTATTGGTCAATACAATCAAAATGATAGGAATTCTTTTGAACGTTGTGCACTTTCCAGGGGCACCCAACGAGGATATAGTTCAAAACCAAGAGACTATAAAGGGGACAGAGAGGGCATCCCCCATATACACCCTATTCCATAGGTAATTCGTCTCGAGTTATTTTTAACACCACAGATCTCAAGGGGGATTAGACAACAGCCAATCACATAACGCGAATGTGTTCCGCGTGGATGACCCACGCTGAGAGCCACGCGTCCTTCACGAAATGACGCAGAACAAAATGGGGGAAGACGCGGACAGCGATTTTGCTATTCCTTTTGTTGACGAAAACGACTACAGCGTGATTTCTGCGAAAGCTGTGTCAGCGAAACCGAAATTAAAAAAGAATCGCCCTTCCTCTCTTGTATAGAGCTAACAGTAGAGCAGGGAAATCCTTAACACACTGAATATTCTCTCAGGATCATTTATAATTTACAGTTTGAAGAGAGCAATTTCTGGTTTGATGTCTATTTTTTTCAGTCTTTATAGCGATTATTTCTACCCACTTGCTTTGTCAATTGTAGGCGAACCCTCCTAAAGCTGAATTTCAAGGGACCATATTCGAGCTCAGAAAGAGAAATAAAATTTCGTCGTTGCTTATTTACGTCCTCCATAAAAAGCGAAATTAGGCATTTTCACGTCGTAGTCGTGCAAAAACGGGAAAGAAATGAACAAAAAGGTGTGTTGCACGTGCGAAGTTGTTGTTTTGCTAATTAAACCTATTGTTTTTTTGACGTTCTAGTTGTCGTCCGCGTCGTTGGATCTTAAACTCCCTAAATTGTACAAACGACCGGTTTCAATAGACCGGCGAAATTTCTCATTTTATTAAGGCACTGAGGTTACGACAACTTCGAGTTAAACTGATTTCACGGGTTGTCAAAGAGTCCAGCGATTCCTTTTTCCCAGGTGAGCGCCGACTCATTTCGCTTCAATATTCAGGAATGCTCTCGATCTTTTTACGCTTTCATTGCCTCTCGCCCGACATGTTTTGCACGGCGTTTGGTTATGCGAAACCTCCACGAAACATCCACGCCTCGCGCGAGGTAACTTTATCCCAATTCTAAAAATAACTCGAGACGAATTACCTATGGAATAGGGTGTATATGGGGGATGCCCTCTCTGTCCCCTTTATAGTCTCTTGTTCAAAACCGCTTAACATAGCATTGTTGAACGTATTTTAGTATTTAAACGGCAGATATAGGCATATTTTTATCCCCTAAAAACTTTCCATCTGTTCGGATTTCCTAGCTGAAAGTCTAGTGATCCGAAAATTATAGTGATAAAAACTTACCTTCTCGAAAATTTCAGCCAGGAAAAGGCTCCCGAAAATTCTAGGTGGCCTTTTTTAAGGTCAAACTCCGTTTAAAATGGGTAATTATACCATTTTGTAGATGTTCGAAAATCCTAGGAGAGGCAGGCAAGCAAGAAATTTCACAACAAATGCTCCGAAAATTCTAGATCTCAAATCGTCTTCCGGACAGATATTTTCCCGAAAATTGCCGTTGGGTGCCCCTGACTTTCAGGTCCACAAAAACATATAACAAAGGAGTCTGACGGGTTTCATAACCATTCCACTCAATTAACTATGCGCTAATGCATAAATTGTTATAACGTATTTTGTAAGCAGTTTGACCGAAACGATCATTTTTCGCCTTTTAGACTTAGTTCAGCTGCAATTAAGATTAGCGTCTGAATCAATTCAGCAGGTCTAAATAATTTGGGTCGGCCATAATTCGAATTAGGTTCGGTTTATGAAAAGTTCGGCATCTGAACCGGGCCAAAGAAATCACGAGGCGCTACGCAACGCTACGCTATTTTAATTTAAGGCAACTTCATGTTTATATTAAAATACCGAATTATTCAGATCGGCTTTGGAACAGTTTCGAACAAGATGGATGTCCCAACTCTGATGTACAATCTAAACGAGGAAGTAACTTGCTCGGTGTGCATGCAACTGTACACAAACCCTAAGCAACTGCCTTGCTTACATATTTTTTGCCTTGAATGTCTGAACAACTTAGCTCGAACCAGCGCCCGTGGTGGCAAGATCAAATGTCCGCTCTGCCAGAGAGGAGTCGATATTCCCGAGAGTGGTACCTTGGATACTCTACCTAACTGTTTTCACATGAAGAATCTACTCGATATTCTAGCCATCAAAGAATGCGACACTGCAAAGGTAGCGTGTGGAAACTGTGAGATGAAACGCGAAGAAGCATCCTATTGTTTTCACTGTGGTAAGTTCTGGTGCAATGATTGTGTGAATGCCCACAACATCTTGCGAGAAAACAGAGAGCACCGTGTCCTTGCTCTCAAAGATTTCAAAGACAAGGATTTTGAGGGTGTTCTCAAGAGGCCAGTGTTTTGCCAGAAGGAGCATCATGATAAAGAAATACTCAAGTTTTATTGTAAGGAATGTGATATTCCCGTGTGTCAGACTTGCGTTATTGTAGATCACAATAAACACGATGTGGAGCATTTGGAAGTTGCTACAAGAGAGGTGAAGAAGAGTATCACTTCTAAGCTGGCTGCTGTAAGGGAGTCATTGAACGCGATATCCCGCAAATACACAGCCGAAAAGGAGGAAATATCCCACCTAATTAAATATTCTTCTGAAACAAACAAGGAGAGGATACAGCAAATGGTTAAATCTCTTATCTCGATCCTTCACCAAAAAGAACAAGAACTGATAGCTGAACAAGAAACTCAGAGGAAAATGGCAGAAGAAGAGCTTAATAAAAGCGCCGTTGCTTTTGAGGATCGTTTAAGAAAAAGGGAGGAATCCATCTCAAATGTTGAGGCCATTGTTGAACGCAGCACAGGGGCGGATCTGGTTAGGATCAAGGCAAGCATAGATAAACTCTTCAAAGGACTTCAAGAGCCAAAAGCTACATCATCTACAAGGGAAATAAAACTTCACTCGAAAGTGTTTGTGGGGAACGAAGCAATCTCGAAAGTCCTTGAAGAGTCGGTAATTGGGAGTCTTGAGCAATCTTCCACTGAAGCATACCAGTGTTTAGTTCATGGGTTCAGAGGAGCTACTGCTGGACTAGAGACCGAATTTGAAGTTATCACGAGGAATTCGGAAGGAAAACAATGCTATTGTTCAGGAGACGTTATAGATGTGCAGCTTATTTCAGTGCAACAAGATCTTAACATTAACAACATTCCTGAGGAAGTGAAAATAGTTGATAGAAAAAATGGCAGGTACACGGTTTCCTTCATCACAAGAGAAAGTGGACAACATTTATTAACTGTTCAAGTAAATGGAGAACACATTAGGAAATTTCCATCCATTGAAATTAATGAACGGTGCTTTAAGCCTTTAAGGTTCATTGGAGAAAGAGCTGTTGACGGTCTACGGTTGTGCATGCCCTGGGGAATAACTGCGAATGACGCGAATGAAATCTTTGTAAGCGACATGAGTAACAATCGCATTGTGGTTTTCAATGAAAATGGGGAGTTTATCAGATCTTTTGGACAAAATTTCCTTACCTGGCCAAATGGGGTGCTTTGTGACAATATGGGGAGAATTTTTGTAACAAGTAGAAATAACAACAAAATATTAGTGTTTGGGCAAAGTGGGGAATATATTTCAACATTTCACAATGGTAATTCACTAAGAGGACCAAGGGGAATATCATTTGATGCTGATGGGAATCTTATAGTTTGTGATGCAGGAAATGAATGTGTTAGGTTTTTTTCTCCTGATGGAAACAATTTTAAGACAATAGGTGCTGGTAGATTACGTATGCCATTTGACTGTGTATGCCATAAAGACAAAGTGTTTGTTTCTGATCGTGACGCTCATCTGATTAAGGTCTACAATAGTAATGGTAGATTTTTGTATGAATTTCGAAGCTATGGACCGGGGGAAGGAAAGTTACGTCTTCCAGCAGGTTTAGCAGTGGACAAAATGGGACATCTTCTTGTTTGTTCCTTAGATAATCATCGAGTGCAGGTTTTTACTTTAGGTGGGAAGTTTATTGCTAAGTTTGGGGAACATGGACAAAAGTTGGGGAAAATGTGCGGCCCTACCTCCCTTTTAGTACTGAAAAGTGGTCGCATTGTTGTTTGTGAGTTTCACAACAACCGCTTACAAATATTTGAATAAAATTGTCTTTTTAATAGAAGAAAATAAATTCAGCTAAGATATATGTAATATTTTACTTATGTTTGGATTAATTTACTAGTAATAGACTCAGAAGGTCTTGCACTATTTAGGCATTGGTAAGCGTTGGTAAGGGAAGGTAAAGATAAAAGGCTAAGCTAAGAATACACAGTTTCCCTTTTGTGATGTTTTACAGTCTTATAAACAAGATTTAATTAAGCAGCAAAACTGGGGTTTTATTCTTTTTTCGCCGCATTGGCCGAAATAGTCTAGAAATTGTAACTGTATGATGCATACTTTTTTCTCAAATGTTATGTTTTGCTTTTTAGAAAAAAAAACTTAAATCAACAGCGTTTTGTTCAGTAGCTTTAATATGAATGGTTACAGTTATTATCTGAAAACAACCCAGTTTAAAAATTTGAACCTAGTTTGGAAATTTTAAGCTAGTATGAAAAATTTAAACTGGTTAAAAAAAAATGAAACCAAACAAAACTTGAACCATAACATATACAACAGACACATTCGTGAATTAAATTTACTAGGGGAAAACGTTAGAACCACAGTGAATGAATCAAGGGACTGATCCTCACTAGGTAAGGACAAGTTTGTTGTACTAATAATAAAATGTAATTGACCAACTGGTGAGAGACAAATACAATATATTTTCCAACTTTAATTACTGTGTATCTTGCCCAATTAAGAATCCCTTCGCCTTTTTTTATTTCAAGGAATATATGACCCAAAAATTACTCCACAGAACAGCTAAAGAATATATATTATTTTGAACTTTAAACTGTAATGTCATATGCTCCACACTCTTGAATCTGAAATATACTGCTACAGTGGAACCTCGATATAACGAAGTGCTAAGGGACTGGCAAAATTTGTTCGCTATAACAAGGTTTCATAATATTGAGGTACTTTTTCATATATTTTACTATTACTGGGGTAAAGAAAATAGTTTGTTATACCGAAGACTTTGTTATATCAGAGGTTTGTTACATTGAGGTTTCACTGTATAAGGTGAACTATAAATTTGTTTGAATGGTTTGCACCTCCATTTGCTTGCTGAAATTCTTTCAGATATACATGTGATCAAAGAAGAAGGCAGCTGTACTTTCTTTGATGCAGTTTCCCACTGAATGTTGTGTAATGAAACAACAAAAATTTTAAAGTGACAGGGATGCTTGTTGTCTCGCTTAGGGGTGTAATTGCAGATTTTGGTCACACTTGAGATGTTTGGGATGGAAAGTCACTATAATTATTTAGTTATCACTTAGGTCTGGGAATACATAATTAATTAACAATGTCTGTTTTAGTATGGCCTCCGTTACGAGTCAATTTAAGCTTGAACCACACCAACATTGGTCTCCCTTAGGGGTTCACTTTTATTTTCAGTCAAGCATCCCCATCACCCTTATATGGGAGTTCCCCCCCACTGCCCCCGGGACCAGCAAAGTGCCAGCAAAGGAGGCAACCATGTGAGTCCCTTTTTCACTAGTTTGCCATCTCAATTCATGCCAAGCCTCCATTCAACAGACTGAGAAAAGACTGCTAACAGCCTTTTGCACCAACTTATGACATTAGAGCTGCTAAGAAAATAATGTACATACAAGTAATATATATATTTAGTATATACTAAAACAGTGGATAGTGTTTTTTGGGCCCTATGATTGGCTACTCAATCAGTGAACATCCTGCACTATTCACTGATTCACTTCCAGTTCCTCTGAGTGAGCGACGCCAAACTTGCGTAGGTTGCGAGCAAAATGCTTTCCTGGTTTGCTGCCGTAACAAACTAAGAAATTTCACAACTAATCAAGCAAACTATTTCCGAAATACATGAAAAAGGTGATGAAGTTCGGTTTGGAAGTTTTAACAGGTAAAGCTTTGTCTTTTTGACTTGAATAGTTATCGATAAAACCGGTGAAAAAGTTTTTTGTTTACAAATGCAAATTAAGCTTAAGTCTTGCGTTACTTTATTTAGTTGACTTGTTCATAAATAAGTTTAAAACTAAATTTAATAATCTTTTTCACAGAATTATTTTAAATACAAACAGAATTCACAACTCCTTTTGAAGAAACTTCCCCGCAAGAACTAAACAAACGCCTTCAAAAGTTTTATTTGTCGCTAAGAAAAAGCAACGACCGCGGCTGTTCGGTCATCGCACGCCAAAATTGTAATCGTTGGCAACAGTAAATGAGTTAAAAGTCATCATTTTGTGCTCAATTATCTCACTGTTTTAGTATATTATACTAAAACAATTATTCACCTCAGTGTCAGTGGCTAGTAGTGGATATTTACCTTGCCGCTTTGCGGCCTCGGTAAATATCCAATACTAGCCACCTCCACTTCGGTGAATAATTGTTATATATTAAACCATTTTATGCACTCTTTTAGACTCACTTTAAGCTCTTGAGTGGTTCTGCTCATGCCATACATGTAGCCTCCCAGGCAGAATCTGTTCTTGGGCTTTGTCTGGTGAAGGAATGTGTGCCAAGCCCTAAGAATGTCTGCGTGACAGACTACTCATGCCACAGAATAATATCATAATAATACAGACATTATTTTGCCCACCTACATGTACCCCCATATAAAACACTAACTTGGGCATAAATTCTCCAGATACTGTTTTTTCTTGCTATCTAAATGGGCAAGAAATTTGTCTATTCTGGAATTCTTTGATTCTCTATAAGCATTGAGTCTCTGCTGTATGCAGGGCTTTGTTAACAGTTCTGTTATGTTGCAAATGTGCCCTGGTGAAGCATGATATCCATTTGCATGGGAGATCTCATTGTTTGCCACACCATTCTGCTCACATGTTTGTCTTGCATTTGATATATGGCCAATACCATTGGTGATTGAAGAAGATTCTTCTCCCATTTCATCTAAGACACACCTCAGATCCCATTCTAGCTCAGCTTCTAACTGTTTTCTTCTATTGTTCTCTTTTGAATCCTAAAAGAATGATCAACCATAGAACAATTTTATTGATGATCATTATTTTGCATCCATTCCTTTCCAGGAAAGCTTATAGTACTGTGTTTCCTCATCTTGAGTCTCCAGTCCTCATAAATGAGTCTGAAGCAGCAAAACTTACACTTAAGCCTTCAGCTTCTATTCATTATCCACTGCCGAATGGTTATTTTGCATAATAATTATTACTATTGATCATCAAGAAGCAAATATTTCTCTTGTGGAAGCACAAACACTGAAAGTGCAGTATACATGTAAATACTGGTATAGCACAAATTCATAGGACATATTATGCATAAGTATTAGAATTAGTATTAGTTTACAACTGCTCTTATACTTCATGAAAGTACCAATTCAGGAGGATAGATCATTCTTTAAATTTAAATTTTGATGACATATAATTGATTATAATGTGAAAACCAGCAATTGTTTTTTTTTGTACATGTATTTATAGAACAGCTATACATTATTATTTTTTATTATTATTATTTTTTTACTCAGCAATGAGAATCCAAGAAGGTCGAAATGTCATAATGTTTTAACATTAAAAAATATAAACGATTTTGAGTAACATCTCATTGCAGTTTTTCAAAGTCAAATACTTGGTCAATAACAATAATCAAATTATAAACAATTAAGAAATTCCAAGTTTCAAGAAGGAAACAAAGAAGTGTTTCACAACCTAAAAAAATATAACCATTTACATGTATTTTATAATACCCACCATAAAAGTTTGATAATTCCACTGAAAGGAAATAATTGCACCATAGAAATCCCAGACAGAGAATTCAGGCCATAGAACTTTAAGAAATGACAGAGATGAATAGGAACACTGCAATAAAGAGGAAAGAGATTACGGTGTTACAGGAGGTGATGACGACAAGCTCTATAACATACTCTTATCATCTCAAGATCCCAGTAACTGAAAGGGTGGCAAATGGTGACTGGACCATTAAGGGTCTCCCGAACTTTTGATCCAATCTTGAAATCTTTGAAGCATTTGAAGCAGTGCACGGAAAAACCCATGAAAGTAACTTCCAATAAACTTTTGATTCTCCTTTCAAATTTCCTTGCAAAATGAAAGGAGAATTTGACATTATATCAATAGCTGTTGTACATGTACTTTCGGTAAACAATACTATTATTCTGTCAATACGTTACACCAGAATTTCGCTTATTGTCTCCCAAATGGTTAGGAATGTGAAACACAGTCAATTCTGAATAAATAATAATAATAGCTCATAATAACCTAAGAATGGATTTTATCCACAACATAATCCCTAGTGGAGGCAGTACATGTATGGCCAAGTGGTTAGTGCCTGGAATACATGTAATTACTGTAATCTCAACCCCAACTCTAACAGCTTGCTGAATTTGTTTTCAGTAGCCCTGAGTTTAACTCCTTAGCCACACTAATACATGTAAATAGCCTTGGAACTATTTTTATCATAATAATTAGGAGTGTACAGTGTGACTTACCTGCCACAACAGGAAATCACTAAAACGCACCTCTCCCGAGGTTCTTATTAATATGTCAGGGTGGGGCGATGGTGAAGTATAAAGACATCTCTCTAATAATGACTCACTAACATCACTGCAGATTGAATAAGAAAGTTATACAGGTAATTACACTGTCTTGTATACTTATTTTATTTCATAATACTACAATCATGTACATAAAGTAAATGGCCTATAGCTACCACAATAGTTCACCATGAGTTTGTCTACACAGTACATAAATGACTGTACAATTAGTACTCTGGAAGGCGATGGGCTCTAACCTTACCAGGAAGCCAGTAGTGGTGCACAGATCTAGATTACACTAGATGGTAAATCATAGATCAGAAACCCAAAGCAATAAGTTATTTGAAAATAAATTTTTAGTATTGTAGCTTAAAATAAAGTCACCAAATTATAACAGTAATGTTTAACCCCAAAAAAGATGCAGCTTGAAGTATCTTTGCTTGAAGTGAATCTCAACTTTCCTATTAAAGGTTCCTTCTTAGCATTGCCTCATTTTGCATGCCCCCTTTTGATTTTCGTAAATTATGCAGTTCTTGTTAAGAGATTTTCCCAATTATGATTAATGATCACAGAATAAATTATTGGTTGGGTCAATCGGAATATTTCTGATGATCGATGATGAAAATTAATCTCAGTCAATCCCCAACACTGGAAGCCAAATTACTTTTTAAAAAAGGGCTTCATTTACATGTACACGTAACAAGAGGTCTGGCTGAGGTACAGCTGTAGCATTGAAGTTATACCCCTAAAACTTACATACCAATAAAAGCAATGATTTGTAAACATGTAGAAATAAGTTTGCAAAGTACCATCACCTTGGTTTCAAAAAACCCAGCTCCACCCCTTCAGCTACAGATTTAACAGCGTTGGAGATTTCATGTCTTGATGTATATGCCAGACATACATTCAGGATTGCTCTGAGGGAAAAAAAAAAGAAAATTTTCAATTTGAGTGGCAGCTAACCCCAGGGGACAAAATAAATGTATGATCATGATTACTTTGCAGACCAAAAGAGAGTTATAAATTCTGATTTCCTTGTATGTGGAATTGTTTACACTTGTTTGGTTGATGAACATTGCCAAGTAAAAAAATAATTGTTTATGGTCTTGAGGTAGTGTCTGACCAATGATTTTCTCTGACCAATCAGAAGCCTGCATTTGCAAAGGTGTTTGGGAAATATCTTACAGACCCAGTTCCCCAGAATGTGTAAATGAAAACTTTCATAGTCTGGATTTTCCTTTTTCAAAATTAACGTTTCCTGACTGGCTACATGTATCTCTGAGTCACTGAGGATATTACATGTTAAGTTCCTAAATTACTACATATGCACTGGGCTATTTCTATCACTAAGCAAAAATGCTCACTTTATTTTTGCTTACTTTTTGTTATTTTGTGAAAACTTAACCACTCTAGCCACTGATCTTTGTAGATCTTCAGGTAACATTGTTAGATCACCAAGAGCTCTCACACATACTCCATGTTTTTGAATCATTTCTCTACAAGGAAACAACAAAAAAACCTCACTAATGTTTTCCAGTGCTCTCCTTCTACATTTACATTGGATAAAAAAATAAAAACCACTTTAATGCTGTTTAATGGGCAATTTGAATGTAAAGGAATAATAAAACATCTATTTTAAAACAAAATAGTTAAATAGGCCATTTGCACTAAGAGGCATGTGACACCGTTTTTATGAAAATGAAAGTTATATAATTTTGCCTTCGAAAAACGATTAGTGGGTCATATCTTAAACAAAATAATGGTGATTTGGTTTTCCAAACCCGCACCATTTTCTTAAAATGAATAAGTTCGTAAATGGTCACGTGACCAAAATGTGATTTTTGAAATTATGAATTACCTCTCTCTGAACACAAATTTTGCACTTAAACTTCAAGGAAAATGTTGAAAAGATGATGTGATAACGTTTACAGCACATTTGAACGTAACTATGAAACGCTGAACAAGATATAAGCAAGAAGTAGTTTTGGCTGCCATGTTGGAGGGCAAGAGCATGCCCTCCAACATGGTGGCCAATACAAATCATACTAATCTACTGAAAAATCAAAGTGCCACAAAATATCTCCCTTAAATGCGTTTCCTCTCAAATTTCGGGTGTAAGATAATTTTTATGTGCCCTAACAATTTTTGGCATCAGCAAGATTCCAACTCATTGTTTAAAGGAAGCATTGGTCACGTGACCTCTTAGTGCAAGTAGCCTATTGTCTGATTATTTTGACCCGGAAAAGGAAAAGGACACTTGCTTAATATTACATAATGCCCTTAAACCGCTGACCACACTGCTTGTCTCTGAAATCAAAATGGCTGCCCAGATACCGTGATCGAAGGTTTCAGATGTCTTGCAAGGCTTTCTAGCCTTTCTTTAGTGGTAAATCACCTTAAATAACATTAAGATTGGGAATATGTTTAATTAAAGTTAGAATTCATTGTTTACTTCACTTGAATTTACCATTTTTTTACGAATTATGCGACTTTCCTCAAATTGTGTGATCGGATGCGATTTGAGGTCAATTGTGTGAAATGGCACCATCGCGTAATATCAGATGGCCTAAGTTAAGCAAACTCCCTCCTATGGTCCTCTCCTACTTGCTCTGGGAGCAAGAGAGTGAGAGAACTTGGTCTGGTCTTTCTGGTCACATGTCTTCTAGATTTTAGCAAATGACAAACTAATAGTGGGAGGGAGGGGTGGAAAAGTAAGCTGTTAGTCTCAGACGGTCAAGAGGTTTATCAACATTTCACCATCTGTGTTTCGCAATTCGTCCAAGGGGGCAAATGTGAAGGACCACGCAAATACATGTAACTCAGTGTGGTCGCTGTCCCCAAAATCGAGGACACAGAATCAACAGGCCACATATAAAAATGATAAATTTCTTTCAGGTTTTAAGGTGGCTGAACACAGTTTTAGCAGTTTGTGAGTATATGTCATTTGCCAAATCATGGTAAGAGAAAGGTTGCAGCTCACAAGCTGAAACTTGGCAAGTGAAAAATATACTGATGAAAGATTTTGACTGACAGGCAAAATGTGACATTTTCATAGTTTCCATGGCAACATTAATGATTGAATACAACCTTAAAATTTCACTTCTGCTCAGTTTACATAAAATTCGCCCATTAGATTTTCCTATAAACTAGCACACAGCTCACTATAATATTTAGTAATCATTACCATTTGAAACTTATTTGACCAAATTTTAACAGACAGGTTTTTAGATAATCAATGATATAATTGTACTGTAATTACTAAATGTGTCGCAAAATTCGTCTGTTCAACTTCAGTTTTAAAGTTCTCATGATTTTAAATATACGATAAAAGTAACAATTCTGACAAATATCACAAAATTTTAATGAGTAGATTTTGAGAAATTGTCATGTCTACCATTACTTTTTTCGCCGCCATCTTTGTTTGTCTAATAATTTAAAACACGTGCCGTCACGTGAGTTACCGCTGACCGCCCGCAAAACTGTGTTCAGCCACCTTAAATGTATCCCTTAATTTTGACATAAGATAGATCATGTGACCCTGAGCTGCAAAGGGCCTACAGGTGTACTGCAGCTTGTTGAATAAGCAGAAAACAAATTCAGCATCTTAAAATTATTCACCATTGATGCTCATGTACATGTAGAGCATCTTAAACAGCAGTAGAGATACATGTACATTTTTAAAGTTTGCTTCCTCTTACTTTTCTTCCATCAGTCTGTCAAATTTTTGCTTGGCAAGCTCCATGAGCCCATCAACTTCATCTTTTGATCGTTTGAAGTTTTCAATACTGAAGGCATAAACTGTTACCTCAGGAATACCAAGATCAAAACACCACTCTAGAACCTACATGTATAATAAAAAAAAATGATCTAAGCTATTAGAAAAAAGAAAGATACAGGCAAATTATACTGGCTATGTAGCATGGAATCTCAAGCAGCACATTGTTGAAAACACCTTGTGGAAGCTCTTGGGCAATTACGTGAACAAATGACCCAAAAGAAAACCTATTTCACATTCTTCACAAGTGCCAAGCAAAGTTTGTACAGTGTATGTATGGACTATTAACCCTTTAAGCCCCACAAGATTCACATACAAATTGTCCAGACTGATCTCCATACATTTCTTTAAGAATAGTTGAGAGAACTTGGTTTAAGATCAAAACGTTCACCCTTTGGTAATCAATTTAGTAATTCACATAACCTTTACTCTTGATGATCTGCTGATGTTGTTAGGAGAAAATTGATGTTGGTCACTCTTGGGACTTACATGTAAAGGGTTAATGCTCTTCATAAAAGAACTGAGTCCAAGCTTGAAGACCATTGCTGATTCTATTTGTACAAAGCTCTTTGAAACAACATTCTTTACACTTATATTGGCCCAGTTGAAACAAGCTTTGTTACATGTATATTTAGTATTTATATTTTTCTAAAAAACTCTACTTTTTCCTTGGTGATGACTGTGGTTTAATGTGAAAACCTTGTTGTTTTTTTACTAATACAATTTCTTTAAAACTTATTCAGAACTTTGCAGTGAAATCATTCACCTGCAGCAAGTGGTTCCACTGGAGTTTTGAAAATTTTAATTTCTACAGTCAATTAGAGTTTTTATCATAACTGAGTGATTTCTACTATGGTGATTGGTTGAGAGCTATGTTCAGTAAGAGTACAGACAATGGAAATGATGTGATGGTGCTGCAATTTTTTTTCTCTTTCTCGGGAGCAAGATTTTCCAAGAAATTTCAACAGAAATAGACATCAACACTGTCAATGTTTATGATAAAAAAAACAACCCGACAACAATTTTCCATGGTCTGTACTCTTATCGACCATAAAAAATCAAATAATGTCAAAATGTTCAAAACTTTGCAGTAAAACTATCACCTGCAACTTGTTGCTTTTGAACATTTTGACATCATTTCTATGGTTGTTAAGGGTACAGACCAAGGAAAATTGCCGTCAATTTGTAAAATAGAACATGGAAAATTGTTGCAGTTTGTTGAAGTGGGACCACTAGATTACTTTTCTGTAATCTGATTGGTCAGATTACAGTAGCCGCACTGTAAGTACACCTCTAGCCCTAAAATTTCATTGAGTAGGTCAAAGTTCACATTCTAAAATCAATGAAATGCACTCATTTTCATAAGGGTAGGGCTAGAATGAAATTAAGGGAAGGAGTAAAATAAGATTTAAGCACATGAGTTTATATGTATTTAAAATTACAGGTTTATGGCTTAACGATTACGTAGCACGATTTCATCATCCTTGGTGGGGCACTGGCTAACTCAGTTGGGGGATGTTGCTCTTCTCGTGTCAGGACAGCATGCAAAATGAATGAAAAACTCACCAATATATCCTAGCGTATCCTTTAGAGTAAGAAATTATTCAAAATATACCTCGTTTGTGAACCTTGCAGATAGATAGGTAGGACGGGAGCTTTCTTTGCAACCTACCTCGGTCAACTTTTCGAATCCCTTTTCGTGTCCTTTTGAACGCTCACAATTCACTTTCTTAGCGAATCTCCTATTTCCATCCATAATTATTGCGACGTGTTGAGGCATCGGACCGGCTTTTATAACATTATTACAAAAAGATCGAAGATATGAGATCTTCCGTTCTTCTTTAAACCACGACATGTTGGAAATGTCGCGTTTTTCGGGACGAAAAGAACAACAAAATACTGCTCGCACCGGCCAGCCGGTCACGAATTGAAGAGACTATTGACGATCTGAGCGTGCGCACTGCTTTCTTCATGATTATGCATGATGTCATGACAAAAAGAAAGTCGAACGCTGTTTGCCGCCATGTCACGCTTAACCGTTGTTGGTGAAAAGGAAAGAACATTTTCTCGAACTAAGAAAGCGGCATGACCGCTGTAGCATCAAGAATACCTTTTTCGTACATCAATTAACACAGAACGATGAACAACGTGGATGAGAATATTCAGCGAGGTAGGTTTTGATCGGTCGTGTTTCAACTCATATCCCCCTCACATTCTTATCCTCTTCTTCCGTCCGAAATCTTACAGAACTCTACTTGCTGATCGCCAAGTTCCTCTCGAAGGGTCCCTGTAGCCGTGCTACTGAGGTAAGTTGAAGTATTGTACGTTTATTCCGTTGAAATCATCCACTAACGAGTCGTGTTTCTCACACAGGCCTTGACCGAGGAACTCGTCGAACATAAGGTAAGCTCCCCATTTCTCTAAATCACATTAGACATAGGGGTAGTTACACCTCTAAAATAAATTTGAAGGTTTCCCATTAACTATTTTTCTGTATTTGGGAATTGTAGTCCTCAGTGAGTTATCCAGACAATAGTGTTTGATTCATGCCATGTTGTTAAATGATCCTTTCTCACACTTTTCTTCACAGCTTCTACGACGCCGGACAGATTGGAGGGGCCAAGAACATGACCAAACCTACGAGGAAACGGTACTCTTTTGCCCCTATTTACAAATCTACTCTCAAGCGACTTTTTGAGCAAATTTCGGTGCCAACCACGGATCAAATTTTTTTGATATTTTTCATCGGAAAACGAAAAAATATTTTTCGCGCTTCGTCTAAGCGAAGCCCGAAAAAAAGGATGAAATTTATTTTGCGATCATATTTTCGACGGGCTAGCAGATTGTGTTTTTTCGCTGCGTTCATTATGAAACTTGGGCAGCCTCTGACACCCAACAACTTATGCATACCAAGCCTTTGTCTATTCATATGGTAATCGGATATTTATGGTGTTTATCGAAAGCGAGCCAATCAGAGGTGAAAGCGGAACGTGTTGGGTCAGATTTCTATTGTTTTACAATGACCGGATTAAAATTCCAGCTGTCAAATATACGTCAGAATAATGAAACACAATTTTCATTTCCGCTCCTTCGGTTGGCGCGTGATCGATCTCACAGGAACAGATGCTTCGCGAAAGAACTAGGCTGTGAAATCTTGATATTGCTGTATTTTGCCCGCTTAAAATCGCCGCATTTTAGCCGGTTAATTGTGCTAGAGAATAATTGCTCGTTTAGCCACAATCGGTTTTGTTCTGTCTTGTTTTCTCAAGTATTATAAAGCGAAAAATAAAAGTAGCATTATATGAAGAAGGCCTGGACACTATATTTTAATACGCGCCATGTTGCGTTGCGGTAGATTGTGATATAGGTATTGCGGTCATTTTTTGTTGAAAATTGCCTTTCGTTTCAAATAGGCACCAAATGCAAGGACTTCAGTAACAGGCAAAGTTTTGTAAAGCATTTTTCTATTCAACAGATCGCTGAAAATCGCCATATTCCTGATGATTTCTTGCTACGTGTAGCCGAGCGACTTGTTCCTTTGGTGGAGCAATGTGTGCCTGGCAGCGCACCGGGCTTTCGGTCCTTACTTGGGGCTGGAAGACAGAGCATGCTACGAACATCCTCAGGTAATTAGAATACGTCATGGGAGTTATCAAACAGAATGCTAGAAATGACTGAAGAGTCTGAGTTCTAAACTATATTTTTTTCTGCAGAACAGTTGAGCTCATTGGTGTCTGAAATCTTTTTTTCATAGAAAATTTATCCCCAAGCAGTCCACCCCATGCACTTGTTTTTGTAAAATAGCCGTAAAAGAAGGGTTCTCCCCTATCTTAATAGGCTGATTTAGCAACGGAACGGGAATGTCATTTGACGACGGGAAAATGCGCGGAAAGGACTAAACTCGACTTCCGGTGCCCAATTTGCGACTCTGCCATTGGTCAAGCCAGTTGTTTGATTTGCGTGTGCCGTCGTCAACTGACGTTCCCGTACTGTAGCTAAATCAGCCTAATAATAGGGATCATGGGGGGAGCTTGAAGCCTGGTTTTCATATGTCTGGAAAATTCCAGACGATCGGGGATTTTATTGTTTCCCGACTGTCCCAGATTTTGGCGACTAATGAAAACTTGAAATCGTAGATATCCCCGATCGTCTGGGATGGACAGGGACAAATCTGGGGAATTATGAGTGTTTCTATTTTCCCGACGCTTCCCAGATTTCTGCAATGGTTGGCGATCATTCTCAACAAATGAAAACTCAAATTTGTAACGTCGGGGATGTCAGCAATGGATTTCGCTCATTACCAACTCTCTAAATTGTTGAGCTCCAGTCTCCCTATCACACATTTGTGCACAAATTTAAATTTTTAACGCAAAGAAGTTTAAAAAAATGCAAGATCGTTTTAAAAGTGGTGTTTTTGCTGCCCTTGCCATTAATTGTTGATGCTAAACCTCCCTAATCATGTTGGTGGGTTGTTCATGGGGTAGTAGCCTGTGGCATAGACGGAAATCAACTGCTAGTTAAGACTGTCTGCGAAACAGCACTGAAATCCTTGTTCCTGCTCCCACCTGTGTACCAGGATTTGAGTACGTGCCGTGATTGGCCTGTTAACTAAGGGATTGTTGATTTGCCAATCAGGTTGAAGGAAAATTCAAAACGCATTTCCTGTAATTCATTGAGTCCATTTGGGACCCAGAACAAGGATCATGGCGCTTCTTCACAGTCATCAAGCTAACCAGTGTTTGTGTACATCTGCGAAGCAGGCTAGTGGTGTAAGAAACAAGAGCAGGGCATGTAAATGTGCGCTGTTTGATGTGGTCCAGCTCCTACAGGAGCTAAGTATGATTTATGTCCCTAGGCTGATTTTCAAAACACCCTCATTTCGTGCCTTGAAGGGGGAAGCCATGCCTCTGTCAGTATTTTAATTTATTACCTTGTCCTTATCGATGTCTGTGTACATGAATATTGCTGTCACAGTTTCAACCCACCTTTGTTTGATATTTGATGCCTGTTCAAGGATGGGGCGGTGGCAAGCACCTCCCACCAATGTGATTTGCATTAGAATCCTGACATCAACGCCATACATGGGTTGAGTTTGTTGTTGGTTCTCTACCTTGCTCAGAAAGGTTTCTCTCTGGACACTCCGGTTTTCCCTTCTCCCTTAAAACCATACATTTCCAAATTTCAATTTGACCAGGACAGATGTATAACCACTGGATGTGCTACCTCAAAATCTTTATATTTTATTTATTTCATCTGTCTGATCCCACTTTTTCAAGGCGGTAATTATGTATTTATGCTGCTTTTCAAAATTTAACCCTAAGGGTGGATTTCACATAATGGGTACAATTTTTAAGGAGTACATGCTTAAAATTTATATGCGTACAGTAAAATGGAGGTGATGTATGCAAGGCCACACACTGTAGAAGTTGAGTGAGGTTCACCTTTTATAAATTTGTGTGTACTCATGTAACAGAAACACTACCTTGGAAATCGACCCCAACAGGGCTCCCATGATGTGAAGTGATGTTATCTGTTTTATGTTTGTAGAAACAAATACACCAAGCGTGAGTTCATTAGCAGTATGCCATCATGGAGCCCCTTTGCTACCACCAGTGAAAAGAAGGATTCCAGGAAATATTGGTAATTGTTTGTGCCAATTTTTATTTTGTAAGTGTTGGATTTTGACCAGCCTGCAAATACTGAGCTGCTTCTCATTGCTCCAAACCATACTGTGTTTTTTTTTGTGAGAGAGACGTTTACCTTTTGGCTTCACAGATTCCATTCTGATGATTGATTTTGCATAATTACATGTAATTTGGTAGTGGTTCTTTAATTTCATGTTTACCTTACCTTATCTGACATTTCCTCTAAGAAACATTAAAGGTGGCCCATTGCTCTGAAACTGTGAAATCCAGAGTGCCCAACATAGCAGATTGTATGAAAAAACTAAGATTTTCTAGTTGCCCAGGTACAAAAGTTAGGCGCCAGGGGCCACTGGGCTCTGCTAGGGCACATCCTTCCCCTTGTCGATTATCATAAATTTGGGAACTGTTCTGTGGAAATTTGGCATGGTTTACCCAAAGGTGAATAATAACATGCATATTCCTTGTAAAAAGTGTAGTTTCGTGGTAGAATTAACCTACTTTAAGTAAATTATTTTTATGTTTAAGACCTTCTGCCTTACATGTATCTGGCACTTGTAAACAATAGCTAAAAGGACCATTTTTAATTAAAATCTCTTTGACCAATCAAAGCTCCAGATGAGATTCTGGACAGATTAGCACTATCAGTACAGGTTTTTCTGGGGCAAAATGAACACAACTCAAAGATTCTCTCTCTTGAAATGTTGTTCCAGTGATAATTAAGAGGCGGCAGTATTTGTAGGTTAAGCTTTTACCAATATGCATGCATGCACTTACTCCCTCTGAAAATTTGTTTTTTTCTTAGGTCAAGTGCTTTGCAGCAGAGAGATAAGTGGAACATCCAGCATCAGAAATGTTGCTCAGCCAAATCTTTACACAAAATTGTCCATGGTATTTTTACACATCTTTATCTATTATCTTCACCTTGATTCTTAAAACTTCTGTCTCATTACTGCACTACAACTGGAAGAGGCCTGTTGAAAAAAAAAAAAAACTATGGATTGGAAGAGTATTTTTCTTGGAGTTTTTTTTTGCTGGGAAAATGCTCCCCTTATCCTTCCCTGAACCCAACCTTACAAATGAAACTCAAAAATACAGTGTAGCATGTTGGTTCAGTAAAAGGGTACATTGTAGGTGGGAAGTTTTGCATTATACTTACAGGAATTACAGGTATGCCAGAGAGTTTTGAATTACCTTTGCATGTTCATGTACATGTCTGATATTGCCACCTTTTTTTACTCAAGAATCACAGGGTGCAAAGAAAATCATTTTTACAGCTTGCCATTCGGGCAAGCTGAAGCTAGCATTTACTAGCCCAGACGTCATTTCAACTAGCCCCAAAAACTTTTTGACTAGAGAATTGATTTGACAGTTCTTCTGTTATTTGAATTCCTCAAAAAACATCACTTGCCCGTCGGGCAAGTTGAAAACAGAATTCACTAGCCCGATAGCAAAATCCACTAGCCCTGGGCTATCAGACACTACTTTCTTTGCACGCTGAATAAGAGGAATCACCCAACAGAGAGTAGCCAGCCAAAAGCAGATTTGGGTGTTCTGGGTGTTGGCTATTTTTAACAACACCAGAAGTGTAACCCTGTGGAAAGAATAAGTTTATTTATCTAGCGCTGTTCTTTTTTCATCAGCATCGAAGAATCCTGGGCCATTTGTCAGCTGTTTACTGTGTTCTGTTTGACAGAAGTGGAGAATGCATTATTACGGTGGGTAGTTGTTTTCTTTTTCTTGTTTTTTTTCTATTTTGTAACGAATTGATTGAAAAAAATGCAAACAGATACAACAAAAACCAGCAAAAGTCCTACTCCAGAGAAATTAACACTGTAACAGGAGTTGAAACTTTGAAATCATGCTGTTGAGACCCAAAAAGATGCCTGAAGTCCATAGTATAGCACAAGTTCTATAATAGTAAATGGAGTTTGTTTCTGGCAAACTCTTGTTAGTTTTTCAGGGGATTCAGTTTATATAGACCAGGTGTCCATAATAGTGGGTGTTGACAAAACAAGAGTTAGTTGTATTGAGCATAGAGAACCAAAATCTTTTTTTCTCATACAATTTACCTACAAAAGTGACCACACCCTTAATTAGTTGAGATAATCATGTCCAAAAATGAAAATGAAAATTGTAGAATTTTCGCTATTTTCACTATTGCTTGTATTTCTGGATATGTGTCTTATTTTGGACTTTCATCAACAACCTTTTTTTAAAGAAGGTAAGAACCAATATTCTCTGTAAAAGCAACTTATTGTATAAGAGCTACACATGTATGCTATTCTGGACAAATCTAGGTTCTTATTAAGACTGTTCTTTCAAAATGTTTTGATGAACATTTAGGGAGCCGATGACAGCTTGGTGAAGATTTGGTCCAGTGAGGATGGGCGTCTTCTTGCAACTTTGCGAGGGCATCAGGCTGAGATTTCTGATATTGCAGTTAATTATGAAAACAATTTAATAGCTGCTGGAAGCTGTGACAAGGTGTGGAGTTAAAACAGCAGTTGTAGTAAAATTTTGTCAGAGATGAAAGTGTACTGTACAAACTAATGGTTGAATTCCATAAGTTTTGGCCCAGTTTGGGTCAGATTCCTACAGACAGAAAGATCATGTATATATTACAGGTCAAAATCATACAGTTGTATTTGAAGTAAAGATTTTTTAATCTACAGCTTTAGGTTGATCCTCAATTTTCTTTGTCTCCTAGCCCTAATTTATGTATAACATTATAGACTTATGTATAATAATGACGTTGGGCCATTATCTTGCTGACGAATAAATTGAATCTTGTTAACTGGCTTAACAAGGCAGTTGTAGGCAGTTAGAAAATCAAGCAAAAGCAATTGTCCAATTGGATTTGTGACATCCCTGGCAGTACAAATTTGAGTTTTCAAATTATATAG
The DNA here is from genome assembly GCA_964035705.1 of Porites rus. NCBI lineage: Eukaryota > Metazoa > Cnidaria > Anthozoa > Scleractinia > Poritidae > Porites > Porites rus. The sequence continues at coordinate 42,044,749 of OZ037992.1, forward strand.
GGAACAATAAATTGCTGAACGTGGAAGAAACCTGGCATGGTTACATGTACATTGCAGGAAACAGTACAAAATAGCTGATCCCGGATATTGGCGACATATGGAAACCAGGCTTTAGCGGGCAGTTCATGACCATGTAATTTTGAGTTCTTCTATTATTGTTGGTAATAATTCATTTGCTTGTCCTCTTTAACAGGTGATTAGGGTGTGGTCTTTAAAATCCACCCAGCCTATAGCAGTGCTGCAGGGTCACACAGGCATGATAACCTCTCTCCAGGTTCTGAATATCAATGCTTTATACTGATTTGAGTGTGACATTATTATTTGTGTGAATAGTAATTTATTGACTGTCACATTGTTTGTTTGTTTTTGTCAACAGTTCTGTCCATCCCCATTAAATGAATCCAGGTAATGATTACAAGTATTAATAATATATTTTATTAATTATATTAATTTTATATTGCACAAATTACATGTGCATAATTATGATCAAATGCTTATCACATTATAAAAGCATATTTACTACAAAAAACTATAAAAAGTTAAAACAACATGATTAATAATTTACAAACTATCTATTGCACCTAATAAAAAGCTCTTTTTAAATATATGTCTTAAGCAATGTTTTAGAAGGATTAAAATTTTCCTCATTACAAATATTAATGGAAAAGCTGTTCCACAGTTTTGGTGCTGTAGCCAAGAAGGCATACTCGCCAAGTCTCATATGAGTAACAACCCTTTGTGCTTGTAGGAGGAGTCCTTTGTTTGACCTCAAGTTGTACCCTCCCCTTTCCTTGATATTAATAAGTTCACAAATTTAACTTGGAGCGAGCCCCTAAACTGCTTTAAATGTAATTATCATAATTTTAAATTCTATGCTAAATTTATCTGTAAGCCAGTGTAATGAATATAAAGCTGGAGTGATGTGTGAAAATCTACGGTAAAGTTATATTTTAGTAATCAATCTTGCTGAAGAGTTCTGAAGGAGTTGAAGTTTTGTTATGTAGCTGTATATGGACAGAAGACCATGTAGAATACTGTTACAATAATCAATACATCATATGTTTGTGTTGCTTTGGTACTTAATTATTTTGTTATATGCCTGACATTTGTGACATAATAATATGTGGCTTTTTTAGAAATTTAAAATACAGCATATTAATAAATATTTTTTTTATTGTTTAGATGTTTGCAAAATTGTTTAATTTTCATTTAACACACCTTCATTTATATATTAGGCAAACCAGCCAACTTCCATTTATCTTGTGGTACATTGCAGTGCTTAAGCCACTCAGAAAACCAACACATGTCAATTTATTAGAATATAATTGCAATGACTGCATGCTTTGTCCTTTCTTAGATATTTGGTCTCTACTGGTGGTGATGGAACAGTTTGTTTTTGGAAGTGGGATTTATCCACCCTTAAATTTGAGTGAGTACATGCACATGTAAATACAGCATGATTTATTGGTACTTAAGACAGCAAGTAAATATTACATGGAAGTACCCAACAGCTGAACGTCTCTTAGTGTAGAAAATGAAATCAATGAAAGCAATGTGGATTTCACCCTTTTCCTCGGAAAATAGTTTTGTTTCAGGATAACATGCGGGTAACTCTAATACTGTACAAGGTTTACGTTTGGTTTTGTTTTTGTACTAAAACAGTGTCAACTTTTTTACTTCAGACCCAAGCCCATAAGGTTTATTGAGAAGTCACGCCCTGGTACCCAGATGGTTTGCTCCTCTTTCAGTCCAGGTCAGAAAAAACATCTGCAATAAGGCTTAGTACATGTATGCTAGCATTAGCTTTCGGCTAGTGTATGTATTATATCTGACAACTGTATTAATTTTGCACACCTGAACCTTAGTATGAGGCTTAAACAACTGCATTTATAGTGCTTATGATGTTTTCCGATTTCAGTGGCATGAAGCAACTTGGGATCTAGCACTCTCCCCTGGTCAGGGTGCAGGTCTAATCTAAGGGACACCCCAGCAGTACTTGTTTGTGAACAGTACCCATTTTACACGTGGGTGGAGAAAACATGATACCCAAAAATAATGATCCTAGTACCAATAATACACATGTACACCCGGGTGAAGAAAGGCAATATCATATTTATTTTATTATATTAAACTACATTTAAGTTTTTTGTATGACAAAACAAGGTGACACAAAACCTCACATCTAACTCTGAAGCTTAACCCGGCCACCCAGCATCAGAAAAGAGGACGACTAGTCTGAAAATGGCTTGAAGATAGAAATTAAGAAATTATGATAAATTAAGTTATAGAGCGTTATAAATGTAAATTGGTAACTACTGTATAAGGAGATTCAAAAGCTCAAGAGACACATTACACATACTTGGGCTTTGCTCTGAAAAGAAACATCTGATGCGCTCAAAAAGTACATGTAGGCTATATAAATCTTATCTCCATGGTGGGAGGTGGCTCTTTTTAACAGGAACTTACTCGAGTTTATTTTAACAAACTCCTTCATTGATTTTTCAGTGATATGAATTGAATTAAAATACAGCTGTAAACTTGTTTAGAATAAAATATAATAATTAATTGACTTGGCTTGATAATGTACATTGTACATGTGGTGCTGGTACAGTTTATTTGACAGTACCTTTTATAGAATGTAAATTGTTGTGATTTACAGGAGGGAGTTTTTTAGTGTCAGGCAGCACTGATCATATTATCAGAATCTACCAGATGACCCCAGGACCCCCTGAAAGAATTGCTGAGTTAGATGTCCATAATGTAAGTAGACTTGTGTTGATGTGTTTGCTCCCTCTACATGTACAGTGTGTACTGTAGCTCCAAGTGATCTGTTCATAATAATGAACCTGTCCTCCACTTGTAGCAGTGCATAATGCTTAGTCTGGGTGTAGTGTATGGGCACCCCAAAGAAAAGATAACGATCTTAGTGAGATGCTTCAGGCACTGTGCTAAGAGGGGTAGTTTCTCGGTTTTGCAGACAGTTGCGGTTACCAAATGATGTAATACAAAAGATTGAAAAGACATGGAACAATACCCACAACAGAAAACAATAGCAAACAAACAAAAGTTCTTGAAAAACCGAGAAACATTCTAAAGGGGAGACTCCCTGTTAGCGTCAAGTTCATACCTGTGTAGCTACTGTGTACGTGTAGAATGCCTTGTAATTTGACAGGTTCACTGGTGTTGAGGTGAATGACATGCTGGAGGAAAGTGGGATTCAAAATGGTCATAAATTAATGAGTTTTTATTTTTTCATCAAAAGCATTTTTAAAAATCTACATGGAATGTTGTCAATATCTCTTAAACTACTGGAGACATTTTTAGTATTCCTTTTCCTCAAACAAGGCTGTGCTCAAGCAGAGTCTGGTGGTCCTGCTGGGCACTCTGGATTTTACAGTTCAGAGCAATGGGCCACCTTCAATTTTCCTCAGAACACAGCCTTGTCAAATGAATTCCTTTGTCGTCAGATTGTAGTTCTGTCCTTGACTAAAAAAGCCATGTTTGTGATTTGAGAATTTCTCTGTTTACAGCCTGTAGATTAGTTTTGAAATGTTCGCACTCTTTTGTCTTTTAGGATCATGTGGACAGTATCCAATTTAGCCATAAGGGAGACAGGTATAAATTTAGTTAATGAGTAGTACAGGGCTGTCCACCCAGCTACTCTGAACTTGACTTCCTGGTGATATGTAACTTCCAGAGGAAATTAGACAAAAAAGACATTAACAATGCCTAAGTGTTGTTTGCACGGCAACTTGAAATCTTAGTGACAGTTGTGTAGTACTACACTGTGAAGTATTATTATCTTGACACCAGTTTTCTTGGAAATTTGAGAGAAACAGAAGGGGGCAAACTTTAAAGTTTTTGTCCTCCATCCCAAACCTCTAAAAATACATTCATGTAACATTGGACTTGCACATTGTTGGTAGAAACTAATAATATATAAGTTTGTTTTATTCTTACTGGTTTTTTTTTTCATTATATTTATTTTATTGTAAATAAGGTTCCTCAGTGGTTCAAGAGATGGCACTGCAAGGATCTGGTATTTTCACAGATCTGCATGGAAGCATATTTTGGTTGATGTCAGCAAACGACTTCCTGGGTAAGAATGTTGTTACCATGTTTGATGGTGTTCAACAAAGGGTAGCATAATTAAAGATAGCATGTACATAAAATAATTATTGCTTGTTTGTGTTTCACTGCAGTGCCTTTTCATTTGAACATATTTTATTCTGTGTACATATTGTAATAAATTTTGGTAGGAGTTATTTGAAATGCAAATTAAAATTCTTCAGGATAGATGGTATTTTAATACTGTCACCTTATCTTTCATTTTTTGCCTGTATTTTTAACTCTTTGTTTCAGTTCACCATTAGTAGAGGAATCTGTTAGAGCTCTAAAACCAAGAGTGACCATGGTGAGATTTTTGCAAGTTTTTGCAAATGACATTGGAATTTTTTCTTTGGTGATCATGCTGAGGGTGACTTGGCAGTAAAGCATCAAAAGAATTATGCTGTGGTTACTTGATTTCTGATTAAGAAAGAATGTTGTTGAGAATTAATTTTGAATATTTTAACTGTTCTGAAAGGTTGGTTGGGATCTTTGGGACCAGCATGTTATCACTGCTGTCAATGACAACACTTTGAAGGTTTGGGAAGCTGCTACTGGAAATCTCTCACTTGTACTTTCTGTAAGTTTTATTGTTGTTCACTTCTGTATTAGAAGCATTATAGAAAAAGAAAAAAGTTCAGTAGATTTTTGTGTCACGTGAGGATGTACATGTTTTAGTATTTAAATGGGACTTAAGGGTGATGTACATTCCTTATCTCTCAGAGTGAAAGTCAATGGCTGTTGTAAAGTAGTTCTGTTTTTGGAATAAGAAAACAAACCTAGTTTGACACCATTTAAATGAAAGCACATTGGGCACACTGTATTCCAATGACAGAGCACTTCTGCTCCCTTCCTTTTGTTCTGATTGCATGTTTCTGTAAAAGTGAATGAATGATCATGATCTTACCATGGAGACATGGTGCGATAATAATGGCTAAGCAGTTCATCTGATGTCAAGCATTGTGGTCCAATACCCACTGTATGTGGGCTGCTGTATCAAGTCAAATTGGCTGGGGCATCTAGAGTGATTTCCCGAGTAGAGTAATGAGAAAATACTACTGTAATGAGTAAGTGAAGTGATGCAGATTTTCTCTCTCTTTATCTACAGGGTCATCAAGATGAAGTGTTTGTTTTAGAGGCTCACCCAACCGATCCTCGCATACTTCTTAGTGCAGGTGCAGTTCATTACTTATGCCAATTTTCCTTAAGCCAATGCAAAGTGATCCAACAATGTTTTACAATGTTGGATCTTTTACAGGTACATGTAGTTTTACAAAATAATACACCTAAAAGTGACTTAAAGGTATTTACAATAAGATGAAAAATCTCAAGTTTTCTTCATCGGAATGTGAGATGGTGAATATTGTCAGCTTGTGGAAAAATAAAATTATTCCACCTTTTTAGTGACAAGATGAAAGTGATATGAGACTGAGCCAGGAATAAAAGTTATTGTTATAACCCTTATCTTGGAAAGTCAGTTATACACTTAATCTGTTAAGCCAGTTTTACTCACAGAGAGCCAAGGCATTAACCAATCCTCATCTCTTGACTTAAGTTGATAACCCATAATGTTGACAAAGTATTCTTTCTTGATAAATAGAATCTTGAACCTTTCTACATACTTTTTCCTTCTTTGTCTCCCCTAAACTTGTCTGTACTTACTGAACCGTTTCCATCAATAACTTGTTTTAATTTGTTTTCCCCTTAGGCCATGATGGATATGTCATATTATGGGATCTGAGAATTGGAGAGAAAATAACAAGCTTTTACAATTCAGTAAGTTTGCACTGCTCTATTTCTTCTTTTCATTGTTATGGCTGCACTCTACATCGTAGCAGCATCTGGTTTAGACCGCGAGCGGTCGTCCTTCTTTCCTCAGAGACATGCACAGGCGAGCGAAAAGGTTTGCATTCTACCGTGTCGCAAAAAAAAAAAAAGAGACTGCTCACAATCTACACCTGGGTTACCAATACTAAAAATCTTAATGTGTTCATAATTATAAATTCTATGCTTGGCTCTCTGGATTCCAAAGGCTGAGAGTTTTTGGCTCCTTTCTAAGTGAATATCCCTGGTTGTTGGCAACAAAAATGTATAAAAAAATCTAATGGCAGGCTAGACTTTGAGTAGTCTCACATTTTCCCCTGGGATAGTAGAGTGAGTGGTTGTAAAAACTGCTGCCATCGAGAAAGGTGAGGATTCACACATGCGCTTGAGTACAGTAAATTAGCCTCCTCTAGTATCCCTGAGGAGAATGAGGGACTACTTGTTGTCTAGCAGTGGGTAAATTCTAAATTTTTCTTCAAAATTTTTATTCGGCTTCATCAGCCTCCAATATTCTAGTTTTTGTTACTAGTAAATTGTTTTTGCTACTATTCAAGTTATGTCACTTTCTGGAAGAACTTCTCAATAGATTGAGAACAACTGTCAACAATCCAACTTATCTGTTATCCCACTGTTCTATTTTTTATTATATTTTTCGTTGTCTTGTTTGTTAGCTTGAAGGCCAAGGTCATGGAGCTGTGTTTGATTGTAAGTTTTCATCTGATGGCCTGAAGTTTGCATGTACAGACAGTCATGGACATCTTTGTATCTTTGGATATGGCTCAAGCGACCGATACAGTCGAGTAAGTACCCTTGTACTTTTTATTACTACATGTATCTACGAGAATCTGCCTTTTACTTCTTTGTGGTTCACATGTGGGCTAACTACTCTGACTAATACAGGTCATTACTTCCTTTACTCATTCTAAAATTCACTCTTATGAATTTCAACAGTTTGGGCACTCGAACACCAACTTCTGGATCTTTTTACATTTTTTTTTATTTCATCATTTCAGTTCATAAATCCTATCTTTGTGTCTCTCCACCTAACAGCATGGTGAAAAGTCCATAAGTTATGTCTGTTTAAAGGAGTTGTTTGTCTTTACAGAGCTGGCTGTTTTGATAGACTTGATTGTATTGCATTTACATGTACACCAAGTAGCATAGCTTTTATTTCCCCAAACCGTTTGCTCTGTTATTGGCTGCTTCACGGGCACATGGCGTCTTTTAACCTAACAGTTTCCCGTCAAATATTTCTGCGCATTCAACATTGCCAAGTCTAATCAAAGGGTAACGTGTTCCTGGAGCCAAAACTCGAGTATGTGTAGTTGTTAGACGTAATTGTCATGGTGCAAGGTCGCATCCGAACTAATACACTGTGTTTGTTATTCTGTGACAGGTTCCGAGTGAGCAGTTTTTCCACACAGACTACAGACCTCTCATAAGAGACTCTAATAACTATGTTCTGGACGAGCAGGTACTGTATATACATGTACTGTGCTGTTGATTAGTATTTTACGCCATTTTCTGCAATATTTCTTCGCGCAAAGCATGATAGTTTTGTTGAGCTCCTAACAGTTATGAAAAACGCGTCTCCCTTTTAAATGCCTCCTTTCTTTAAAACGTCCCCTTTTGCATCCCTAAAATTAAAAAAAAAAACTCGCCGGGTGTCTATAAGATCATGTACGGCAGGCACACTTTTAGTGGACTTTTAGTTAAATTGTCATGTACTTTATTTCAGACGCAGACAGACCCACACCTTATGCCGCCTCCTTTCTTAGTTGATGTGGATGGTAATCCCCACCCTATCCATTTCCAACGTTTGGTACCAGGCCATGGCAGTAATGTACGCGGTCCACCCAGGCCTGCACCTCAGCCACCCCCCACCCCTAGAGAAGATGTACCACCTCTTCTGGCTGAAATAGAAGCTGCTGAAGCAGCTGAGGCTCAGGGCAGACTACCCCTACCAGGTTTGTCGCTCAGGATTATTTTTTTTAGTTCCATATCCATTGCACAAATGTGGAGTAACTGCGAGGAACTGAATTTTTTAAATATTTTGCAACTTATCCACATATTTGTGCAATGGGTTGTTACTAAAGCTGAAAATAACTGTATACGTCAGTTCCAAGTCCTCAAGCGCTGTTCCTTCTGTAAGAGAATTATGACGTATATATGGTTAAAAAGCGTTACGAAGTTCTAAATTTCGGAAACTTCACAAGATGTCCAAAGTGGTTTGGCCCTATCGCGTGTTAGTACGCACAGCCCCGCCCAAGTAGCAAACCTGGTTACTGCAGATATTTCTTGCTGATGTGTAAGAAACGGAAACTCGCTTGTTGTAATTTCAACGCTTTAATACTCGAAATCGGTACAAATTGTCATAATTTAACTCTCGAATTCTCGCATGCAATCGACCAAAACCTAACGTGAAGATATGCTGTACAAGCACATGTAAAACTTGTCACTTGAGATGTATTTATCGCGCCATAAAAGGAATACCAAAATGTCCACTATCAAAATGTCAATCAAATGATTCCCACACGATGCATTACCATTAACTGGAGTATGCGTGTGAGGCATTGTCTTTGTTGTGTCAAGGGTGTGTTTTCGGGGGGGGGGGGGGGAGAGAAGCTGTATACAAATCGATGGCGTACTCCTCACCTAGAACCGTCCCATACTGCTATTTAAACCAACACCAAGCTACAGTAGTCTAATATCTAAGTGCATCTCTCCAATATATTCGCAGCTCTTCAGTCCCCGCCTCCCCATGGTCAGGGCCCAGTACCTCCTCTGCAGAGCCCGGGGGGAAGTCGTAATCAAGGCATGCGGCAGATGGGGGATGTTGAAGGAGTGCGATTGGTGCACGGTAACATACCCGTCATTCAGGATGTATCTGATGCTGATATTTCTGCCTGGAGAAATAGAAGAATTGTGCCTCCTAGCAAACCCAGTGTTGCTAAGTAAGTTTTTATGGAGTACATTAAGTTTGTGGCTGCGTTTTATATTAGGACTGAATTGTAAGCATTCTTTTCGACAGGCAATCACCCCAAATGCCAAGATTTGGAGGTTCACGAGAAGTTCCAGTCATAGTTGTTTGACCGGGAAAACGGATTATGGCATGTGAGGTGTCACTGAGCACTTCGAGGTTTCAAAATACTTCTTATTACTGCACTTACCGAACCTTATTAAAAATGAGGATTAAAAAATCCTCTCCTTTTCCTGCATTTTTTTTTGAAGCACTTTTGGCGGAACGACGCTTATGGTAAACTAAGGAAACCATACCCATAAGAAGTGTGCTACTAATAAGAAATTCCCAAACAGACAGGTATAATTCAATAACAGGTGGCGTGACTTTTTAACATGTTCGGTAATTTGTCGGGGGAGGACGTGGTCTTTAATCTTAATTTAATTTAATTTAATTTTCTTACTCCAAGGTGTGGTGAAGAAAGACGCCTTTTGTTGGGTAGAGAAGAAATGCTGCACTATCTCAGAGAAAAGAAAAGACGCGCTTTGCCATCCACATCAAAGAGGGTAAGACCCAGTAGCCAAAATTGTCATTACATGGATCATTCAACTGCACTGAAAAAAGAATTGAGTGACTTACGCGCCAAATCAAGACAGAACTGGTAACTGGTACAAAGGTCATGCAGTGTAGCCTTCATCCAGAGGGCATTGTCAGGACAACTTTCCCCTGAGGGGTCCGTTTCTTGAAAGTGTCGAAAGCTGTTTCAATAGTTTTGCAGATAACATGGTAACACTATCGGTCAACAAAACAAAGTTGACTGGTTTGTTAGCTAGGACCTGCGCTTTTATCCTTTAGATTTTGATTTTACTATGAATATTTGGCTTTGGACCCAAAAGTTAATGGGCCTTTTGAGAAACTGGCCCCCAAATAGAATCTTCCCTCCAATATGAGTAATAGGTACAAAGGTTCAGTTAATGAACTTCCTTCTTTCGGGAACAAATCTTGTGTCCTCCAAATAGACGTCCCCTGAATCTTGGTGTGACTTTATTGAACAGATAACAGTTCAAGTGCCAGAAACACGTCCTATAGAAGAAAGGCCTCATCAAGCTGCCCGTCGCACCTCAAACCGGCGGACGGCAGGACAGCACTCCCGTGGAACACGGCGGCCTGCTTATTCCACCAGGGCTGCCGCTGCTTTAGATGTAGAGGAATCGGCTGAAGAAGAGGCAGCAGCCACGCCCAGTGACACTGAAGAGGAGGATGACGAGGAAGAGTGGTCTGAAAGTAGCAGGTGAGTTTGGAGAAGATACAGGCTCAAAACCTGAACCTGTGCACTTGCGGCTATTTAGCCCTTTAAGAACAGGATGACCAGGAACTAAATTCTCTTTACAATGCCCCCCACACCCCCGCACCCTGCCCCCCGCTCTTTAGGATTAACCACACATAAAGATCGCGAAAATAAGTAGTGTCCAACTCAGAAAACTACGATCAAGCCATTCCTCCAACAACAACCAAAATACCCTGATCGCAGGTTACTTACGCAGCCGTTCGTTTTTTCGTTACACAACGGTCCTTGCCACTTCGCGTGAAGAGACACAAAGAACGGCGGTGTAGTAGACCTTTCATTGTCGACGTTAATAGCATTATAAAAAGAACAGTGTTGAACAAGTTCTAACGAAAGTTATTCCAATGAAAGATGCTGAGCACTACTTAACTGAGTTTACTCTGTGGTGCAATTCAAAGCAGGTTCTAACTTAAGTTCTTATAATGCTCAAACAGACATTAATGTACATTTTTCTTTCATTAATATGTAGTGAATCAAGCGAATATTCGGACTGGACCGAAGAAGTAGGTTTAAGAACACAACAGCAGACCGAAAATCGCCGGCCACGTCGGGTATGTAGAGTGCTGAGTACATCTGAAGAGGAAGGAGCAGAACCGTCATCGGCGACAGCAGCTCAGCCAGGACCGAGCTCACCTCAGCGCCAGTCCAAAGCCAAGAAGGAAAGCAAAAAAAGCAAAAAACCCACCAAGAAAAAACGAGTACGTAAGGCCGTTGTCATCCATCTTCGTTGCATTTCAAAAGTATCAACTTGACCGTAGTTCTCCTAGACTGCGAGCGACCTCTCTTTTTCTTCAGATTTAGTGAGGGGAGTGCACACGCACGCGCGTGGTCATTTGCGTGTCTCGCGCGTTTTGCTCGATGGACCAAGAAAAAAAGGAGACTGCTCGTAGTCTACAGTTTTCTAGGTCATCAACTTCTTTTTTTGCTCGGTAGAATATTGTGATAAATGAACAAAGTCGGTGCGTCCAAATCTTACGTAAAGCTATAAAGTTTTACTCTTGCAGAAAAATAAGCACGAAAATTCCTTTGCTAAGCGAATCCCATATAGATTATCGTGTGGCATTTTTGCCGCAATTTAACTGTGACTGCAGACCCCTTTCTGCTCCAATAGGTCAAGCTTACAGTAGCGCACGAAAGTCCCGTTTTCTCGGACTAAAAAGCCGTCTGCTTTTTCATAAGTCTTAACTGACTTTGCTTGAATATTAAAAAAGCATAACTTATGAGTGGAACACCCACCCACCCATCATACAGAGAAACATAACTGGGGTGGCAGTGCAAAACGGTGCTAAGGTTATGACTTAAAGCTAAGAACATATGCTCTGGCTTGCTCACAATTCTTGGTTTCTTGTTTTTAGCCATCAAAGAAGCCTAAAGTGGATGAAGTACAGGAACTGCTTACTTTGTACCAGCCACCTGATTGGCTGACGTGTACAGTCAATCGTATATCACCTTATGTGCCGCAATTAGGAGATGAGGTAAAACTTCATTCTTGCTCCTCTATCAGATGAAGTGGTTTTCAATTCGCCACTTCGCCGCTCAGCTATTGGCCAATTTTTGCCCTTTTCCAAGTAATAATTCCAGAAGTCTTTGCAAAAGTTAACTCGGCCCAGTTCCCCTCTCGTATAGTTAACCAATCAACAAAGTAGACTTTTGTCTGATTGGCTAGTGTTCAGTCTCCTTACCGCGCTCAAATGAGTAAACAAAGATGGCTGCTTTCCGGAACATTTTTGTGGTAAAATGGTCATCTTTGTTGCTGTTATGTGGCTACAAGAAGAGCTTTATCCACCGAAAAATTGCCGTTTGCGATTTGAAACATGCTTGTCTGTCTTCACCTTGAGTTTCTTGTCATGTTAACGTCGTTTACTTTGGCTTACCGACGACCCATTGAAGGATGATCCTCCTTCGAAGTTCGGGTTAACAATTTCAGCCGCTCAAAATTGCGTGTTCTGCGAAAAGTACGAAAGCACAAAAACCTGAATTTTTTCGCGCCTGCGCAGACAAAAGTCTCTTTTTTGACCAATCACGACAGGCAAACAAACCAATGAACTGGTGAGACCTGAAAGTGCAAGTGTGAAGCCAACTGTTTGCGCGGGAAAGCGCGGGTGGAATAGTCTTTGAAATTCATTTCTTCTTGCTTCGATTGGTTCAAAGACCTTGAAATGTTAAACCACAAACAGTGATTTTAAGTTTACTTTACTTTGTTTTTTTTTTTTTTTGCAGGTGTATTATCTTCGTCAAGGCCATGAACTTTATGTCAAAGAAGTAATGGCTACAAAGTGTTACGATATTAACCCTAAGAAGCAATGTTACTACAAACTTAGGCTAAAGGTGTGTCAGCATGGCTTCTTTTTCTTGACTTCTAGTCTCCAGCAATCGTTATCCTTCCCACTTGTATTAGTTAATTAATTAATTTATTGTCCTGTTGACTTAATTATTTTATTATTTAATTATTTATTTTTTGTTTTCGTGTGTTAAAAAGGCTGAAGAACTGTGTCGGATTGTCAGTTTACATTACTCAGCCGGCCCACCGACCTTGTGCTGCTTAAAGCTAGGTAATATTATCTATATTCTACTCCTAAGCTCCACCTTGTTTCAGTCAGTACGTGAACCATGTCTAACAAGTGTCAAGGAACTGGAAAAATAACTCCGTTATCAAGAGCGTCGATTGCCTTGATTGGTTGATTACGTGACCGAATAAGGAATCTCGATTTAGGGACGAGGATTTAAAAGTCTTGCTTCACTAGAGTTTTTTCTGGAATCTAATATTCCGTTTACCCAGTGTTCATGTTTAGTTCTCATCTACCAAAACTTATCACAGTAACTGGGATAACTGGATACGCAGAATAGCAAGAAAAGTTGTTTGGAGACAAAGGGCAATTTCAGGGTACGGTACGCTCTATAATTTGCTGATAGAAAAAAAGCCAAATGTAATGGTTAACTGTTTGTTGCTATAATTGTTATGGAGATTCGCTAACGGAGATTTGGCAGAAGATTTTTTTATAACTACAGCTTATAATCGTGGGCGTAGTATTTGACCAAACGCCTTTTCCCGCGCTTAGCTGAGGCGACGTGTATTTTCTCTGAAATCTGATTGGTTCATTAGTGTCTCCGCATGATGTGATTGGCTAAAGAATTTACTTTGGCTTTGATTCTACAACACTCAATTGAGAACCGCTAAATGTTAATTTGTTTTATTTTTCTCAGCGTTAATAAATCCCGAAACCGGAAGCAGTACTGGAGCAACATTCACTGTAAAGTAAGTGTAAATGCCTGCCAGCAAAAACTTCTGGCGTGGACCGGGTTGAAGCGGGCGCGCGTTGCACCTTTATGAGTCTTTTTCTATAAAACTGGCCGTCTTGTCGACACAAAAGCATTTTAAGAACTTTTTTGTCCTTTTAATTGGAACCGTGGTGACAAAGTAAGACTCTGTTTCCTTTTAGGAGTTCCCCCAGGAGGACATAGTCAAAGATGTGGCTAAAGTCTTATAATGACACCTTTTGATATTAGATGCATTTAATGTAGTCTCTTTTGTTGATACTCGGCTCCAATATGTATTCATTTGATTTCGTGTTCATTGCCAGATATCATGATATGCCAGACGTGTTAGATTTCCTCATATTGCGACAAACATATGACCAGTCAATAAGCAGGAACTGGAGACCAGGTGGGTTGGGTGGTTACATATTTTTAAGTTTTCACAAACACCTGAAATTAATCCAAAGTTATTTAATCTTGACATGGTTGTTGATGTAGTACTTATGGTGTTTTGAGTTTTCTGTGGTGCCATTGGCGTACACTTCTTTGGGGCAAGACTGGTATAGCTGTATGCAAGATTACGGCAGTGTCACGGTGTATAATTGTTGCGTGACTCTTCCTGAGGGCTTGCAAGAGTAACACAACAGGCATTTGTTTGAGGCTTATCTTCTGAAATTAACAGAACTATGCCATAGGACTTTGCTACAGTCTTACTCTTTAAGCGAGCGAACTTGCACTGTAATTCAAAATAAGTATGCTTGGTTGACACGCCTTTTATTATCTTTCTTCCCATTCGATGTAGTCACGCGTCACCAGATAACATGTAATTCGCATTACGGTCAACTCCCTTTATTGCGGACACAACAGGGACCTTGAGTTAGTGCCCTCATTAGCGAGAGTCCGTAATAGCAGGAGTTCATTTCAGTCGAACGTCTGTAATTTGTTTTTGCCGGGGACTTAGCTGTTGTCCGTATTATCGGGGTGTACGTTATAGCCGGGTGTCCGCAAGGCGGGAATTGACTGTACTATGCTCTGCTGTGAATGGTTGGTGTTCAACTGCTGCGATATGCCCTTTTTTTATCCTCGCTGTTGCGGTGAGTTGCTTCCCTCGGCACTGGTCTCCTGTTATTGGGTATCCATGCTTCTGGAACTTTCATCCCACTCTCCCTGTTGATGTTGTAAGTTTTAGGTGGACGCGCTTCTTTGATCCTGCTTGTCTAACGATTAGTAAGCTTTGGAATAAAGTAAGGTGGTTGGTTGTTTCACTGTTTTTTTGTCTTCACAGGTGATCGATTTCGCAGTGTTATCGACGAGACCTGGTGGGCCGGTGAAATAACTGATAGAAGTCCTTTCCAAACCGAGTTCGTGGAATCTCATTTTCAGTGCTTCACTGTCACGTAAGAAATTAAAAATAAAAAATAAACTTTTAGCTAGTCCTAAAGTTTATGACTTACGTTTCAACATCTTCCAACACTTTGTGTAATGTTTAATAAACGACTGGCGACGTCTTTGTGAATTTTTTAACCGGAATAGAGCCCAACGTGTTCAGCAGAGTTCAACATGTTGAGTGGCCTAATTTGATGTTCAACATTGAATGATACAGTGTTCAACATTTGATGAACAAGACCTGCAACATATGTTGTTCTACGATTGCAAAAGTCGAACCGTGTGCATGGTAGGAATAAAAACATTTTTTTGTCCTCAAGTTTTCGTTTTTGAACTCATCAGTCGACGATGTTTCTTACTCTTTTGTGTCAAAGAGTACAACAAAACCGCGCT
Organism: Porites rus; assembly: GCA_964035705.1. Taxonomy (NCBI): domain Eukaryota; kingdom Metazoa; phylum Cnidaria; class Anthozoa; order Scleractinia; family Poritidae; genus Porites; species Porites rus. The sequence goes on from OZ037992.1 coordinate 42,060,018, forward strand.
GGCATAACGAGTGCCAGGCTTTATTTTCCTATTACAACCTCGCACGGCTCATGTCGTTAAGGAAAGTCCTGGACCTAATATATTTTCTATTGAAATGTTTACAATGTGTGGTGTTTTTAGATGGGACACGGGCGAAGTAGAGCGAATGAGCCCCTGGGATCTACAGCCTGTCACGGAACGAGGTAAATAAGTGCTCTCATTTCTTTGCTCATTTACCTTCATGTGTTAAGATTTCAAGTTTGCTGGGTTGGGGTAGATGCATTTAGATGGCGGGGAACTGAACTGTTAGAAAGTCCTTTTGCCTTTATTTTTCCTGTTTCCTGCGAAAGACTCCGGGGACAATGCTGATAGTAGCCAGGGAAAATCCCAGAGCGCGCGCTGTATGATGTATGACATCATCGTATTTGAAAACCTCCATTTTCCTTTCTCCCGCGTTTCCAGAGCCCTCTGCTCCTGGGACCGTTTTCAAAAACCTTCTGGTTTAAAAATATCCTGAGTGTGGACGGGGCCTTTGAGAAGAGGTTCTTGATTAGAGAGTTTTGACTGTTTTTTTTTTTTTTTTTTTGTCAGACCCAGGGAACCCCGACCTCTCGGCCCAAGACACCGACGCCTCAGGCGCAGCAACAAGTAACATACCGCTGACCGATGAGGAGCGGCTCTTACTGGCGTATGAACCCGAAGATACTGATTGGCTCGGTGAAGGACGAGACGCAATGACCGAGCGACTTGTTGCGGGACTCGAGGCCCTGAGTCAACTAAATTTTGCTGGTCCTTTTGTTTACCCCGTGGATGTACATGCGTATCCTGATTATTGGACTGTAGTACCCTATCCTACTGACTTGAGCAATCTGCGAGAAAAGCTCTTAAATAAGTATTATCGGTAAGACCTACTCTATTAGCCTGTAAAGATAACCAGACCTATATTTCCTTTATGCTTGCTATCCAATTACCTTGTGTGCAGTACCTCCTTATTCCTTCTTTAGTGAGGAGAAAGAGAAAAGGAGGTTCTACCTGAATCGTGTCTGGGGCCCTTTTCTCGAGAGGCCGGGAAACTTTTCAGGCCAGATGACAAATTTTAAAATCCAACACTGTTGAATAGGTACTACAGTTGCTAGCCCACAATTCATTCAATTTTGCTTCGTTAAGTGATAGTTTCAATTGTGTTATTTTCAAAATTATTGAAACTTTGATTTCGAATGCAAAGACAACAAACACAGAACAGCTTTCCAGGGGCCTATTTCTCGAAAGTCTCGATAACTTTTCAGGTCAGAAAAGCTCTTTTATGTTTGCTGTGTTTACACTCAAGATCAAAGATTCAATAATTTTGAAAATGACACAATGAAATTATCAGTTAACGAAGCAAAGTTGTCCGATTTGTGAGCTAGGAACTGTGCTACTATTCAACAGGTTTTGATTTTAAAATTTGCCTTCGGACCCGTAAAGTTATCGGGCCTTTCGAGAAACGGGCCCCAGGGGCCCGTTTCTCGAAAGTCCCGATAATTAACGGGCCCGGTAAGCTGTCTCCGTTTACATTAAAGATCGAGGTTTCAATAGTTTTGCATCTAACACGACAAAACTGTCAGTTAATGAAACAAAATGCGGTAGTTTGCTAGCCAGGACCCGCGCTCTTATTCTTTATATTTCTATTTGAATATTTGATTTCGGGTCCGTTAAGTTAACGGGACTTTCGAGAAACGGGCCCCAGGCCCGAAAAATTTACCGGGACTTTCGAGAAACGGGCCCCAGGCCTTTGGAGTTGCCGAAGTCCGAACTTCTGGACTAGTTAATCTTGCCATGGTTGCCACAGGTAAGGAAACGGTCAGATGAACAAACAATTCTTCGAGGTCAGGGAATAGTCGGGAAATTTCACTTGAAGTCAGGAAAAAGTTAATTTTTATTTAATTTCTACGCGCGGCTAAAAATCGCTTAAATCTCTGGTATTTTTTTTCTCAGACGAGTAGCAGCTCTTCAATGGGAAGTGAAACAGCTGGAGAAAAATGCCCGACTCTATAACGAGGAAGAGAGCCAGATTGTCAGAAACTCATCCAAACTCGTGTCTGTTCTAAATACATTCATCAGGTAGAGGACAAATCAGTTTTCTTTGTCCCTTGGGAAAGCCCTTACGTTTTCTATAGTTCAACCCACTTAATACGGACACCCGTTATTGCAGACAAAGTACACTCATTTCTTGCCCAATCAACGGATTCTTAAAGGGAGCCAACCTTGCTAATGCGGACACTTCAATATCAAGTGGCTTGTAAAATAGAACTTTTCTTTTTGAAGGTATAAAAAGAAAGTTCTGTTTACAGCCCGTCGATGTTCCCAGCGCTACAGTACACCGGATAGGATGATTTGTAGACGTCAGTTGTGGACTAATTTTGGCATCCAACGATTAATGCAGAGAACGGTTTTGATTAAGTAATTTAAAGATGAGCGATTTTTGAGAGTGTTTCCCTGGATTTAATCCGCGGAATGACGGCTTTGTGAAGGATAGCTTTAAACCGTGTTTAACTAAACAGCTTTTAAACGTGTTTAAGCTTTGGTGTGAATGGGGCTTAAGATAGCTAAACCGGTGTACGGAAGCTAGACTGCGAGCAGCCTCTCTTTTTCTTTTTCTCTCAGTAAGGGAAGTGCACGCGCGCGCGAGCGTTGAGCGGCGAAGCTGCGAGACGCGAGAAACGAGGGCGGCAGCCCGAGAAGAAAAAAAAGAGACTCTCTTTTGTCGTGCCTCGCTCGTCTCGTCCGTCTCGCGCCTTCAGTAACGCGCGAGGTCATTTGCGTTTCGGGCGTTTTGCTCGACGGACCAAGAAACAGAGACTGCTCGTGGTCTATACGGAAACTCATAGGTTGACAATTCCTGTTGGGGACTTAAATGTTTTCTTTGTCCCTTGCTCGTTACATTTTGATCACATCATTTCTTATTTCTTCACTGAGCTTAAAATTTACCATTATTCTCTATTTAACACACACATGACGATTTCGACATTGCTGATCCTAGCGGTACGCAGAGCGCATGTCATACATGAACCTTGTATATGGCCTAGCTAGCCACGCGTCCTTCGTAGCTCAGTGGTTAAAGCATCCGACCGGTGTACAGAAGGTCATAGGTGCAATTCCTTTCTCTGTCCCGTGCTCGTGACATGTTGATCATATCATTCTCAAGACATTTTTTCTCAATCCTCCAGAACCTCCAAGAAAGCAAGGAACTCGATTTTGAATCTCGACAAATTCTAGTCACTCCTCTTGCGCCGAACGAATTGACAGAAAACGTGTTTGGAAAAAAATTATTATCCTAGTTAACTGAGATCGTTTTATTCGTTTCAAAGGGACTCCACCTGTAACGACATACTTTCACTTTGTGGGGATGAAGAGGCAATCGAAGGTGATGTGGAGGTATGGAAGTAACTTATTGTTATGAGAAACAAATCTGATTTTCCTCATGACATCCGTTATGTTATATTGATGCGTTGCCCAAGCTTTTGCTATTTTAGAACTCGCCTTTCTAATGGCTTCTTCTTATTTTACAAATTTACTTTTCGAACGTAGCTTGGACAGAAAAGCAACGGCATCTATTTTTACTTTTGTTTCTGTAGGTAAAAGTTGACAATATGTCTGAAGAATCCGCTGATGAAGGAGACACCTCCCAGGTACAACATGAAATTCCTTTTTTTTAAAATTAAGTTTGTCTGGCTGACTAACTGAACGACCAACTTACTGACTGAGTGATTGACTGACTGACTGACTGATTGATTGATTGATTGATTGATTGATAGACTGACCGACCAATCATAACCATTGCCGCTGCGATCATTAGATTTTTAATCAAGATCAGCGCACTTAATTCAGTTTCATTTCTTTACAGGATTCTGGTGTCTCGGGCTCACGGAAAAGAAAGCGAGTGAGTAAAACTTGCCTAGTCTTATTTAAGTCTCGTAAAACCAGAGGCCCAAATGTTATCACCGGCGAAGACGTTACTGTGAGGTGGCCTGCTTTTTAGGTTATCTAGTTTGGGATCTAGATCACCCATTTCTTTTCGGATTGTCTTGTGACTAGAACCAGACGCCAACCAAATATAGTTCTGTGCTAGTCATTACCTCTGGAGGCCTGTGCGTTTCTGGGAAACTGCCCACCTACCCCTTCCCTAAGCCAAAATTTTGCCGTAAGTGGGAAGTGAGTGTTAATGTTGACTTAGGGGAGGGGTGGGTGGGCAGTTTCCCAAAAACGTATAATGATCCGGAGTCCTTTGATGTGTATGAATACAGTTCACCGAATGGAACGTGCATTCTGAAACCGGATTCATATTCTCATCTAAGATTGTTTACTCCTAACTGGAAAGAAGACCGAAAATTCAATCACAGCGTCAGGATTTATAGTGGTTAACTTTACTATTTCAACTTAAGAATGAGAGCTTTGTATATGGGAGACTTATCAGTTTTCGTTAATGTTCAATTCCATTTTCGTTACCTTCAAGGAGTCGAGTTCCGAACGACCAAACAAACAGATCAAGAGGGAACAGCCGCCATCACCACCAGTGGAGGTAAAACTGTAATTAAAAGTTTGTTTCTATAAGGACTGGACATATTAAAAACGAGCTGTAAATAGTTCAGTCTAATCATTTTTGGTTCCCTTGCAAAAATATCCTCACACATAGGCACCCGCAAGGTAACGGCAGTGTCACGGCATGTTATTGTTGCGTGACTCTTCCTGAGGGCTTGCTAGAGTAACACAACAGGCATTTGTTTGAGGCTTATCTCCTGAGATAACACGGAGCTATGCCATAGGACTTTGCTACAGGCCTATTCTTTTGCATTAACAAACTTACACTGTGTCTCAATATGCTTCACCTAATTTGCCGTAGAGTGCTTTATTTCCTCCTGTCGTCGTCGTTCTCGTTGTCTTGATTACTTCTTTTTACTGTCGGTGTCCGACAAAGAGCTTGCAGACTTCTTGGCCAGCTTTAAGCCGCTGGACCAAGAATCGCGGGCTTCTTGAAAAGCATCAGTTTTCTGATTTATCGCGTTTAATCACGTGGTTTATGCTTTCAGCCGTGGTTGCAGTCTGCGCATGAGCTGTTAGATTTCTTAGTGTCACGTGAAGATGCAACGCCCTTCCGACATCCCGTGGATCTGAATGAATGGCCGGTAAGTAAAAACCACAAAGTGATACACAGGATAGTCTTTCAATCATTATATTCAATGCAGTGACTAAGTTTTCCTTGTCCTTTAGGATTACACTGATGTCGTTGCTGAACCGATGGATTTTAGCACCGTGTACCAGCGGCTAGAAAACAATTTATACGAGGACCCAGAGGCTTTTGTCAGAGATGTGCGGTTAATTTTTTCCAATTCAAGAGCTTACAATACAATGCCAAGATCACGGGTATGTTTAGGGTGTGATACGTTAATTAATACGCAATCAAGATGAGGGAGGAAATAAATTTATTCGAATAAGTTGAGCACAAATGAACAAGCTAGTTTTCATTGCAATGCATCCGACCAGAAGACTTATGCCGCTCTGTTGTCAGGTGCTTCAACCAGTTGCAAAAATACTTGACACGCCGTCCCTTATTTTGGTTCAAATGGCCTGTCCATGATCTTGTGCTTGTTAATCCCGCCTCCTTCCCTTGTCAAAGTTGCCAGCAATACAAGACCATGCCCAAAACTTGGAGGAACAACTTTGAATGGAGGGGAGGGAGGGGTTGAGTGTTACATCTCCCACTTACGGGTGACTAGCGGCGATTTGAAGTAAAAAAGGCCGGTTTTTCGTCGGAGCGTCTCATCATCACGTTCATCATTTTTGCAACTGGTTGTAGTAATTAGACAAGCGAAGAGGAAAAACACTTTATAATTAAAAACTGGAGAGGCACGTTCGTACAGAGTACGGGCAGAATTTAAGGGTGGACATAGGGTACAAGTTTCCGCAACTACGCTTTGCAGTGTTTTGTTTTATTTTGTTTGTTGTCGTTAAGTTAACAGTAATTCAAGGTTTATATCTTACCTCACTTACCTGGGGTCCCCTACCTCCACGTAAACAGGCCCTAATACACTACAGTATTTATGCCGCTCTTACGTGCCAGCAGACAAGCATATGAAGTGGGAAAACATTTTACCATAGTTAGTATAGAAGACTGGTTATGAAAGGCAGCAAACATCAAAGGAAAAAACAACGGTGCAGTAGTTTATGTTGGAAGCTCCCTGACCGTGCACAATCCTTTACTTTTTGTTCACAAATTATGACTAAATAGATTAATTTTTATTGGTCACTAAGATCAAAATGATAGGAATGCTAGTGAATGTTGTGCACCGTCAGGTACACAAAGACATACAACAAACCAACCATTCCACTTCATTAACTTTGAAGGATGGAAATGGAGCGGAAGTTACCAACCAGAGTCTAGGGGTTGCGGTGTTTGATTTGATTTGGTTCACTTTCGAACGGTCATTCAAAGTTTAGAGCTCGTGATGAATTCGTAGTATGAGCTCTAAACTCGAAATTACCGTAGCCTGTGAACAGGCTCTCTGTTTGGGGAAAAATAGCGAGGAAAGGGAAGGGAAAGGGGTTTAGTCGAGCTTTTCCCTCTCCCCACCCCGCTCGACTAAAGGCCTGTTCACAGGCTAAATTACCGAAGCAAACGTTTTTTTATGACAGCCACGAAACAGGCAAACTGAATAACCTTGTTAGTAGCTTGCTTGCCCCCTGCCTCATTTACAGTCAAACCAAGTCAAGCGTAGCCCCCAAGTTCTATTAATGAATTGATTATTTGAAAAATGAATCCGTTAGTCGTTCCCGTAACTGGTGTCAAATTCAAAGCGGCATTTCTGCATGCGTAATGAGCAGTGAATATTTTACGAGAACTTCTCTGTATTTGGTCAGATTGGAAATCTTTGAATGGATTAACCTTCTTAGAAGACATTTACATCAATTTCAGGAAAATGGAGCTGGTAGAAATTTCATAACTCCCTTGCGTGTGAATTCACGGCTCATTAGACATGCAAGAATGCAGAGATCAATCTGAAATCTACAACTAGCAACGGATTCAACTTTTGAATAATAAATTCATTAATGTATTCTTGGGGGGTACGCTTGACCTGGTTTGACTGTAATATTTCTTTACATGACATTTTTTTTTGCTTGTTTGTTGTTCCTAATTAATCCTTCCTCTCTTGTTAATTAGATCTACAGCATGACGATTCGCCTGTCCGCCATGTTTGAAGATCGTGTCGACAGCGTTCTTAGAGACTGGTACGAGTCTGCATCAGGAGGAGCTCGCCGTACAAGGCTGCGGACGATGCGTTTGTTAGAGTCTCATGCACCCATTAGCAGCGGTGCATCCCGACAGCGTATGCCTCACTCAGGCGACCATGCTGTTTCCAGCAGCAGTAGAGCCTCGTCTTCAGGCCTAGACCCGAGTTTCGAGGCTGTTAATACACGCGAGAATAGAACTCGTTCATTAGCTACTCGCGCGGCGACAACTTCCGAGTTAGACCAAAGAAATGGCCAGCGGTATCCTTCCCGGACAGAAACCCGTTCGAGTTCTCGAGCAAACCCACAGTCCCGCCACGAGCGGGATGATGATAATGTTTTCGATAATGATGGATTATCAGGAAGTGGGAGGTCTACAAGATCGACGAGATCAAGCGCGCGACGTGAACTTGTTATGCGAATTCCTACTTCAAGGCTTCAGCAAAGTATAGAGGAGGAAGCTGTTTCGAATGGTCCTGTCACGAGTAGGTATGCAACTCGTAGGACCTCGTCTTTAGCGCAGAGTTCTACAAGTGTTAACGAGGAAGAGTCAGATGAGGATGAGTGCGAGGAAGAGGGAGAAGAGGATGAAGAAGATGAAGAGGAAGGAGGAGGAAGTGAAGAGGGCGAAGAACAAGGAGATGACAGCGAAGAGGAAGGGGATGAAGATGAAGAAGAGGAAGATGATGAAGATGAAGACGAGGAAGAAGAGAGCGAAGATAGTGCTGACGAGTCACGCCCTCAGACCCGCCGCAAGGCGGCACGCCCTACTCATCGTCCTACGGTAACAGTACGAACAAACCGCTCGGCGGCGAAGACGAGCAATACGCGCACAAGCAGGAGTAAGCGAAGCGCGAGCTCCACGCAGAGGAGGACTAGCGAAACTAGTGAAACGTCGCATCGAAATGACAATGCGCCTTGTAGGCGGAGTTTACGAAGGAACTCGTCTGTACGTCGTGTAAGATACAATGAAAACGATTCAGATAGCGAGAGTGACTCCGCTGGTAATGAAATCATTGGAGTGTCGAGTCGTGGTAGAATTCGTAAACCAGCCATTCGAATGCAGGATTATGTGGAGTAAAGAGTGATTTGAGGCTTGGGAAATCTTCGCCTGATGTAGTATTCAAGTCTTAACTCTCCCTTGGGCATTTGAATCGTAAAAAAAATGAGACGAGAATGATTTGGAGTGAGAAAAATGCTTGAAATTGTGGCGTAGAAGAGGAAGTTCGTTTTTAAAATAAGAATGGGGCCTGTGGAAAGAAACAAAGGATCAGACGGTTATTGCGCGAAACTGAAACGAGAAGAGACAGTAAAATTAAATTACTGGATGTGCTCTGCTGTTAAAGAGAGGAGGATGAGGCTGTTGATGCCTTAATATTATTTTGTTGTTTGTGGAAGATCTCAGTGCGCGTCATTTGATAAACGAAACTATTACAGGCTGTGTATCACTTTATTTGGAACCCATCGTTTGTTCATCGTGCGATTACCGTTTACGCGGCTTCTCCAAAGTACATGGCACCAAAATTGTCGATTCTCAATTTTTTTGAAGGTTACTAGTAAAAATCAGGAAAACGCTTTCTATTTTGCGGAATTTTTTATGAAATCCTTTTTCCTGCAGACATAAATCATCTTTGACAATTTTTTGTGTGTCTTATTTGAGTTCATGTCACTGTTTACCGCTGGTAGAAGTATTATTGTTGATGTATTTAAGTCTTAATACAGTATTTCCCCTCCTTGTTTTTCATATGGAACACTTTTCCTTGTCCTTTTTCTTCGTAATGTCTGTCAGTGAATCACGTCTAGTGGCGTATTATTTTTCCGATAAGGATTTTGAAGTTTTGTACGAAAGATTTTGCATAGTGAATTTTTGTAACTTCTCTTTTTTCGCCCCTTTATTTCTTTAATAACAAAGCCATATTGTAATTATTTCGTTAAACAAGTGAAATTTTGATTGCCAGTTATGGTGATATTTGTAAAATAAAGCTGAAATATAAAAGGTATGCGGTAAAGTTTGTCATTCCAGGAAATTCAACTCTAAAGTTTGCGTAGTGGAAGCTCTCGTAAGCGGACATAAGAGTGGGCACCCTCGGCACGCGAAAACGGTATCCGTAACTGGAGCTGGCCGCTTACAAGAATGGCTCTTCATAAGCGGCCACTAGAGGCGTAAGGGTTATAACTTTGGGGCTGTAAAATAATCTGTTAGTTAGTGTTTGGCTATACTGTTGTTGTTATGATCTTGTAATTCAGTCCCAAGCATAGAATTCAAGTGCTGTTTCAATCTCCGGCAACATCCAACATATTTCATTCGTTTAAACAGGCCAAGATATAATAGGTTTCCAGTGAAAGATACGAATGAAAACCAGCGACAGTTTATCTACGTTCAGTTAATTCCTTGACGAGTTCAAAAATTTTTGGAATTCCTTGATGAATAAGATGGACAAACATTTTGAACAAAATGGACGGCGTGCGTTCCCCATGCGGTGGCTTTCAAGACCAAAGTTTTGCATTAAAAGGTTGAAAATGCACCGATAAAAGACTCATATGGAAAGGAAAAGTTTAAAAGAATGCTCAGTTTCCTTTTCGAGGACAAACGAAAGCGTTTTCTTACGAAATTGTCCTTAGAAAGAGGAATTCAACCTTGTTTTCTTCACGTCGGAGCGCTTGGCCTGTTTTGAACCACCAAGGCAGCGAAGTTTCTAAAGAAATTTCAGGTACATTCTGTACTGTATGGTCAAGGAAAGAGAGTTTTTAAAAGGGAATTATTGTATTTGTAAAGGTTTCATAGACGTTTCTTGCATTTGACGTCGTGGTGAAAGAAAAACTACAAAATGTGCCCTGTTTTGGAATTGATTTTATTGCGGGCGACAAGAGCAGCCCGCAATCCTAATCTTCAGGTTGCCATTACGCACGCTCCGCAAGAATGTAGTCGGCTTCGTTTGGACTTCAACTAAGAATGAATGGAATGCATCGAAGACAATCTGTGATCACGCGCGTCACTTGTAAGTTAATCACGCGTGTTTTGATCATCTATCACGTGAAACTTACGACAAGAACAGCGTTTGAGCTAAAGTGATATGACCTTCGATCGTCGTCGCTTGCACTCTGTAACCTTTGGTTATTACTAGTTTTTGTGTTAAATTTTGCCATTTGTTTAACTGATTTTGCTTGCGTGAACGGATCCACGATCTAGTTTGTGTTACGCGAATTGCAATTAAGGATTACATTAGCTTACGGGGTTTTAAATAAAAATTTTCAAGAAATAACTTATCTGTCTATTGTTCATTCATAACATTAGCTCAAAAGACGATCGTGAGACTATACAGATCGTGAGATTTTTAGAAACAGTTAAGGCGGGCTCCTTGCCTTTCTTGAATAAAAGTGAAGTGTTTTTGTTCAGTATAAGTTTCCATTAAATTATTATTTTCTCCTTTCTTTTAACGACAGACTCGTCGGCTTTTCGTGCCCGAGTATGGCTTATTTTTGAAAAAAAATTTTTTAGTTGCTGTAACGTTTATAATTTGTAGTGTACTGAGTACATCGCCCGTTCCTCCCAGTAAATGCACTGCACAACATCTGAACACGTACCGCACAGTTTATTTAGGTTTAAGAATTTTTAGTAGTTAGTGGCGAAAAAGGTTAATGTATATTTGCTTTCCTATGTGTGCTCTCAATGAAAATAAACACCCTACTGTAAAACCTTCCATCAGATAATGTGAGGTATAAATGTAAAGGCTACACATAATCGTGTTCTTCCGGGCCCGATAAGAAAACACTGCTCGAAGGGTAAGAAAACACAATCTTACAGGAACACAAACTGAAGTCAGAAATACTGATCCTAGAAATCGTAACAAGTAAATTGCTGCTACTAAAGAGAGCTAGAACTTCGCAACGGGGTGTGATAGGGAGTTCGATGATGTAGACATAGTTTTGGAGAATTCTACTCAGTGATTGAACTTGATGCATAATGATTTTTTTTTTGCTTTAAATAAGCGACTTTCAGCTGAGAGATTTTTTTCATTTCAGGTGTGTTAGCGTTATATACAGATTTTTTTCTTTTTTTTTTCTTTTTTTTTTGTGACTTTGAACCCCTCCCTTTAACGGTAAACAGAAGCCGAAGGCTTCTAAGGTCTAAGTAGGGATTTGAAGATTTCTTTTTCGTGGCTTAGAGCTTGTGAGTTCAAATTTGATTGCTTTTATTATAAGTATATACACGGAGCTTCGCTTTTAGCCCTGGCTAAATCTATATTTTAACTGATAACTGCATGCTATTTTGTTCTGAAAGTCCGTTTCCATCTCTTAAAAATTATGTATACTTGGTTCATTAAAGTGCGAACATCGAAATCAAGTTGTTGGTAGGGGTCCAGTCAGGAGTTTATAACTTTTCAAAGCTTTGCTAACATTCCTTGTCTAATTAATTTAAAGTTTTGCTGAAGAGAAGAAAATAAGTTTAATAGGAACAAGCTAAGGGAAGACATATGCAGAGCTTTAATTTTCACAGTTGCAGACAGATGTTTTAAAAGTAAAAATTAAAATGGCTATATCACAGCCAAGGCAGCATTGGCAGGCAAATTAGTAATAAGAACATTTTGCTGGAACGCCTTCATGATCACAAAGGACGTCACACTTGGAAGAGATTAAAAGGCACTCTAAAGAAAAGAATATCACGCATAGCTCAAAGAAGAAAGACGTCTGAAACGTTAATAGAGGGGTGAAATACTAAACACAACACCAGCTGTATTTGTGGTTATATTTGCTCGAGTCTGGAAGTGGTTTCAGTTCTTCTTTCGCGTCGCAGAGATATACTTGGTCTTTCAACGATGATAAATTCTAAATGATCATTATTTATTTTACGAAGATGATCCCTCAGCAGTTCGTAATTACAGTTGCTTTAGGTTTTTCTCTTATTTCCTTGCAATACGCTGAAGGTCTGACTTATGTCATGATCAATATTTTGGAATTGAACCAAAGTAGTGCAGATGACAACGAAACGTCGGTAAACGACCCTTGCGAGGGTGACATGTCATCCTTTGAATTTCTACTGACGGGAAATGACAAAGGCGTCTCAAATATGCCTCCTGATACTGCAAACACGACGGACGTGCAACCACCATTCGGCTCTCTTCCATCAACACCGGCAAATGATGACGGCGTCTCAGATGTCCCCCCTGTTCATACCGCTAACATGACAGATGGACCGCCCACATTCAGCCCAATGGGGACAGTACACAACACTCAAGATCCTTCCACGATCATCCCACCATCCACTGATGAGAGCGTAACAACTTTTCCTGCTGAAGCGCCAGTTTTACCAAACTGCAACCCACCGCTTTGCTCTCGGGTAATCAACATAACATGGCTGTCTTTGCCTCCTTTTATTTTTCAGTCTAATGACAACACCGACAACACCAAAAACCAAGATATCAGATGGCAAACTCACGGGTGTATTTTACAGCATTATTGGGCGCGCTGTTCAGTATTGTTGCAAATATCTCGACAATAAAGGTACTCGTCTCCAGTATACCCACAAAGCGGAGAATAAAGAAACACTACATGCAAATATATTTCACGATGAAGCTTCCATAGGAATGCCAGTTTACATTGAAAACGAGTCCTTTGATATCCACTATGGAGGTCAATTGGCATTTATGAAAGTCCTTGAATCTCCCGGGCTGGTTTTGATTGGGAACAAAGATAACGGCAAGGAGAGTGATTTGAATGTCCTTTGGAAGGCAATTTATGACGAATGGCCGATTGTCTTCATCTCTTTGTTGTTATGCGCTATCTCTGGCATTTTTATTTGGGCGCTAGTAAGTACAGCCTTATCATAATGTACACCATCTAATATTAGCCGAAATCCCTGATTCCCGAAGACCCTTTATTTTCAGTTTTCTGGACGGCGAAATTTCCTGGCCACTATTCGTACTATTCGTACTATTCGTAACTTCAGTTCCGATGTATTTTACAACGTTACCTTGAGTGCAGTAGAACCTCGATATAACAAACTACTATACGACGTCCTCGGTATGAGGAACGATTTTACTTAACCAGTAATAGTAAAATACCTGGAAAAGAACCACGATAAAGTGGAACCTCGATTTAAGGAAGGGCCAAGGGACTATCAAAATTTGTTCGCTTTAACGAGGTTTCGTTATGTCAAGGTTTTTTTTCCATATATTTAATTTACTACTGGGGTAAAGAAAATCGTTCGTTATCAGTACTGGGGACTGTTTTATAGAGGTTCGTTGTATCAAGGTTCGACTGTATAACGAAACCTCGTTAAAGCGAGCAAATTCTACCAGTCCCTTGGCCCTTCGTTAAATCGCGATCCACTGTAGCAATATCACTAAGATTTTCCAAAGGTTTGAGGTATATACAAAACATAATGTAGCCTTTCAATGCAGGGTGAACTTGAACTTTTAACCCTCGCCCAAACATTTTTCATATACTGGCATGGAAACTTTTAGCAAGGCTAAGTTACCATTGGTGTAAAAATAAAAACAAAACAAACTTTGTGCGACTTACAGCCGTTCGTGTCACTTTGAGATTTGATTTAAGATTGGAAATTTTATAAAGTCTGTAATAAATAACCCGACTTTTTCTTTTATTCTAAAGGATACAACATGGAATAAAGTTGAGTTTCCTCGTAGTTTCCATCGTGGAGCATTGGAAGGATTCTGGTGGGCTTTTGTTACAATGTCAACCGTTGGGTAAGTAAATCCAAAAATTGATCACCCGATAAATAATTGAAGCAAAGTTTGCTTAGTATGCTTAGTAGTTACTATAGAGGAAACAGGTTTTTCATCGTCTTCGAAGAGTTAATGGTTCCCTGCTTGCGTTCGCTCTCAGCTAGCGATATTTCTTTCACCACAAGTATTTACCAGTTTTTTAGGTTGTAGTTTCGCGTTTAGTGGTACACAATTTTGATGCCTCCTGGGAAAATTGGGCTTGGGAAGTATTTTTTATGATCTAGAGAAAAGTATTTGTAACCAAAGTATAAGATAACTCATTGGGTTTTTACTTTATCTGTTTTAAGGTACGGAGATAAAGCTCCTAAGTCAGTTATTGCTCGGATATTCTGTATTTTGTGGATAATGGTTGGACTTACATTGTGTTCAGTTATGACAGCTACTCCACGGCACTCGTTACTGCAGCTGTTAAAGATGTAGACCTTGTTGGAAAGAAGGTATCCATGAGTCCTAGCTAGTAACACGATATAATCGGGTTTTAGTTGGGTTTCCTTAAGAAGGGTAATAGAAAACAAAATTAGCGAAATTAATGTGATAGGAGTACGGTAAGTAAAATTGACGTTAGTGCAATGTAATGAACACGTGCCAGGTGTTTAATGAGACATTTACCAGCGGGTAAATGCTGTTAATGGAGCATGAAACCCCAGGGGGGTAGGCCGAGAAAGCCGGCACCGTCTTAGGCTCGGTGATATCTTGAAAGCCTGATTCATTAAATGAAAGCACTCTATTCTTTAAGCAGAAAACAAAAGCTTTTCATGGCTGGAACCTCACTAATTTGTCGCATGTTTGTCATCGTGTATTTTCTTAGCTTCGCAAAAATTGGTCCCTGTTTTCAAAGCCCTATTCAGAGCTATTCATGGCTAGACCTTAATCATGATAAGTTGAGAATAGTGACATTAAAAATGACATAATTAATTTCTAGAGCAATCATAAGTACAAAACAAAATCAATTTATTTTTGTCAGTGCGTTCTTTGGCACCCTGCGTTGGTTACATAATACCATGCCAGGCCCCAGTAAAACACCGTCCTGTATAACGCCATCCACTAGTAAGATGAACAAATTTCCATAACGCTATCCACTAGATGAATAAATTTCCAGTGGATAAACCTTAAGAAGAATAATTGCACTATCTATTGTATGGAGCTTTTTCCCAATATACAAGACTTTTAACCTTTTAAACAATTGGGATCAGTTATTTCAAGTATTTGATTGCCAACAACTCCAGGATTTTTTCCTCCACCAGATTGCCGTATTAAGGCGCAGTCCTGTATTTGAGGAAGTTGTTAGACGCGGCGGAAGTCCAAAACGTAAGTTTAAAAAACAATTGATGATGCATATGCCGACTAAACGAGGGCTTCTATTTTCTTACGCTTTGTTTTTTCTTTTATGATGCAACATTTTCTCAGTTATTCTACCCATCACTCGTACTCTAAATTTTACAAGACTAAAGATGGCTGGTAGAGTTTTCGAAAAAAAAAAATCACTTTGCACTAAGCAGGCTAGTAAGGAGTCAGTAGATTCAAGAGCTTCCTTTTAATATTCATAATCCAAACTCGTTGATTTTATATGACCGTATGTGATGAACATCACATTTGGTTAGCACCCCCGCGACAGCTGTCTCCGAAAAATAATTGGCCTCCTTAATTCAATGGATTCATTGGTAAATATAAAAGGCCAGGTCGACTACCATAAAAGATGGAAACACAATAGAAGATTCGTCTTAAGGCATCTGAGTAAGCGTACTGAAATTAATGGGCTCGTATCCTGCCGAAACGTGCTCCAAATGAAGATTGTATTTTTTATTTTAACTTTATTTGTTTTCCAGTGTTCGACAATTTTAATGACATGCATAACGCTCTCGTTCTGAACAAGAATGTGAGAGCTATAATGGATGAGATGTACCACGGACTTTACTGGATGCGACAAGTGAGAGACACAAGATTACACGTCACTAAAGTAATCGAGAGAAAGCGTTCATATTGCTTTGCATAGAAGCACAACGATATTTTGGCTTGGCCGGCTGAGGACTGTATTCGAAATCTCATACTGCACCGCAGAGAAGACGTTTAAACTATATTGAAAGAGTTTATGGATCAGATGGAGGTAGTATGAAATAGCTTTGTTCTCTTCTTCGGTGATGATTTCTGAAAATGTCTTTACAGGTAACTATTTTTAGTTGTTAAACAATACCATTGTCCTTAATTGACCCACCAGGTAGTGGTGGGTCAATTGTTATTTCACTGACAATCTTCCTTGAAGCCTTGATTGGAGCAGTCCTTTTTTTTGAGCTGCTCCTGTATTTATACCAAAGATTTACGAATAAGAACGATGCCGAAGCCAAAGCTGGTAGGTAACTACAATCATTGTTTTCATGCGCAATTACTCCTCGCATATTTTACGTTTTTGGACCACTTTTTTGGACGAACGACATGAGCCATGTGAAGCCAGTTTTGATATTGCGTGGCCTGGCCATTGCAGAGGAAAGTATAGTCGCACATCTTTGCCTCTGTCTTGTAAACACCTCACTTTGTTTTAAGAAACGTAAGAAAGTGGAAAACGTATGTTGAAAAATGTGGTCAGTAGGACACAGAGTTTAAATTTTATTCGTTAAGGTTTTGTTCAAACGTAAAAGCCATTACAATTTTCCCCTAAAAGAATCAGAAATACGAGAAGATGCAAGTTATATCTGAGCTTTCCTAGACTGAAAGTTTATTTTTGTACGAACTTGAAAAAATCATTCAACAAAAGGAAGATATTATGAGAAAGGAATAGAGGAATTTACTTCCCCAAATCATTTCGGTTACAGAGAGTTTGTAGTTGAGATTTTATGTTATTTTTATACGATTTTGCTACGTTTTTTTTCTCCATTTATGTAATTCTCTCGTGATTATTGCAACGTTATAAACAGTCAAATTAAGAGTTTTTTTTTATCGTATTACATAATTCTCTTTGCGCCTTACAATGCAAGACGGGCACCACTTACAGTTTGATTATCTATTTCCCAGAAGCGCTTAGCGATCGTTATCCTGTCACAGATTCGTTTTAGAAAGGAAACTACTTGACAACTATTATATAGAACCAAATTAAGTGAAGGAAACACACACATGTCAAGCATGCGCACAGCCACATCTCCAGGTACAGATTGTAGTGGCAGCCGTGGAAGGCTGGCACTTAAGGCCCTTTAAGTCCCGGTATACACATACAAATTCTCAAGTCCGATCTCAATGCATTTCCTTAAAAAATTAGTGGAGAGAATTTGTTAAAAGATCAAAGCATTATCTTTTTGGTGTTATTTTATAAATTCTTAGGGTAACCTTTCTACTTGATTATGTATTGATATCAGTTGTTTGGAGAAATTTGATGTCCATGGAGTGCTTTTTCGCACTCTCTTTGGCAGTAAACGAAGGGGCCAGGGATCACCTAGTGAGACTCTTTACCTGGGACAACGGTATGCTGATAAGTCCTAATAAGGACGAAGTAGCTGTGAATGGCTGCCAAATCCCAAGGATATGGCTGTGTACAGGCTCAACTGGTACTGCATGGCCATACAGCGGAGTTGGTATTGTGTGCTTACTTGCTGAATTATTTGGTCTTGTTTAAGACTATACCCTGGAATTGCTTGGGAGTTTCGTCAGGTTTTGGCATCTAATCCAAAAGCCTGCTGGGGCAACTGCCACCATTATATCTTTTGGAATATTGCCATTGTTCCTGCTGTTTCTCGCTAGAGTACGAAGGTTTATTTTTATATAGCTGAAGCATCTTTAAAGGTAACGCTCTCCTCCCCCCCCTCCCCGCTTAGGACTTAACTGAAATAAATTTTAGTTAAGTTTCAAGTTAAGAATTGAGAACTCAAATGATGGAGGGCAAAGGATCTTGAACTCGAGTGTCCTTATGTGATTGGAGGTTTCCATGGCTCTGTTTGGTCGTCTCTTTACGAAATATCTAGCAACTCATCTTTGGTGGAGCGTTGCAGTGGCTTGACGACGGCTGGACATTATCTGTGAATAAATCAAAATTCATACATATTGTTAGCGGTTTAGTCCTGCTTGTCCGTTCTACGTCACAAATCTTTATTTTATGCCTTTAGGTATAACATATAAGGACACGTATCTAGTCATGAGCTCAGCCAAATACATTTTTGTTTGATAACTGAAAGAGCATTTAAGGCAGGTTTTCACTAGCGACGGAGTCGGTGTCGGAGACGAAATCAGAAGCGTTGGAGTTAACAATCTAGTGAAAACAGCGTCCTGATGCGTACGACTCCGTCGTTTACGATCGAGTGAAAATTAGGCTGTCGGAGTTGCAAACAGAAGCGGAAGAACTAAACTAATCACAAAGGGTGGGAATTAGCGTTGTGATTGGTTTATTCTTCCGCTTCTGCCTCCGACTCCGACAATCTGGTTTTCACTAGATAGTAAAGGACGGAGTCGTAAGCGAAATCGGAAGAAAATAAAACGTACTGATTCTTCCGACTCCGATTCTGTCCCGCTTGTGACTCTGCTAACGAAACCAATTTTTGATTTTCATAAGGTCATAAGCGCTCTTATGACTCCGCTTGCGATTCCGATTCCGATTCCGATTCTGTCGTTTCTTGAGTAAGTTTTTCTGGCGACCACGCAGCAAATCGAGTATCAATATCTTAGAGGGTACATAAGTGGTAGTATTGAAGGCGTCGGGGGAGGGGGGGGGGGGTGGGGGCTGGGTGGGGTTAGGGGAGGCCTAGACTAAACTCAGTGGAGTTTTGCTCTAAATTAGAAGTAGAAAAAAATCGGAGAAACATTAGAAAAGGAGAGACATCATAAAATATTAGCCACCTTTTATACCTTCACTTTTTTTCTTCTTTACAAATCTCTGGTATAGATACAAAAGCAGTTCACAGAGGCGGATTGCTGCGATCAGTGCTCCCAAGAAGATTATTAATGAAGTAACAAGGGCGTAAAAAGCAGGATAATTCCTCTCCAGTAGAGAAAACCCGTCATCATCCATTGCTTTGGAGAGTTTGCCCTTACAATAGAATTTTAATAATATGAGCAAAGAGCTTACTTGTTGTTAAAGAAAGCAAGCAATAGGACCATTTACGAGTTGCCCTTAGCCTGTTTTATTAGCGAGGTGCATATCCAGTGATATGAAAATGATTTTTTATCCCCATTGAAATAAATTGAATGGTTTTGCAATTAAACTCGTTTGAAAGTGAGATTTTTGGAAGTATTGACGTGCAGTTGTTGACGTCCAAGGCTATAAAGGAAGGGCGTAAAACGTAAGGCAAAGTTAAGGACTTGTGCAGTGGAACTGCAGCTTAATTTTTCAGCTTAAGTTTACAAGTGCACCACTTAGACCTTATTCACGATACCAGCCATCCTTGCATTTGCTAAAGGCCCGATGAGATAGAAGCGGTGTCACGTGGTTTCTCAGGGGACAAACAAGTGATAAATCGGCCAATACAAGAAATCGCAGTCACGTTTATTTTATTCTAGACAACAGAACTTTTTATCTTAAGGTATCATCCAGGGTAAAAAATCATCATTTTTCTAAATTTGCATTTTTAGACGATTGAATAGAGCTCATCAAGAGATTTCTTTTAAAAAAATTCTAGGAAAAAATGTTTTTTCTGTGCAGACTTATGGAGTGCAAAAGTTTTTTCTATGCTAATTATTTTAATTGATCGTTAACAAGTCCTGTCATACTTGATACGCGTGCAGCCGTTGAACGAAGCTAATCACGCAATTTGACAGACATCGTGGTTTACAAGTATAGTGCTCACTGTTTTTCCCTGGAGTTTGAAAGTGAATGCCTCCAAAGAAGAAAAAAGAGCTTGTCCGTTTTCGTCCTCGACTCCAAGGCAAAAGAAGACGACAAAATCGTTTTCCCGCCAAAGAGTGGGCTTCGAAATTAGCAGAGAGCGACAAGAGCTTCTACTACAATCAAGAAAAATAGCTAAAAGATGACAAAGCGCCTGAAAACCTGATTGAAACTACCGCAGAATCGAGTTTCACGAGTTCGTTAGCAGCCAAGCGAGAGACGAAGTCACGAGAGGTCCCGCGCCATATAAAAATCGGATGAAGTACTGTCTTGAAAGTCTATTGTAGCGGGAAAGAAGCTGCAAGAAAAACTGCAGGAAGCGGTTTGTTGTCGATTTTTCTAGGGAAGTGTCGAACTTGTAAAAAATGTATCGAGCAAAAGTGGGCTTGGCTCAACTTGGCTTGGAAACGTATGGGTGAAGTGATCGTTGTTGCTTTTTTGGACGCAATTGCGACCGCAGATGTCCTCATAGCAAACGATGTAATGAGATATCAGTAAAACTTGTCAATTCTGGAATTGTACATTTGGCATGAGTAAAATTGTTTTCTCGTTTTGAAAGAGTTAACCAACTGACCGTCAACCGTGAAAATGCAAAGCACGAAAATATCAATGATGATATCGTGAATAATGTCTAATAGAAACAAATATTCCAAAGAGAACATAACGGGGTTAAACCAAACTAGCAGGAGGCAACAAGCGTGGTAGAGGATTGGAATTCGGAACAGCCGTGACTGAACAAATCCAGCCAGTGACCGTAGGGAAACTCGGACCCGAAACTGCCGGATTGCAGATCCGACGCGCTGACCACTCGGCCATGCCCCAACTCGTAATATGTCGTAGTTATCCCGTTGCTTTATTGGATATTGCTTTGGTGTCAATGAGGAATAGTTAGTTGATTAAAAAGTTAGCTTAAGAAGCTCAGGGAATTTCTTCCATTGATTAAACCTAATTACCTTCATTTCATCCTTGAACTGTTTCATAACAGAGTAGACATCCTCTGTGCGATACAAAATAAGTTTTCGAATGCAGTCGTCAACCGGCCATTTAATAGCGTTTTTCTTGAATGCGAAGCCATAAGAACGTGTTCTCTTAATCATCTTAACCACATACAGTCTTGAATCTCTAGCTTGCTGCATCCAGTAAAGTCCGTGATACATCTCATCCATTATACCTGTCACAGTCTTACTTAGGAGAGCTTTTTGCATGTCTTCAAAATTGTCAAAAACTGAGAAAATAAACGAAACATGAAGACCAACTGAACAATCTCGTTAAGGAAGAGGAATTTTAAGATCCCCAACGCACAACAACTACAATTTACAATTAATTAAATCTTATATATAGTGCAACTTCCCATGGCACAATGTGTAGTTACAATACATGGGAGCTCTTGCCGCTTGGAACCTGAAGCATAATTTTTTTGCTGGATTTGAGCGAATATCCACAAAACATCAAGGGAACTAGTCGCATGTTACATCAGAATGAACTGGCCTGCCAGCATGTGACCCACAGGAACCGGTTGCAGCTATGAACTGGAACTTTTAGGCTGAGTTACGTTCTGTTCAAGAGAACCAAGCGAATCATTTCAATGGGGTACCTTCTTTAATAAAAAATAAGCGACATAACATTTGCAAAAACCATGATTTTCCAAATTCAAGTTCAAACCGGTGTTTAGACTAAAGAAAGCTGTGATGTGCTAACCAAGTATAAAATTAATGGTGAAAAAGCTAGTAAATAGAGCAAGACAAGGGATTCTTTTCCCTTCAGTGCCGATCCCGTAAGCGAGAACGGAATAAATGAACTCTCGTTAACAATTAAATACGTGTGTACGATCAGTTAGTCATGTTAATCTTACGTGCTGGACTTCCTCCCTGTTTGATAACTTCTTGGAATGCTGGACTTCCCTTCAACACAGCAATCTGCAGTATGGACAATCAAGAGCACGTAACATATCACTTAGTAATTATTGGATGAGGCTGAGTATGATCTGAAGTATTATAGCAGATATTTTTTAGGAGAGAGTTATCACTCAAAGCGGATAACACCCTCCGAGATCTGCGTCACATTTCTTCAGATCACACTGAAGCGGAATCCAATAATTGTTTTAGGTTTCCGCCATTTTCTACTGTTCTATACCAAAACAATGCAACCTCGTCTCCAGGGCCTCCCGGTTGCCGTCCCTTTTTCTGGCGTTTATCGGATACTATTGATGTCATTTTATCGGATGTAGCATACGACTTCCAAATTTGGTCAGCCCTAACTGGTTATTTTATAAAAAGAATTAGCCGGAGGATTTAATGGCAATTATTTGAAAAGGCTGAATATGGTTTGAAGAAACAAGCTAAACCAAATAAATATTTTATTCTTCTTCCCATTATTCATTCTAAATATTTCCAAGGTCAAAACTTGCTTACATGTTTAATTTCCGCCGCTTTTCTGCGTAACTTCAATGCATCCCTTTATCAGTAGTAGAATAATTTACGATTGATGTCAATCTTAAATCAACAGTTTTACATCGATATGTTCTTTAATGTTCTACAAACTACTTTGTTATTCTTATAGATAGCCTCCATCCAACAGAGTCCACAAACCTTTAATGCCCATTTCACAGACTATTAAGCTCATAAATGTGCAAACGATAATTTTAATCAATGAAAATAGCAAAAGGAAACATCCCAGTAATTTTTGATAATGAATATTATACCTTCTTTTCCACCAGGTCTACATCTTTGACAGCTGCTGTGGCGAGTGCTGTGGTAAGAGTAGCTGTCAAAACTGAACACACTGTAAGTCCAACCATGATCCACACGATAGAGAATAATCGAGCAATAACGGACTTAGGAGCTTTATCTCCGTACCTTAAAACAAGAAGAGCTTATTTTTCAATAGGTCTCAATGCCGCTTTCTGATAAAGTCTGTACCGTTGTAGTAGGACGCCGAAGCGCCGATAATAGGGACGTAATAGGGAACACGAGAGCACTGTGTGAAGATGTGTGTGAAAACCCTTTAAAGGCACTTTTATTTCAGAGAATGCTTGACAAATACACTGTAAGATAAACTACATGGGTTCTTATGAAGATACCGAACGAAATAACGTCGAATAAAAACTATAAAAAATAAAAACCAGCTGGAAACATCAAGGAATAAATATAAAATTCGTCATCATTATCCATTTTCATCCTAAGCCAATGAAAACCTCACTTTAAATTGAGCAAAAGGAAATGCCAGTTGTTTTTCAAAAATACCACACTCAATTTGAGCAAGAAATCGCTTCTCGTTACTACATTTTTTTTCATTCTCAACTGACGGCTCTTTAACGTCCGCTTTGGTCGTTTTTGTTCCATATGAACCATGCATATTATCCTTCCTGTATCCATTAAGCTTTCTATTAGATGGTAATGAGCACAATTAGTGAGGATAGAACTTTCTAATGGTACCTCATTTAAAAAATTTTAGCCAATCCTGACAGAGTTACAGACAAAAACACGTTTTAATCAACATTGGGGGAAAAAAATTCCATGTACTGCCACTTTTGCTATTTACCCAAAATTCTTTGCAGATGAAATTTGTCCCTTTATTGGAAAGTAAGCCAGCCAAACTTTCATGCGAAATTAAGAAAGACGATAACGTGGGCAACAAAAATGGCTATAAAATAAAGGCAAAGAGGAAAAGAAGAGAAGAGAAAAGAGATCGAAATAGATTCGCCAAATTTTGGCTTATGCGCATGCGCGAAAGACAAAAATGCTGCTTACATCCAATTAGCAAAAAATTATGTACTTAGTGTTTCAAACCTTTTTTTTGTTTTTAGCTATTCCCATGCTAAGTGGCCGAAAAACGGGTCAAAAAAGAAAATTTGGTCAAAAGTGCGGTAATTTACACCTGAAAATTACACGTGTAAAAGTTTTGTTAAATTGATCCCTGTTGCAAGTTAATTGACCAGTTGTCATCCAACCACCATATAGAAATTGCTGTATGCAAATTAGGGCACGTAAATTATATACGAACTTCGTTTAGTTAACTGGCAGGCACGTAGCATGCAAAGAATGCAAAGGGGTAACATTTTTGCACAAGAAACCTCCCAGCATTAAGCGTTAGGCTGACATTGACGATTTCTTAGTCTTTCCAGTCACTTTTATGCCATAAAGCACGTTATATGCGGATACTTTTAAAACAACGTACTTCTTTTAAACGAATCAGCTGTCTGCACATCGAAACCGCATGTGTTTGTAACCGTTCTCCAGAGGACTCCAGAGCAGATTTTTTTTCTCATCCGAAGCATTTGGTGATTTCGTGTAGACGACTGCCGGCCGGATATTTTTGAAGTCAAGTACTACTTCATAAACTCAAAAATGCCGCGAAATCACATAGCGAGTTCTTTTTTTGCGCATGCCTAGTAGCTTGTAATAAGCAAAATAATGTAAGTCGCAGTAGTGTATTCCTACGGATGGGTGAATCCAAACCGGATACACCACAACAAATATTGGTGTTCAGTACAAATATCAATAATGCGGTTTTAGTGTATCCGGATTCGTGTGGAAGTGTATTGCCTAAATTTACTTTTATTAGTGATGGTGCAGTTGAATTTTGATTCACTTACCCAACGGTTGACATGGTAACGAAGGCCCACCAGAAACCTTCAAATGCCCCACGATGAAAACGACGAGGGAATTCATTTGTATTCCATGTTGTATCCTGTTAAATAAAACAAACATTAAAGGATATATCTATTTAGCCTTTGCCCTTGTCAAATTCAACTGGATATGCTTGGTCGGTTGTAAACACGCCGGTTCGCTTGTACGTTTACACCACAATGTGTTTACATCTTGTACCTTGATACGCTAAACGTGCCACATTTAAACAGTGGCTTTGTCAGAGCCAGAGGTCTACCGGGGAGGGAAACCAATGAAGGTTAGTTTGTGTAGGGGTGTGCCACTGAGGCCATCAAACCATGCCATAACCCTCCATTTTGCTACCCTGTTTAATTTAAGAAAAGAGACCCTTTTTCGTGGCCTAAATATAGGACTTTGTTCCAGAACGTTTGTCACTTTAAATTTGGAGTCAGTGAGTTTTTTGGTTTTAAAAACCGGTCACACCACAATGTCGGCCGCGCACCAGCAAGGATCGCACTCTACAGCATTGTGTACCCTGTTTAAGACAAGACTCTGGTACACACGTACTTCTAAGCCAAATGAGGAAGTGCCAGCAGGAGCCAAATATTATATTATGCATAATTTAAGGTGGTCAATCTTGCCACCTTATCAATTTAGTTTTGAGTTCTTCATCAATTCCTCTGCCGACAACACAGTTTCCGTTTACAAACTTACTCCATCTCGTTGTAGTGGATCTTGACTAACGTCTGCTCAGGTTATAAATAGGAAGCAAATGTGGTTGTTTATCATTTACAAGAAGTTTCCGTTAAACCGCGGTTGGAAAGTAAATGAACACGATTTCTCGGGTCGTTTAGATGGAAATTTTCCGAGAGCAACATAACGCCTGAAAAGGTAGAACCGTTTTTCCTGGTGGGATTGTTGCAAAAGGAAGTTCGTGTTCCGTTTCTTCAAACCGCCTTTGATACCATGTTCAGGCCTTCGCGGTCATTTTTTCGGTAAAGGGAACTGATTTGTACACTGAAATAGTAAACGTGATTCCTGGACGAAATTTACTAGTCTTGAATGTTGCTCACCATTTGCCCAAACCGTGAACCGACGGGTTTGCCAATGCAAATAGTAAACACCCTATATTTATTCCAACCAGATTTGGACTTTCCCCCAAAAGCGCAATGATACTTACCAGCGCCCAGACACAAATACCAGAGATTGCGCATAACAACAATGAGATGAGCACAATCGGCCACTGGTTGTAAATGGTTTTCCATAGAACCTTCAAATCATTCTGTTGGACATCATCTTTGTTTCCAATAACAACCAACCCGGGAGATTCAAGGACTTTGATAAATGCCAATGTACCTCCATAGTGCTGGTCAAAGAACTCATTTTCAATGTATACTGGCATTCCTATAGAAGCTTTATCATAAAAGATATTAGCATGTAACGTATTTATGTTTTCCGCTTTGTGGGTATATTCCAAGCGTGTCCCCCTGTTGTCAAAATGTTTGCAACAAAACTGAACAACGCGCCCTATTATACTGTAGAATACACCGGTGACTTTTCCGTCTAACTCAGTTTCAGTTTGTGTCGTGTAGTTCTTAGGCTGAAAAAGAAAAGGAGCAAATGACAGCCATGTTATGTTGATTAATCGGGAACAAAACGGTAGGGACCGCGGGCCGCAAGGTTCCTTTGAAAAGGTCGATACGTTTTCACCAGGGGATGTTGGCACCATCGTGGTAGGATCTTGAGTGTTGTGGGTCAACACAGTGTGATTAGATGGCGTCTTATCTGTCAGGTTTGTCGTAATGCCAGTAGAACGAATGGTACCATTTCTCCATGTGTTCGACGGAAGGCAAGACAAATCGTTTTCGTCGGAGCTACTTTGGTTCAATTCCAAAATGTTGATCATCAAGTAATTCAGTTCTTCCTCGTTTTGCGCCAAGCAGATAAGCAATAAGCGAAAAGCAAAAGCAATAACAACAAACTCAGGATGGGAAATCATTTTCAAAAATTCAGTATCTTTGATTGTTTAAAGACCGAGCAATGTTCTGAAGCGTCATCTGCTGTTAATTCCAAATTCGCATACACGTACATACATAAACTTTGGAGAATGGGGCTGGCTGGTTTTCATAGTACTGCAGCTGTTTATTAGCCATCTAATCCTATGAACGTGACTAAGTCAGTCCCAGCCGGCACCATCAGGTCGAGTTCAGCAGAGAGCTAAAATGCAAATGGCTCTCTATTTAGAATTTAATAATGAGCTTCCTAACCTTTATTCATAATGCAGAAATAATCGGAATTAATATGCCCAGCATTTTAAACCCACAGTGTCTTATCACAATATTAAGAAAAGAGCTGACAGAGATGTTTGTTTGATCTTGTGATGAAATACTAAGTCGAATATGTTTGATCATGTTACTGTCTCAAACAAAATGATTTTAGAAAGAGAAATTAAGGATGGAAAACAGAACGTTTTTCATCTGGATGATAACATGGTCACATGACGTGCTGTCTGATTGTTATGTATAGTTTTGACATTTATTTTATTACTCGTGACTCGAGAAGCAAAATGGCGCGTCATAAAATTTTTACCGGCTTAAGAACTTATAAAAATTCTCCTATCGCCGTTCAGACAAAATCTATGATAAATAAACTAAGAATACAGACAAGAACTCATCTCACCCCTGGATTTCTCACATAACACAAGTTTGTAGTTAGTTTAAGTACCCACGTAAAGACGGACCCTAAATAATAATGCTGAAGCTTTCATCACGAATAAGCTTCTTAATCAGATGCTGATTAAGGTAAAAGTAATTTATACCATTGCATTATAGACTTTTTAGTTTTCTATTACGCCTGAGGGTTTCCAACACGGTTAAAAGTAATTTGACTATGAAAAATTCTTTATACGTTAATTTTATACCGTTTATTGTTGAGGGCGCGTTGACAGGTTGATAAGCTGAAAGCACTTGCTGAACTGTTTGTTAAAACTCTGCTAGCGGATGCTTTTCGTTTTGCCAAATCAACCCCGGTAGAAAGCCATTCAAGTGGAACTAACCAAGAAAAAATGGAGCTACAGTATTCTATTGAAGCAAAGTTTCAAACCGAATGAAGTGTTCCATTTACGTTTTGACCGAAATTTTGTTTACTTCTCAGCAAAGTGGGACTAGAAATGAAGACCACCATTGCAGTTGGACAACTGTTTCCGGAACATTTTTACCTTGAACGAAACGTTCCGTTTCTATTTCGACCAAAATCTTCCGAGAGGTTGGCGTAATAAAAAGGGCACAGCCTCTTTACTGTCAGAATCCCTGAGCTTTTTTTATCCTGCTGTCGCTGGCAATTTCAACAACACTGAATGGTGAGTTTTGTTTCCAGTGGCTACAGTAAAAACTCGCGACTAAGAATTTGGTTTTTAAGAACTTGTTAGGCTAAAATTTTCCCATTAGGCCCCCTCTAGTTATAAAAGGGGCTCGGGAACGAATTATACAATTCTTTTGTTTTACTAATGCACGGCGCGCGCGACTTACTTAGTAAGATATCTGCTAGCAAATAACTAGTCTGTAGGCTCTTAGCCAATGAAAAGACCGTTAGTGAGAACAATGTATAATAATTACAAATAACAGCTGTAAAGTCCAAACATACACATTCAAGTAGCGGGTTGAATCAGATAAGAACAACACCAAGAACATTTACTACTCGTTCTTGCACTCTCCGACTCACACGGCATACACTACAACAGCAGAACAGAACTTTTAATTATCTTAGCAAACAAGGATAGTTTACATTAAACAGTTTTTGTTAACTTTGAAATTTTCAAGCCACTTATCATGTCTATTATAAGTCGGTTAGTATTTGTATTTTAGTGCTCAGTCCAAAGAGAATTTAGTAACACCTAAGAGCGGCGGATCCAGGATTTTTTTTAGGAGGGGGTGCACTCGTCTCTTGCTCTACTTCAACACCAATAAACCACATAGTTTTTTTTTTCCAGAATACCAGTTGAATTAGAAAACCGCAGGTCATCTCAGGGGGCGGGGGGGTGCGCACCCCCTGCACCCTCCCCCTAGATCCGCCCCTGCCTAAGTTTCACCGACTTTCAATTAGGTATTGCTATATTATATCTTTATCAAACGCACTGACCTTCTTTCGGTAACTCTTTAATCAAGTAACTATTGCTCATTCATTGATAACGAAAAATAGTCCTATTTGAAAACCTATTTCAAGCAGAGAAATATATGATAGTAGAAGTTGTATTATTTTGTATGAATGACGAGCCACAGAACCGGAGTATGAGATAAAGATGCAGATCAGTTCTAATTTTCTTACATCATTTGCAAGGTCAGGCAATTGGAAATAACTTTTACTGCTGAAAGATTATTGCCCAGACAAACAAACAGGCTCGAAGTTTCAATAGTATTCGTAGTTTTTCCTATATAATAACAAGTATTTGACATTTGGCTTTCATGAGTTTCGAACTTTGCGAGCGACTTTATAGTAGGAAAGACTTAAAATAACGGTTAAGTAGGGCAAAAACAAGCACGGTTACACCATCTTTTAATAATTGCAGTTTTTCCGTTTCTCATATGTGACCGTCAATTGTGCGGAATTAAAGAAAGTACATTCTTTAATACCTTAAATAAAAACCTCGTTTATAGTAAGGACCTATTAAGGAAAAATACTTCCATTTTCCTACACAAGAATACATTCATTTGCTCTTTAGAGACTTTTGCGAGGAGAATACTAAAAAAGCGAATAACATTAACTGAATGCATTATACTCGTGAGCCAGACCAATATATACTGATGACCTATTGATCTTGGCAACTATTGTTTTGGTATTCGACTGGAAAAGGAAAAATTTCAGCTTAATCGTTTTTTTAATATTCTCTTTATATTCTTTGTTTTCCTTAGGATAACTGGGAAGAGAGATCAGGAAGTCGTTTTTCGTGATTCAGCCTCATCATGAGTGCGATATGACACTCAGTTTCCCAGCCAACTTCCAAGTATTCTCCACTTTCCATGAAAAAATGTTTTCGATCTCTTTTAGAGACATGTTTTCGTCACTCCTCCTTTGCCGCTATTTACGCAATCTTTACGTTTGCTGAGGTTAACTTGACAGACCTTATGGGCTGAATCGAAGATGTCTTTACATCTAATGGTAATTACTATAGAGTGGATACTTCCTCTGTTAGTTTTCTGTTGTGGATAAGTTTTGAACGCTGAGCTTAATAATGCGCCAGCTTCCAGTAAACCACCTTGTTTTCGCATCATGTTGCCTGGGGAATACCGTTACACGAGAAAGCGCAATAACAACTTCTCTACTCGACATCACGTGAGAAAGATCATTGTGACCCAAGGGAATGCCGTTCCCGAAACTAGACTACGGTGGCCTGGACAGATATAAAAATACAGCCAAAGAACTACTTTCCATTCGTGGAGAGGCTGACTACAACCGGCACTTCTTCATCAACCGGAACTATGGGGGCTGTTCCGGTAATGCCGGGTGGATGATAATTGCTACCCAAGGCTGCGAAGTCTCCAACACAAGAACCCTATTCTTTACAGCAAACAGCCCACATTCACCAAGTGGGCGCAGAACAGTGAGTTAACCAACACATAGGGTCTATCTGTATGAATTTATTTCGACTTCGGGAATGTTTCCTTCTCGCGGATGAGCAAGGCAAAACGTCATAGAGGAGCATATTGATAAAGCGAAACAAAAATGATGATTGGATTATTATCACATTCACTGGGCGGGCTAGGTTCTCGCTCGTTGGAAAAGCACGCGGGGGAGAGGATACAAATATGAATTTGTTTGAATTTGCAAAGGTAGACAGTCCCTCTTGGGTGACTGATACTGTTGGGTAGAAAGGATTTTCATTTTTCAGGTTTTAGATGACCGATACCCTCACTGTAGTATTGTTAATGGGCCACCGAGGCTAATAGTCTAGTCAAACACAAGCACTACTTCCTTCGCCGCTACACTACAAAAACACTACTTCAACTTGTAACATGACTCCAGACTTCCTCCGGATCAGACACCACATCCCTCCCTCTCGTCACTTGCCAAGTCTCACTATTACTAAGTAACATGAAAATGTCAACAGTGTCTTTTCAAGGTACAATTGATACAAATTAACACTTCTGTAGGCACAGCCTTATCAAAGTTGCCACTGTCATAGCAAAGTAATTGTCTCCCTCATGTGGTAACATAGTCGTCACTCGCCCCGATCTCCTTGGTAACAGCTGCTCCTGATTTGGACCATCAGCTGGACTAGCCCCTCCTCCTGTCTCCAAACTGGGTGTGATTTCTTGTCCTAATGCGTGCTCACTAGGTACCGCTACAGGACCTACAGGCTGCTGGTCCTGGGGCTCTCTGTCCGGAATCACAAATTGCTTGACATGTTGAATATAACGCCTGTACTCTGCGCCTTGGGGTGACATCAGCTGGACCTGATCCCCATAGCAAGCCGTTACTTGGTATGGCTCTTTTTCATAGTGTGAAGACCGCTTATTCTCCTTCTTCTTCTCCAGCAACACAAGGTCTCCCTCCTGTACACACTTCCCATAAATTAACTCACTGGGACTCCTGCCGGTAGTTGAACATGTGTGCGGGGTGGAGCGGTATGCCAGGAGGAGCTTGTTCAACTCCAACCTGCAGTCTCTTCCCTCAGCATGTGCAACTCTCATTGCTTTCAAAAGAGAACGATTTTGCCGTTCGACCTCTCCATTTGCTCTCGGCTATAGTGGGGTGGTCAGCCTGTGCTTAATGCCCATCTCATCCAGATACTCCTCCATTTCAGCAGACACGGGGTTGGGTCCGTTGTCCGCTCTCAAGGTAATCGGTACTCCATATCTAGAGAACTGTCTGTCTAAGCACTTAATTATCGCTTCTGAACTGGTGGACTTAATGACGTCAACCTCCACCCATCGGCTAAAATAATCCACTAGGACCAGCAAAGACTCTCCTGTTGGCATAGGGCCCAGTAGGTCCAATGCTTGGTCCTGCCACGGTCTCTCAGGCATCCTGGTTGTCTTATCTGGTGGAGGCACTGTCTCCTTTGTCATAAGCTGGCACTCATAACACTCTTGGCGCTTTCGTTCTGCATGCATCTTTATCAACACCTGGCCACCACACCTTAGATCTCAGGCGCTCCTTCATCTTCACCACCCCCTGGTGTCCCTCACGTGCAAGTTCTAAGACCCTCTTCCTCAAAATGTTAGGAATCACGATTCTAGTTCAACGCAGGATGACTTGGCCAATATAGGTAAGTTCGTTACGTACCCACACATATGGCTTTGGAGTTTTCTCCCAGTTCCTACTTATAAGACAACTTCGCACTGCTTGAAATCTTCATCCTCAGCTGAGGCACTCTCAATCTCCTGAATCTTTAGGGCTATAGGTACGGCACTGAGAGCAACCATTCGAACGTGCTCGTCATCATATCGATATTTCTCTGCAGCGGGGATCTTCGTCAGACGTGATGAGACATCTGCAATGTTGTCTTGAGACTTGAGACAGCATACCTTGTAACTGTATGGTTGCAGTCTTAGCACCCAGCGCTCGTTGCGTGCAGATAGTTTGGATCCTCTCGAGTAGACCACTTTCAATGCTTCGTGGTCCGTGACTAAATCAAAGGTTGGTAACCCAAGCAGGTAAAGGTTAAAACGTTCACAGGCCCACACGAGAGCTAGTGCCTCCTTTTCAGTTTGGCCGTACCTCCTTTCGACACTGCTGAGGCTTCTGCTGGCGTAACAAACGACTCGGCTCTCTCCATTCTTGTCCTGGACCAGAACAGCGCCTAACTCCACGGGACTTGCATCGGCTATCACTCGCGTGTGTGCTTCTTTGTCAAAATAAGCTAGCACAGGCGTACTAGCTAATTGCTTTTTCAGTTCCTGAAAGGATTTCTCCTGCTCACTGCTCCAAACAAAGGGTACCCCCTTCCTGGAAATTGCTCGTAGAGGCTCGGAGACAGCTGCAAGATTAGGAATAAATCTTGCACAAAAGCCAACCATACCAAGGAAGCTTCTCACTTCCGTTGGAGTAGATGGGCGGTTTGCCTCCAGTACTGCACGTACCTTCTCTTCTGTTGGGCCGACGCCATACTTTGAAACTAACAGCCCCATAAAGACTACCTTGTCCATTCTGAATTGGAATTTTTAAGGTTGAGGGTGAGGTTCTTCTCTGCTAATCTCCGTATCAATCGATATAGATTCCAGTCATGCTCCTCGTTGTTCTCACCATGTACTATCAGGTCATCTGCAATATTCTGGACACCACCAACGTATGAGACCACTTGTCTGATTACCTGCTGATATTTCTCAGGGGCAGATGATGTAATTACTTTTTACTGAAATCTAAATTTGAATAGAAAATCACGTGGACTTCCTCGTTCGTTGCACATTTCATTGATAGATCACATAGAGAATTTCAGTTCGAAGTGATTGTCTGCTTAAGTTTAGTTCCGCAAGTTTCTTTTTGACAGTTCTTTATTCGCAGTGAAAAAAGATAAGTACTTTTTGAGAGCGCAAGCCTGTATACGCGAGTGGCTGAAAATCATCTGGCGTGGATGTTAGTTAACACAAACAAGAAAATTAAAGCGTCTAAAGAAATCATTTGCCTGACTACGTTTTTGAACCACTCTTTTGGACGAACGGCATCAGCCCTTTGAAGTCAGTTTGGATATTGCGTGTCCTGGCCATTGCAGAGGAAAGTATAGTCGCTCATCTTTGCCTCTGTCTTGTAAACACCTCACTTTGTTTTAAGAAACCTAAGAAAGTGGAAGACTTATGTTGAAAAAAGTGGTCAGTAGGACACAGAGTTTAAATTTTATCCCTTAACGTTTTGTTCAAACGGAAAAGCCATTACAATTTTCACCTAAAAGAATCAGAAATACGAGAAGATGCAAGTTATATCTGAGCTTTCCTAGACTGAATGCTTCTTCGTACGAACTTGAAAAAATCATTCAACAAAAGGAAGATATTATGAGAAAGGAATAGAGGAATTTACTTCCCCAAATTATTTCGGTTACGGAGAGTTTGTAGTTGAGATTTTATGTTATTTTTATACGATTTTATTACGTTTTTTTTCTCCATTTATGTAATTCTCTCGCGATTATTGCAACGTTGTAAACAGTCAATTTAAGAGTTTTTCTTTATTGTATTACATAATTCTCTTTGCGCCTTACATTGTAAGACGGGCACCACTTACAGTTTGATTTTCTATTTCCTAGCAGCGCTTAGCGATCGTTATCCTCTCATAGATTCATTTTGGAAAGGAAACTACTTGACAACTATTATATAGGACCAAATTAAGTGAAGGAAACACACACATGTCAAGCATGCGCACAGCCACATCATCCGGGTACAGATTGTAGTTGCAGCCATGGAAGGCTGGCACTTAAAGCCCTTTAAGTACCAATATGCATATACAAATTCTTAAGTCTGATCTCAATGCATTTCCTTGAAAAATTAGTGGAGAGAATTTGTTGAAAAGATCAAAGCATTATCTTTTTGGTGTTATTTTATAAATTCTTAGGGTAACCTTTCTACTTGACTATGTATTGATATCAGTTGTTTGGAGAAATTTGATGTCCATGGTGTGCATTTTCGCACTCTTTTCGGCAGTAAACGAAGGGGTCAGGGATCACCTAGTGAGACCCTTTACCTGGGCCAACGGTATGCTGATAAGTGCTAATAAGGACGAAGGTAGCTGTGAATGGCTGCCAAATCCCATTGATATGGCTGTGTACAGGCTCAACTGGTACTGCATGGCCATACCGCGGAGTTGGTAGTGTGTGCTTACTTGCTGAATTATTTGGTCTTGTTTAAAAGTATACCCTGGAATTGCTTGGGAGTTTCGTCAGGTTTTGGCATCTAATCCAAAAGCCTGCTGGGGCAACTGCCACCATTATATCTCTTTATTTCTTGGAATATTGCTATTGTTCCCTTTTATCTCGCTAGAGTACGAAGGTTTATTTTTGTATAGCTGAAGCAACTTTAAAGGTAACGCTCGCCTCCTCCCCCCCACCCCCCGGGACTTAATTGAAATAAATTTTAGTTAAGTTCTAAGTTAAGAATTGAGAACTCAAATGATGGAGGGCAAAGGATCTTGAACCCGAGTGTCGTTATGTGATTCGAAGTTTCCATGGCTCTGTATTGTCTTCTCTTTATGAATTATCCAGCAACTCATCTTTGGTGGAGCGTTGCAGTGGCTGGACGAGGGCTGGACATTATCTGTGATAAATCAAAATTCATACATATTGTTAGCGGTTTAGTCCTGCTTATCCGTTCTACGTCACAAATTTTTATTTTATGCCTTTAGGCATAACATATAAGGACATGTATCTAGTCATGAGCTCAGCCAAATTACATTTTTGTTTGATAACTGAAAGAGCATTTAAGGCAGGTTTTCACTAGCGACGGAGTCGGTGTCGGAGTCGAAATCAGAAGCGTTGAAGTTAACAATCTAGTGAAAACAGCGTCCTGATGCGTACGACTCCGTCGTTTACGATCGAGTGAAAATTAGGCTGTCGGAGTTGCAAACAGAAGCGGAAGAACTAAACTAATCACAAAGGGTGAGAATTAGCGTCGTGATTGGTTTATTCTTACGCTTCTACCTCCGACTCCGACAATCTGGTTTTCACTAGATAGTAAAAGACGGAGTTGTAAGCGGAATCGGAAGAAAGTGAAAACGTACTGATTCTTCCGACTCCGATTCCGTCCCGCTTGTGACTCGGCTGACGACTCCAATTTTTGATTTTCACGAGGTCATAAGCACTCTTATGACTCCGCTTGCGATTCCGATTCCGATTCTGTCGTTTCTTGAGTAAGTTTTTTTGGCGACCTCGCAGCAAATCGAGTTTTATTGAGTATCAATATCTTAGAAGGTACATAAGTGGTGGTATTGAAGGCGTTGGGGGGGGGGGGGGGGGGTGGGGGGCTGGGTGGGGTTAGGGGAGGCCTAGACTGAACTCAGTGGAGTTTTGCTCTAAATTAAAAGTAGAAAAAAAATCGAAGAAACATTAGAAAAGGAGAGACATTATAAAATATAAGCCACCTTTTATACCTTCACTTTTTTTCTTCTTTACAAATCTCTGGTATAGATACAAAAGCAGTTCACAGAGGCGGATTGCTGCGATCAGGGCTCCCAAGAAGATTATTAATGAAGTAACAAGGGCGCAAAAAGCAGGAGAATTCCTGTCCAGTAGAGAAAACCCGTCATCATCCATTGCTTTGGAGAGTTTGTCCTTAAAATAGAATATTAATAATATGAGCAAAGAGCTTACTTGTTGTTAAAGAAAGCAAGCAACAGGACCATTCCCGAGTTGCCCTTAGCCTGTTTTATTAGCGAGGTGCATATCCAGTGACATGAAAATGATTTTTTATCCCCATTGAAATAAATTGAATGGTTTTGCAATTAAACTTGTTTTGAAAGTGAGATTTTTGGAAGTATTGACGTGCAGTTGTTGACGTCCAAGGCTATGAAGGAAGGGCGTAAAACGTAAGGCAAAGTTAAGGACTTGTGCAGTGGAACTGCAGCTTAGTTTTTCAGCTTAAGTTTACAAGTGCACCACTTAGACCTTATTCACGATACCAGCCATCCTTGCATTTGCTAAAGGCCCGATGGGATAGAAGCAATGTCACGTGGTTTCTCAGGGGACAAACAAGTGATAAATCGGTTAATACAAGAAATCGCAGTCACGTTTATTTTATTCTAGACAACAGAACTTTTTATCTTAAGGTATCATCCAGGGTAAAAAATCATCATTTTTCTAAATTTGCATTTTTAGACGATTAAATAGAGCTCATCAAGAGATTTCTTTTAAAAAAAATTCCAGGAAAAAATGTTTTTTCTGTGTAGACTTATGGGGTGCAAAAGTTTTTTCTATGCTAATTATTTTAATTGATCGTTGACAAGTCCTGTCAAACTTGATACGAGTGCCACTGTTGAACCAAGCTAATCACGCAATTAGACAGAAATCGTGGTTTACAAGTATAGTGCTCACTCTTTTTCCCTGGAGTTTGAAAGTGAGGCCTCCAAAGAAGAAAAAAGAGCTTGTCCGTTTTCGTCCTTGACTCCAAGACAAAAGAAGACGACAAAATCGTTTTGCCGCCAAAGAGTGGGCTTCGAAATTAGCAGAGAGCGACAAGAGCTCCTACTACAATCAAGAAAAATGGCTAAAAGATGACAAAGCTCCTGAAAAACCGATTGAAACTACCGCGGAAACGAGTTTCACGAGTTCGTTAGCGAGCGGAGCGAGCTTTTTAGGCCGCGAAGCAGCCAAGCGAGAGACGAAGTCACGAGAGGTCCCGCGCCATATAAAAATCGGATGAAGTACTGTTTTGAAAGTCTATTATAGCGGGAAAAAAGCTTCAAGAAAAACTACAGGAAGCGGTTTGTTGTCGATTTTTCTAGGGAAGTGTCGAACTTTTAAAAAATGTATCGAGCAAAAGTGGGCTTGGCTCAACTTGGCTTGGAAACGTATGGGTGAAGTGATCGTTGTTGCTTTTTTGGACGCAATTGCGACCGCAGATGTCCTCAAAGCAAACAATGTAATGAGATATCAGTAAAACTTGTTAATTCTGGAATTGTACATTTGGCATGAGTAAAATTGTTTTCTCGTTTTGAAAGAGTTAACCAATTGACCGTCAACCGTAAAAATGCAAAGCACGAAAATATCAATGGTGATATCGTGAATAATGTCTAATAGAAACAAACATTCCAAATAGAACATAACGGGGTTAAACCAAACTAGCAGGAGGTATTAACAAGCGTGGTAGAGGATTTTAATTCGGAACAGCCGTGACTGAACAAATCCAGCCAGTGACCGTAGGGGAACTCGAACCCGAAACCGCCGGATTGCAGATCCGACGCGCTGACCACTCGGCCATGCCCCAACCCGTAATATGTCGTAGTTATCCCGTTGTTTTATTGGATATTGCTTTGGCGTCAATGACGAATAGTTAGTTGATTAAAAAGTTAGCTTAAGAAGCTCAGTGAATTACTTCCATTGATTAAACCTAATTACCTTCATTTCATCCTTGAACTGTTTCATAACGTAGTAGACATCCTCTCTGCGATACAAAAGAAGTTTTCGAATGCACTCCTCAGCCGGCCATTGAAAGATATTGTCTTTCTTGAATGCGAAGCCATAAGAACGTGTTCTCTCAATCATCTTAACCACATACAGTCTTGAATCTCCAGCTTGTTGCATCCAGTAAAGTCCGTGGTACATCTCATCCACTATACCTGTCACATTCTTATTTAGGAGAGCTTTTTGCATGTCTTCAAAGTTGTCAAAAACTGAGAAAATAAACGAAACATGAAGACAAACTGAACAATCTCGTTAAGAGAGAGGAATTTTAAGATCCCCAACGCACAACAACTACAATTTACAATTAATTAAATCTTATATATAGCGCAACTTCCCATGGCACATGATTAAATGTGCAGTTACAATACTTGGGAGCTCTTGCCGCTTGGAACCTCAAGCATAATTTTTTTGCTGGATTTGAGGGAATATCCACAAAACATCAAGGGAACTAGTCGCATGTTACATCAGAATGAACTGGCTTGCCAGCACGTGACCCACAGGAACCGGTAACAGCTATGAACTGGAACTTTTAGGCTGAGTTACGTTCTGTTCAAGAGAACCAAGCGAATCTTTTCAATAGAGTACCTTTCTTAATTTAAAAAATATAAGACATAACATTTGCAAAAACCATGATTTTACAAATTCAAGTTCAAACCGGTGTTTAGACTAAAGAAAGCTGTGATGTCTTAACCAAGTATAAGAACAATGCTGAAAAAGCTAGTAAATTGAGCAGACACAAGATTCTTTTCACTTCAGTGATGATCCCGTAAGCCAGAACGGAATAAATGAACTCTCGTTAATAATTAAACACGTGTATACGACCAGTTAGTCATGTTAATCTTACGTGCTGGGCTTCCTCCCTGTCTGATAATTTCTTCGAATGCTGGACTTCCCTTCAACACAGCAATCTGCAGTATTAAATCAGCAGCACGTAACATATCCCTTATTAATTATTGGATGAGGCTGAGTATGATCTGAAAGATTATTGCAGATAATTTTGAGGAGAGAGTTATCAGTCAAAGCGGATAACATCCTCGACTCCGAGATCTGCATCACATTTCTTCAGATCATACTTAAGCGGAATTCAATAAATGTTTTACGTTTCCACCATTTTCTACTGTTTTATACCAAAAAAAAATGCAACCTCGTCTCCAGGGCCTCTCGGTTGCCGTCCCTTTTTCTGGCGTTTATCGGATAGTATTGATGTCATTTTATCGGATATAGCAAACGACTTCCAAATTTGGTCAGCCCTAACTGGTTATTTTATAAAAAGAATTAGCCGGAGGATTTATTGGCAATTATTTGAAAAGGCTGAATATGCATGGTTTGAAGAAACATGCTAAGCCAAATAAATATTTTATTATTCTTTCCATTCGGGGGGAGGGGGGGGGGGAAGGTGTCTCCAAGGAAATCTGTAGTACAGTCCGCCTGCCAGTATGACTTCTCGTCTCGCGTCAGTGACTTTCAAAATGGCGAGCAAAGTGTTCATCGAAGAGACGGTTAAAAATTTCGATTTAATCACGGAAATACTGGACCGATTTGTTGGATTCGGAGATTTTAAGGTTCCTATTGTCATAGAAAACTAGACTTAAGTACTTTTTTGGAATGAAATGTCCAGTGGTGTAATGAATTTTAAAGATTCCTTTCTATCGTCGAGCAAATTTTACGGGCAATCATACCGACCGGTCACACTTTTGAGGGCCAGTGCACAGCAAGATTGAGGAGTTTAGACACAGCAATAGGAGGTTCATGAAAGGATGTATTATGCTTTACATTGAGCGTATTTTCAGCTCTTCAGAGCTAGTGGAACCCCATATCATTCCTCTCAAAGTTCGCTTAGCTGTAGCGTTGAAAGAGGAAGCTAAATGACAGGTATTTGTGAGAGACTGAGCATTGAATCTTGTTTCTTTACCGGCGCATTTTAATACTGTATTGGGCATACACCTCTAAGTCTGTAATTAAATCCCGAAAGCCAATAAAAAGTTTTGTTTCATTATTTTTGGGGGGCAAACCCAGTGGAGATTTTAGGGTTATAATATTGATGATTAAGACGATGTACAAAAGGCAAGCTTAACTTTGGTCACTGGTGGATGTTGGGTGTAAATTAGTACAGTTTGAGGTGTACTTTGTGTTATTTGTCATGATGTCAACTAACATTGAAGAAAATTCAGCTGTTTCAGAGGAGGGACGTGTCTTGATAGCTTATGGTTTTTATCTGGTCGTAAGCTTGGCCAGTGTGCAGATCAAGAGCTTTTGAAATCCCTTTGCCAAACTAAAACTTCGTACTTAAGTTTAAAATACATATTAATCCACGTGCATGACCAGCAGGGTCAGCAGTAAGAATAAAGAAGGGAAAAATAGTGTTTAAAAAAAGAGACCAAACAAGAAAAAAAAAACGGTACAAAGAAACAGAAAACAGCGTCGCCGGGAGTCGAACCCCGTTTATCTGCGCGTGCAAGCAACTCCTTAACCACTGCACCACAGTGACACACATGATTTGACAAATTAATTTTGTCATATCAAAACAATTTTTCTCTGCCATAGACGCTGTTTGAAACTGGTGGAGCTGTATTTATCATGAATTCAAATACACATTTGTAGAAAGTTAGCTTAAGCGCGTATTTCAAAGTTATTTCGCATTATTTCGGGTTCAACGGGCCGACTCGATGTAGACAATCGATCGAACTAGCTTTACTGAATTCGGTGGAGAATTAGGAGATCAACAGAGGCCCACACTCGAAAGGAATGATATGAAGTTTGGCCCATTTAATTAGCAAAAGAATAGATGAAATATAAACATGGGTGATCTGTGAATAGAACCTCCTATTCTGGAGACTAGACCTTGCCTATTTTAGAGAAAAAAAGTTTTAAGTTTTGATGACCTTGCCGGTGCCGTGAAATAGATGGCGATCCCGCAACACGGCCCGCAAAACAAATTAACAAAATTATATAATCACGGACACAAAATATCAAAACGGTTTACACAAGCAGATTATAGCAACACCAAAGCTCACACTCATTCGATCAAATTAGCAATATATAGCGATATTTGCTAGCTTCTAAGCTTTTCTTCGACCTCTCTCGTCCAAATAACTGTCGTATCCCTTGTTAATTTGCACAAGCGACCCGAGGCTCTTGCCCGTTACTATGTGACGTCATACTGGCAGGCGGAGTGGGTCAAGAAACTTAGTTGGAAAACAATAGAGTTACCTTCCCCCTCCCCCTGTTGCCATTATTCATTCTAAATATTTCCAAGGTCAAAACTTGCTTACATGTTTAATTTCCGCCGCTTTTCTGCGTAACTTCAATGCATCCCTTTATCAGTAGTAGAATAATTTACGATTGACGTCAATCTTAAATCAACAGTTTTACATCGGATATCTTCTTTAAAATTCTACAAACTACTTTGCTATTCTTATAGGTAGCCTCCATGCATCCCACAGGGTCCGCAAACCTTTAATGCCCATTTCACAGACCATTAAGCTCATAAATGTGCAAACGATAATTGTAATCAATGAAAACAGCAAAAGGAAGGAAACATCCGAGTAATTTTTGATAATGAATATTATACCTTCTTTCCCACCAGGTCTACATCTTTGACAGCTGCTGTGGCGAGTGCTGTGGTAAAAGTAGCTGTCAAAACTGAACACATTGTAAGTCCAACCATGATCCACACGATAGAGAACAATCGAGCAATAACTGACTTAGGAGCTTTATCTCCGTACCTTAAAACAACAAGAGCTTATTTTTCAATAGGTCTCAATGCTGCTCACTGATAAAGTCTGTACCGTTGTAGTAGTGGGACGCCGAGGCGCCGATAAGAGGGACGTAATGGGGAAAACGAGAGCACTGTGTGAAGATGTGTGTGAAAACCCTTTAAAGGCACGTTTCTTTCAGAGAATGCTTGACAAATACACTGTAAGATAAATTACATGGATTGTTATAAAGATACCGAACGAAATAACGCCGAATAAAAACTAAAAAAAATAAAAACCAGCTGGAAACATCAAGGATTAAAATTCGTCATCATTATCCATTTTCATCCTAACATGACTATTAATGCGCTAAGCCCATGAAAACCTGACTTTAAATTGAGCAAAAGTAAATGCCAGTTGTTTTTCAAAAATACCACACTCAAGTTGAGCAAGAAATCGCTTCTCGTTACTACATTTTTTCATTCTCAACTGACGGCTCTTTAACGTCCGCTTTGGTCGTTTTTGTTCCATATGACTGATGCATATTATCCTTCCTGTATCCATAAAGCTTTCTATTTAAGCTGTGAATACGATGGTAATGAGCACAATTAGCGAGGATAGAACTTTGTACTGGTACCTCATTTAGAAAATTTTGGCCAATCCTGACAGAGTCACAGACAAAAACACATTTTAAGCAACATTTGGGGAAATAATCCACTGCCAATTTTGCTATTTACCCAAAATTCTTTGCTGATTAAATTTGTCCCTTTATTGGAAAGTAAGCCAGCCAAACTTTCATGCGAAATTAAGAAAGACGATAAAGTGGGCAACAAAAATGGCCATAAAAATAAAGGCAAAGAGGAAAGGAAGAAAAGAGAAAAGAGATCAAAACAGATTCGCCAAATTTTGCTTTATGCGCATGCGCGAAAAACAAAAAAGCTGCTTACATCCAATTAGCAGAAAATTATGTCTTTAGTGTTTCAAACCTCTTTTTTTTTTAGCTATTCCCATGCTAACTGGCCGAAAAACGGTTCAAAAAGGAAGATTTGGTCAAAACTGCGGTAATTTCTTGTAAATTACACGAGTAAAAGTTTTATTAAATTGATCTCTGTTGCAAGTTAATTGACCGGTTGTCATCCAACCACCGTATAGAAATTGCTGTATGCAAATTATGGCACGTAAATTAGATACGAACTTCGTTTAGTTAACTGGCAGGCACGTAGCATGCAAAGAATACAAAGGGGTAACATTTTTGCACAGGAAACCTCCAAGCACTAAGCGTTAGGCTGACATTGAAGATTTTTTATTCTTTCCAGTCACTTTTATGCATAAAGCACTTTATATGCTGATACTTTTTAAACCGCGTACTTCTTTTAAACGAATCAGCTGTCTTCACATCGAAACCGCATGTGTTTGAAACCGCTCTCCCGAGTGGATTTTTTTCTCATCTAAAGCGTTTGGTGATTTCGTGTGGACGACTGCCGACCGGATATTTTTGAAGTCAAGTACTACATAAACTCAAAAATGCCGCGAAATCACATCGCGAGTTCGGTTTTTGCGCATGCCTAGTAGCTAGTAATTAGCAGTAGTGTATTCCTACGGATGGGTGAATCCAAACTGGATACACCACAACAAATATTGGTGTTAAGTGCAAGTATCAATAATGCGGTTTTAGTGTATCCGGATTCGCGTGGAAGTGCATGGCTTAAATTTGCTTTTATTAGTGATCGTGCAGTTAAATTTCGATTCACTTACCCAACGGTTGACATGGTAACGAAGGCCCACCAGAATCCTTCAAATGCCCCACGATGAAAACGACGAGGGAATTCATCTGTATTCCATGTTGTATCCTGTTAAATAAAACAAAAATTAAAGGATATATCTATTTAATTTAGCCTTTGCCCCTGTCAAATTCAGCTGGATATGCTTGGTCCGTCGTAAATACGTTTGCTTGTACGTTTACACCACCATGTGCTTACATCATGTGGATTGATAAGCTAAATGGGCCATAGGTATTCAAACAGTGGCTTCATCAGAGCTAGAGGTCTACAAACCCGGGGCAATTTTCCGGGAGCAACAGAACGTCTGAAAAGGTGAAACCGTTTTTCCCGGTGGAATTGTTGCAAACGGAAGTTCGTGTTCCGTTTCTTCAAAACCATCTTTGATGCCATGTTCAGGCCTTCGCGGTCATTTTTCGGTAAAGGGAACTGATTTGTACACTGAAATAGTAAACG
The DNA here is from genome assembly GCA_964035705.1 of Porites rus. Taxonomy (NCBI): domain Eukaryota; kingdom Metazoa; phylum Cnidaria; class Anthozoa; order Scleractinia; family Poritidae; genus Porites; species Porites rus. The sequence continues at coordinate 42,103,438 of OZ037992.1, forward strand.
TGATTCCTGGACGAAATTTACAAGTCTTGAATGTTGCTCACCATTTGCCCAAACCGTGAACCGACCGGTTTGCCAATGCAAATGGTAAACACCATGTATTTATACGGGGGGTGACAGCTCTTACAAGGGCTGTTTCGGGAGAAAAACAAATTTATTCCGGGAATCTGGAGACTTTGCCGGGAATCGGGAAACCTGGGAAATTTTTCGGGAAATATGAGATATTTTCGGGACATTGAGCAAAGATTTGATATTACATGTTATATATACAGTGATATGCACCCTGTGTATGCGCTGTATTTTATGTATTTTGACACCTGAAAACGGCTTAACTCTCCATGATATGAAAAGACCAATCAGCAACGTTTCCAACTGAAATAGCATGAAGTTCGAGTGCGATTGACCACGTGCAATCCCCAGCGGATTGACACAAGAACCGTACCCGTGCAAGGCACATACTATCAGTTCACACCAGATCCATCATCCATCATTCATTAGTTCAGGGGTATTTTTACGCTGCACGTTAACAAGTTTTAAGAGCACATTCCACTGATTGCATACTGGAGAAGGAAGTAATAGCTGTCAAATGGACGTGTCGGTAAAAGAAAGCCGATAAACCATCACAGGAAAGTGAAAATGTAAGTTGGAGTTTTACTGTATGTTATGACGTTTTCCACATTTCCTCTGAGCGGCTAGTCAAAATTTAGCAGCACGCGTTAGAATGTTCTTTATAACAGCCGAGACGTTTTTTCGAAAATGGAACATTGCCACTACGTGTGTTTCTGGTTAAGGCAAGATTTGTTAGAAGAATACAGAGATGCATTTAAGGGAAACAAAAAATTGTGGAAGCTCACAAAAGGATGGCTAAGTCTGACTTAAAAGACATTTTAGGAATGGTTTTGGGTACTAAGTAGTTGTTTTTTCTGAGATGTTATGCCGCACGTATTAATGCGCTTAGAAGAGGCTGTAAGGGATGCTGATCCTGTCGAGGTTACCACCTCCTCAAATGTGCGAGGAGGAAGAGGGAAGATTGATGGACTCCCAGAGACGAAAGCTTCCTCTCTCCCTCCTCCCCCAGCCCTCACTTAGCTACGCCCTCCCTGAGGAGAACCATTTGGAAGGTTAACAGAATGGCACGAAATCGAAGAGAGTCACGATTTCTTACTGATGGTAAAATATGCATAAAAATGCCACCGAAAAATTCGGGATGGTCGACGAAATTTCCGGGAGGACATAAAGTTATTCATAAGACTGCCCAAACAGCCGTTGTTAGAGTTGTCACCCCCCGTTATTTATTCCAACCAGATTTAGATTTTCCCCAAAAAGCGCAATGATACTTACCAGCACCCAGACACAAATACCAGAGATTGCGCATAACAACACTGAGATGAGCACAATCGGCCACTGGTTGTAAATGGTTTTCCATAGAACCTTCAAATCATTCTGTTTGACATCATCTTTGTTTCCAATAACAACCAACCCGGGAGATTCAAGGACTTCGATGAATGCCAATCTACCTCCATAGGTGTGGTCAAAGCACTCATTTTCAGTGTATACTGGCATTCCTACAGAAGCTTTATCATAAAAGATATTAGCATGTAACGTATTTATGTTTTCCGCTTTGTGAGTATATTCCAAGCGTGTCCCCCTGTTGTCAAAATGTCTGCAACAAATCTGAACAGCGCGCCCTATTATACTGTAGAATACACCGTCTAACTTTTCAGTTTGTTTCGTGTTGTTCTTAGGCTGAAAAATAAAAGGAGCAAATGACAGCCATGTTATGTTGATTACTCGGGAGCAAAGCCGCGGGCAATTATCTTCCGTTGAAAAAGTCGATACGTTTTCACCAGGGGATGTTGGCACCATCGTGGTAGGATCTTGAGCGTTGTTGGTTAACACGGTGTGATCGGATGACGTCTTATCTGTCAGGTTTGTCGTAATGCTAGTAGGACGAATGGTACCATCTCTCGATGTGTTCGATGGAGAGTAAGACAAATCGTTTTCTTCGGGGCTACTTTGGTTCAATTCCAAAATGTTGATCATCAAGTAATTCAATTCCTCGTTTTTCGCCAAGCAATCCAATTCTCCCTCGTTTTGCGCCAAGCAGACATGTAAAAAGCGAAAGGCAAAGGCAATGACAACAAACTCAGGTTGGGAAATCATTTTCAAAAATTCAGTATCCCAGATGATTGTTTAAAGGCCGAGCAATGCTCTGAAGCGTCATCTGCTGTTAATTCCAAATTCACATACACGCACATACATAAACTTTAGAGAATGGCGGCTGATTTCATAGTACTGCAGCTGTTTATTAGCCATCTACTCCTGTGAACGTGACTAAGTCAGTCCTAGCCGGCACCACCAGGTCGGGTCCAGCCGAGAGCTAAAATGCATTTGGCTCTCAATTTAGAATTTAATAGCTTCCTAACCTTTATTCATAATGCAGAATTAATCGGGAAGTAATATGCCCAGCATTTTAAACCCACAGTGTCTTATCACAATATTAAGAAAAGAGCTGACAGGGACGTTTGTTTGATCTTGTGATGAAATACTGAGTCGTGAATGTTTGATCATGTTACTGTCTCAAACAAAACGATTTTAGAAAGAGAAATTAAGGATGGAAAAGAGGACGTTTTTCATCTGGATGATAACATGGTCACATCACGTGCCAAACGCGCTTCTTTGATTGTTATGCATAGTTTTGACATTTATTTTATCACACGTGACGCGAGAAGTAAAATGGTGCGTCATAAAATTTTTACCCGTTTAAGAACTTATAAAAATTCTCCTATCGCCGTTCAGACAAAATCTATGATAAATAAACTAAGAATACAGACAAGAACGTATCTCACCCCTGGATTTCTCACATAACACAAGTTTGTAGTTAGTTTAAGTACCCACGTAAAGACGGACCTTAAATAATAATGCTGAAGCTTTCATCACGAATAAGCTTCTTAATCAGATGCTGATTAAGGTAGAGGAATTTATACCATTACATTATAGACTTTTTAGTTTTCCATTACGCCTGAGGGATCCAACACGGTTAAAACTAATTTGACTATGAAAACTTCCTTATACGTTTTATTGCTAAGAGCACGTTGATAAGCTGCAAGCACTTCCTGAACTGTTCGTTAAAACTCCGTTGGCGGATGCTTTCCATTTTATCAAATCAACCCGTCAGAAAGCCAGTCAAGTGGCTTTCTGACGGGTTTGTGCTTATTACCGTTTATGTAAGAACCTATTTAGGCTAATTATAACTTGGGAAAATCGATGGGAAAATACAGGTTCTTTAATTCGAGAGGTTTTTACTGTTGTCACTGGTTTGTTTTACTACCTTTACCTCCTCACTAAAAAATATGAAACCTTAAAATAGACCAATTTCAGTATATTAAAATTCATATTTGGCCCCAAGGCTTAGGGAAAAGCAATTATCTTTGGGCTCGAGAACGAATTATACAATTCTTTTTGTTTTACTAATGCACGGCGCGCGCGACTTACTTAGTCAGATATCTGCTAGCAAATAACTACTCTGAATGCTTTTAGCCAATGAAAAGACCGCTAGTGAGAACAATGTATAATTACAAATATAATATATAATAACAAGTATTTGACGTTTGCAGTGGTTTTCATGAGTTTCGAAATTTGCGAGCAACTTAGTAGAAAAGACTTAAAATAACGGTTAAGTAGGGCAAAAACAAGCACGGTTACACCACCTTTTAATATTGCAGTTTTAGTTCTCATATGTGACCGTCAATAGGCAACTTTCGATATATTAAAATTCAACATGATAGCGAGTCTTAGAGGACACAAACAAAGAAAATGAATAAACCATGATTATTCATGTTTATTCTTTTTCTTTGTTTGTGTCCTCTAAGACTCGCTATCATGTTGAATTTTAATATATCGAAAGTAGCTTATTGTGCGGAGTTGAGGAAAAAACCCCTGGATAGTACATTCTTTTCAAGGGAAATTACCTTAAATAAAAACCTCGTTTATAGTAATCGCATATCAAGGAAAAATACTTCCATTTTCCTACACAAGAATACATTAATTTGCTCGTTAGAGACTTTTGCCAGGAGAATACTAAAAAAGCGAATAACATTAACTGAATACATTATACTCGTGAACTTGACCAATTTATTTACAGCTATTTCGAGAAAGGTTGTCGGAAAAAATGTGCACGCGACAATCCCGAAAGGTAATATGGGATACGATCAATACACTGCTCCTGACTCTGTCCCTACTTTTGTTGCTTTCCTTTAGCACTCGCAAACATACTCCCATGGCCTCATGTGCCATTCTTTCAAATTTCTTTGAAGAACAGTGAACTTAAAACCACCCACAATACCTTTCGGGATTGTCGCGTGCACTTTTTCCGACAACCTGTCTCGAAATAGCTGTATACTGATCACCTTTTGATCTCGGCAACTACTTTTTTTTGTATTAGGCCATTTGCACTAAGAGGCATGTGACATCGCTTTTATGAAAATGAAAGTTACATGATTTTGCCTTCGAAAAACGATTAGTGGGTCATATGTTAAACAACATAATATTCATTTGGTTTTTCAAACCCGCGCCATTTTCTTAAAATGAATAAGTTCGTAAATGGTCACGCGACCAAAATGTGATTTTTAAAATTAAGAATTACCTCTCTCTGAACACAAATTTTGCACTTAAACTTCAAGGAAAATGTTGAAAAGATGATGTGATAACGTTTACAGCACATCTGAGCGTAACTATGAAACGTTGAACAAGATATAAGCAAGAAGTAGTTTTGTCCGCCATGTTGGAGGGCAAAAGCATGCCCTCCAACATGGCGGCCAATACTAATCATACTACTTTGCTGAAAAATCAAAGTGCCATAAAATATCTCCCTTAAATGCGTTTCCTCTCAAATTTCGGGTGTAAGATAATTTTTGTGTGCTCTAACAATTTTTGGCATCAGCAAGATTCCAACTCATTGTTTAAAGGAAGCATTGGTCACGTGACCTCTTAGTGCAAGTGGCCTATTTCAACTTGATCGTTCTTTTTATATTCTTTTCGGCATATTCTTTTTTTCCTTAGGATAACTGGGGAGAGAGATAAGGAAGTCGTTTTCCGTGATTCAACCTCATCATGGATGCGATCTGGCAATTAGTTTCCTAGCCAACTTCCAAATATTCTCCACTTTCCATGAAAAAATGTTTTCGATTTCTTTTAGCGTCATGTTTTCGCGCAATCTTTACGTTAATGCTAAGGTTAGCTTGACAGACCTTATGGGCTGAAGATGCCTAATTTTGCGTTTTACGGATAATGTAAACAAGCAACAACGAAATTTATTCTTCTTTTCGCTCTTGGACTTGGATATGGTCCCTTGGAATTCAACTCCATTTAGGTTCGCCTACATTTGACTAAGTAAGTAGATAGGAATAAACAATCCAAAGAAATACTGAATATCCACAGCAGGGTCGTGTTAAGACAGCAGTTGTAAACGTAAGCAAATGCGCGAGAGTCTAAACTTGCTTTCAAACAGGATTTACATGTTTAAAAATTAATTTATTCGTCCATAGCGCTGGACGGCGGCTCGATCAAAGAAGCAGACGGATGCTCGCAGTGGTTTCTCTCCCTTCGTAGCGTAGCGTCCGACCTGGAGAAACCACTGCTTGCAGGGTATATCATGCATGGCAGCTCAGTGACACTTGCTTCATTTGGGCAAAAGAGAATAAAGCAAAACGTTGCCTCGCCTGACAAATATCGATTTTTTGGTCACTTGAAACTGGCCTATTCTTGAGATACTTGGTAACTTTTTACTTATTTGCCTTTAGGTTTGTTTCTTATTCAACCATGCATATATCTCACAAGCAATCACCTATAGCTATTATTTTGAAAACCCGCTAGGAAAAATTCAACTCTTCCACCTCTAGGTCAATTTCGAACGATAAAAAACCAACCAAAAGCCGATCTGGACTAACGTCAAAGAGTAAGTTAGAGATCCCTTACAGCATTTCAATGAGTGCAAAGCTATTATGAGTTGTCTTTTGATGAAATATTTATGTAAGCTCACGTTAGATACGATCAGTCTGATCAGGCATCGTGGAGTTTCAAAACAGCACGTAAAACAATGCAAGATAGTGATCGAATACACGATATTTTGCCCAGTGAGTCTTCCCGGGATACCCTTAGCGAACCAATTTTTCCTACATTCACAGCCTTAAAAAAAAAGAAACTTGGCGAGCTGTTTACATCAGAAACAAACAACTGGCTTGGCTAGAGGGGTCACCCTTTTTCGTTGGTGTAAGTCAACCTCCATGCCGGGTCATATTTTCACTGATTTTTACCATATAAACACTTTGACAATTTTGGCTGACGACTACTCAGCCGGGTTAACTCGGTCAAGGCGAAACAACCAGAGCATAGGATAGCCGGCACTGTTGGTTCGAAGAAAGGGGTCAACGGTTTTTTTTTTTCATATAAGCGCTCGCCAAAGTTGACTCAGCTGGGAGATGGTCCCCTTTCCCGGGATCCTATGTTCATTTGTAGAAGACTGCGGGTGAGACTGTGAGAATTTCATTGGCTGCTTGGGATTAGAGCCATGGGCCCAGTTGTTCTAGCAAGAAAGCGCCGTTTATTACCCAGAGTTTTCTCGCTTACTCTAGGTTTGCTCTGGGTACGAGATTGGAGGGGCCTGGGAATTAGTGTTGTTGCGCTGCACGAAAGGGGAAAGTATCGCGGGCTCAAATAACCAACGTTAAAACGAAGCAGTTGTCCACAGTTGTCTGTGTTCGAAGAAGTTGAGTTTCATCGACCTTTTGATATGAGTTCTACTGTAGAAAATGGAGTTGTGGCCTCAGAGCCGAAGCCGGTAAAATGCCTCGATCTTCGTCCGTCTTTCCTTTTGTAAAAAGTTCTGAAGCACAACAGAATTTGGTATATCTTATTTTGGACTATATTTTTCCAGAATGGCGAATCTCATACGGACGCCGCAGATCGCCCGGAAGTGTGCGATACTACGAGTAAAACATCCTCGTCAGATTTACAAACTAATGGAAAAGCCTTGCAAAGTACGGATACGACGACAAAAAAGATTGAAGCCAAGCCAGTAAAAAGCAATAAGAAGCTTAAAGAAGAGGAGAAAAAGCTTAGTAAGTGTTTGCTTCAAACGTGTCTTTAGCATATCGCTTTCTAACATTTCTTGCACGAGCTAATTAGCTTTAACTGTTTTAGTTTCTGCCGTCATGTTGCGTGAGGCTTATTGAGATTGCATACGATAAATGCATATATTTTCAGAGTTGCTTTTTAAGTCTTTTGAGGATGTGGATAATCCAGAATCAAAACTTGACGCCCTTGGTAGAAAGTACTTACAATTGGTAAGAACATTTATAATTTTAACTAAAATTTAACCTCTCCCTTGAAGATTGTTCATTTAGCTAGGATTTTAAAAGCAAATTAGTTAATCCGTTTAGCAAACTGACAAGAAAATAATTATACACGAACTGAACAGAATTATAATAAGCTAAGCTATGCCAATTGGTTACGTTGCGTCATGTTTATAGTCTGTAAATTTTACCTCCCAGTAGAACGAAAATAATATTCTACGTTACTACTTGGTTCAGTGTCTTAAATAACGCACATCAAAAATAGCGGTAAATATCAACTAACACAAACGAAGCGTTTCGTCTAATACAAGTTATTTGCATGATATTGTAGACTTTTCATGTCTGTTATATTGTCCTGAAGTTTTTCCCTCCCAAGGTCCGGGGTATGAACAGAAAGTTCTGCTTTAATATGTTCAAGATTATTTTATATTTAGCCAACCTTTTATGCTCAGGAGTGAAAGCAATATTCTTGGTCAAATGTACATAATGTATTACTATTACTTACATGTACACATAGATATTATGTCACTACAAAACTCCTGAAGAGTGCACTTTTAGCAGTGTTGATGCTGACGTTAATTGGTACATGTACAATGTACACCTGACTAATTGACATTATTATTCCTCGAGCTCCAATGGGCTCTTAGTCAATAGCCCATGAAGGCCTCATGGGCTATGTCTCAGAGGCCATGAGGGCGAGAGGAATAATTGTTTTAGTAAAATCCAACTTTAGTAGTTGGTCAAAAATATCAAGAATAAAAAAATTTTAGCTAGTGAAAGCTAGACTTTAATCCTTTTTTGCCGCCAAAAACCCTGCACTTTTCGCTACTAGTGGGTTATACATGTAACATAATTATAGCCTAGTATTAGCTCAACCAATCAGAATGCAGCATTGTCCCACAAATTAGGCATAAACCTTGAAATACAGGATCTAAATTTTTTTTTTTGGGGGGGGGGGGAATACTGTATTCTCAGTTTTTAAAATATTAAAAACCAGCATTAACTAGCATTTTCATCTCCATACTTTATTTTTTCTGAATATGTGTCAATGGCTTTTAAGCATTACCAAGATGTTCCAGCAACTTCAAAAGATTGCCAAAGAGCTAGAAGACATTCCAACATGACTTCCAAATGTTGCCAAATATGTCAAAAAACTTTTAATGTTAAATTGTAACTTTTTGGAAAACGTCATTTTTGCTGTTGTAAGAGATAGACTTTACTACAACTTCCTTTAAGTAAAGCAATTTATTGTTCTCTTGTATGAGGACCAGGTTTTGTTTACTGCTGCAGAAAGACAGCCAAAATTTTATATTTGGTGACATTTATTTATCACTGGTGCCACATGAAGTTGCCAACAAAGCAATGGAACACTGGCCTTACTAAAACTCCAATAAAATTAATATCATTTAACTTGATATTTATATGCATTATTCTATTTTCTAAACATTCAATATGGTCAGGATTTTCAGCTTTTTTATAAGGCTTCATATCTAAAGGAGATAATGATTATGTGATATTATCTTTTTGTCTAAAAGGTAGCAGATCATAGAACCACTGAAGCAAGAAAAGATGAATTAGAGAAGAGAATAGAAAAGGTAAACCAGTCACTATGATTAACGATAAAATTAGCCTCAAAAATTGAGCATTGTATATATCAATAGTCAATGAGGCGTGTATTGCTGAGGTAGCTATTAATTTGACTCTTAAGCCCTGTTCACTCTACAACAAAAACTAGAGTTACTTTGGTGTTTGGAAAAAAATTTGAAATATTTTTAATCACCAATGTTTCATTTTTGCAAACTTGTTTGCATCAGAGACACAAGAAATTTTTCATATAACCAGCAACTTTAATTCAAGGGACTTGGTTATGTTTACAAAAGTACATGACCCAGTGAAGGACAGCTGTCAAGAAACAAAGAATTTTGTCACTTGACAAAAAAATGTTGGCCTTCAAATATTCTCCACGACATCTTTGAAGTGTGGTGACAGTTGAGAAAGTTTTGGCAGGCAAAAGAATCATTTGCACCATAAATGGCTTCCTGTTGACAGATTTTTTTTTGCAAAACAAACAACATTTTGTAAAGGGGGCCTTAGCAAAATGAGAACAGGTAGTCTAATTGTTTCTTACAGTTTTTGTGGTGTTCCTGCAGGTTTTCATAGTCTAACAAGAGTTTCAATGGAAGATTAATCTTTTTTGTTTCTTTAATGTTTAATAAACAGGTGGTGAAGGAAAGGGATCACTTGCAGTCAGAATATAATAAAGCAAGTCTGGCCAAAAGCAAATTGGAAAGTCTTTGCCGTGAATTACAACGTCACAGTAAACTTGTCAAGGTGAAGAATGGTTATGAAATTCTAAGAGGCAGGGCTTCTGATATTTCGCGGAAAAAAAAGCAAAATTTTGTGGGATTTTCAAGGGCAAATTCGCAGAAAAATCGGCCGATTTCGCGGGATTTTCGCGGAAAAAAAGTCAAAATTCGCAGAAAAATCGGCCCATTTCGCGGGATTTTAGCGGAAAAAAGTAAATTTTCGAAGGATTTTCGGGGGCAAATTCTTAGGAAAATCGGCCGATTTCACGGGAAATTTCGGGGGGAAACTTCACCACGAAACAATCAGTCAAAAACAGCCGATTTCGCTGGGATTTTTTTTTGGGTAAATTTCGCTAAAATCGATCAATTTTGCGTCGATATCACCAGCGTCGGTGAACGTTTTTTTTTAACAGGGATAATCATTTTTTCTTTCAAATGAGGAATGAGCGAAAGTTAAAGCTATTAACATTATGGTTAGCGCCCAGTTTTTCGCAACGTTTATCTAAAAATGCCTGGTAGTTTTTGGGACGTCGTTTACTCGTTGCAGTGACGAAGTGTCAAGCTAAATTTGGACGTTTGGGGTGAATAAAACCGGTCTTATAGCCAAGATAAGTATTAAATATGTTTTGCCCACATGTATTTGGAAATATTTCTGGCGGATTTCGCGATATTTCGCGTTTTTTGGGAATTTCGCGGGATTTCGCGGAAATACCTGAATTTCGCGGGTCCGCGACCGCGCGAAATATCAGAAGCCCTGAAGAGGAGAGTACTGAGGGCTCAAAAATTCCCAGTCTGGGAATACTTTGTAAATTAAATTGTCTTGCAGAGCAATTAAGTAACTTTTTAATGTTCATCTCACTTGCCCAGTGGGCTAGGGTCTATGTAAGTCATTACATCATTATTAAGCAGAGCTGTTGTCCAAAGAAAAAGCTAGTAGAATTCAAGTATTTATCAATCCCTAGGGTTGCATTTTTTATTAAATAAATATACCAGACATACTAATACATATAATTTACATTTTATAACTTAACAACAATAATAAGATATAATGTAGCAGTAATATGCTTTAGTCAAGCCACAGTCATAAAGGTAATTTATTTATTTAATTTTATTGGCCTGAAGGTGATTTAACTTTCTACATCTCAGGGAAAGAGTCACACCTATCTTACCCTGCAAATGCTCAGGTCCCTTGACCCCAAGCATTATCCGTATTTACCACACAATGGCTTACTATTCTTTACCTCACATTCATTACTTGCATTTAATATGGTTTCTTCCACGTGGGCACTGTGATTCAAGTATTTCATGTAAATTTTCTTGCATAAAACGTCTGAATAACAGTTTTTTTATTGGTGGTTCCTTTGACAGGAAGAGAGCCAATTACGAATCCAAGAAGAGGAAGCCAAGCGAAAGGAGCTTTCAGAAAAGTTTCAAACAACAATCAATGATATCTCAGAACAGATGCAAGAAAATTACAAGGCCAACCAACAGTTGAAGAATGAGAACAATGAGTTAGTAAAACAGCATTTGTAATATTACTGACCTGTACTTTACACATTGGAGGGGTGTGTGTCTGAGTAGTTAACACCTTGAACTCCGGATCTGGAGGTCTGGGGTTCAAGCCTTGCCAGTCGCGTTGTTTCCTTAGACAAGAAACTTTACTCCACTTTGTGTCTCTTCACCCAGGTGTATAACTGGGTATCGGTGACATACTGTTGGGGTGTAACCCTCCGATGGACTTGCAACGCGTCCAGGGGGAGTAGCAGTACTCCAAGGCATGCTTCATGTTAATGAAACGGGGATAAGTTCTGGCCATTTGGGCCTTTGGCTCGTGTGCGCCTTTACTTTTTTTCTGTACTTTACACATTGGGAATGTCTTTCCCTGTCTTGTTATCAATCCAAGCATTAATATCAGACATTCCAACTCTAAAAGAAGAAACTTGTTCTTTTTGGGTTGCCATGACTTAACTGTCTTTTTTGTGTCTGCCAAGAACTGAATAAGTTTTCCTGGCACCAGACTCTCATAAAAAATTCAGTTCTACAGACATTCTTCACTGTCTGGTCAACCCTGGTTGATCCAATGTGCATGATTTGTTTTTTTGGCCCCAGAAAAGAATCAGTAATGATTTTCACAGTTCATTTTGTGTTCTCAAGTAATACTTCAACAGCTGGCTTTTCCAGTTTTTGTTTCAAACTGATTTTACCCTTTACAGCCTGTAGCTCGTTATTTACTAGCCCAGAAATTGGGATCTTTTTGTAAATCACTAGGACAGGGGATAGCAACTCATTGGGAGACTCCTAATCAAATCAGGAGGGTTGGAATCTTTGTTGTATACCTAATTCAATAAAGAATACTTTGGCAATTGGTCATTGGCAATTGGGCATTTGGCATTTTGGCCTAAAGAACAATGCAATAATTTGCTTGAGTGACCACAAAACAATAGATTCCCAGTGCCCAGTTTTTAAAGCCCAAAGCAACCTTCATTGAATCAGCTATATAACAGAATGTTTGATTTCCATGGTCTGTCTGCTACAATATTATGCACAGTGTAGGTGATGTTACACAGGACGATTTGAAATCACCATTTTTAGTGCAACACAGCATTGCAACATTGTTCCAACATTGCTACACTGTGTTGGCCTCAACATCATTGTTGTGAATCATCTCATGTAACATACATGTACCTTAAGTTTGTTTCAAGCTCCAGGATAAGACAATCAACTGTTTGGGGAAACTGATTACAAATGGTGTGTAGGTGATTAAAATAACCCACTAACCTTCAGTAGAAAAAATAACCCATCTGGGTCTTTGGCCATTGTTTTGCAGACAACCTCTTTACATGAACCTTGTGACTTTCTTAAGGGTATTAAAGTAGGCAAGTTTTAGATTATTGTTACTATGTAGTTTTGGTGCTGGGTATTTTTAAAAATTTGATGTTTAGCAAGTACCTTGTTGATTTTACTGTTATCTCTGTCTGTTTCTTTGTACAGTCTTGCTGCCAGACTTAAAGGACTAGTTGAGCAATATGAAGTTCGAGAGGAGGTAAAATGAGTTTTAAAAAGAATGATAAAAGTGAATAAGTTTGTTTTTGTTATACATTTCACAAGCTGAGGTAACGTCAGTATGGCAAAACTGATTTGCAACACCCATTAATATTATTTACCAAGGATGCGATTAACAAAAGCCATCTATCCAAGGCATACAGTTCTGAAATATTACTATTAATTTTTGATATAAATAGATATCAATGATTTATTATTTGTTCCTTTTTGCTACATTTTGTACTTGTGCACACGGTTTTTGAAACAATTATGGTGAGGATCAAATTCTTATTGTTCTTACAACATAATTATTGATACATATTTTATAGCCTGCATACAGGCCTGGGAAAAGGAAACATCTGCATGCAGTAATGCAACATTCAACAAAATTCATAATTTACTGCCCATAATGGAAGTAGATTCAGCTGGAATTCTATTCAGGAATTGCAAGCTAGTTACCGGTACTTCATTAAAAGTAGAAGGGGTTAGAGCAGTATATAAATTTTCGTTTTTTTATGTTGAAATAGAACTAAACTATAGGGACATAGATACATGTAGTTTTTTTCTCTTCTTTTTTTTCTTAAAGCATGTAGAAAAGGTATTTAAACACAAGCAACTGGAGCTTCAGTTGGCAGAAGCAAAGATGGCTCAGCAACATTTGCAATTTGATGAGGACAAGAAAAAGACTTTGTCAGAAAATCAGATAGTAAGTAATATTCTTCGTGAACCAGTTTTCATTCAAAAGTTGGTTTCTCAGAAAAAGTTGGACGTGAATCGCGTAGTCTCCACCGTCGTCCTTTTTTGCATTTCTTTTTAACATAAAAAAAAAACTTGCTTGATACAGTTGAAATCGCCTGTGAGTGATTCTTGGTTTCCGCCAGGTTTTTTTGTCGTAATTTTGTGTTTTTGTCTTTTGTGCCGAACGTTGTCTGTATTATTTTATTTCATTTTTATTTATTTATTTATTATTTTTCGCTCACCTAGTTGATTAAACAAGCTTTTGTACCGAACAGTGTCTTTATTATTTTATTTTATTTTTATGGTTTTATTATTTTTTTCGCTCACCCAGTTGATTAAACAAGCTCAAGAGTACAAGAAGCAGTGTGAACTTTTAACCAAACAAGAAACGGAGATGAAATCCCAGGTAACTAATACCAAGAGAGAAGTTCCTACCGGTTAACATTGCTTTTGTTATTTTACGTCCAAGAGCACTATAAATTAACAATATGGAGGGGAACTCAAGACTTTTGTTACCCATCAAAATCCATTAGATAGAGATCTGCATTGGCTGTGGGTATTCTAATGTTGTTAGAAAAATCTGCTGGTAGTCTCTTTCAAATACAAGAGCACTTTCTGGTGATTATGTAGCAAAAAATCAGATTTTCCACTACTCCCTTTCTATATGCTGGTACACTGTAGGTAATAAGTGCATCAGACTTTTAAACAGATAAACGGCCAGCATGGCAACAGAGAGTCTTGGCGCGCCTTGCAAATCAAATTAATACTACTTTTTACTTCTCCCTTTTACTGGAATGTGTATTTTCATTGCAGCTGGCTATGTATGCAGAGAGATTTGACGAATTTCAGAAAACTCTTAACAAGAGCAATGAAGTGTTTTCAACTTTTAAGAAAGAAATGGATAAGGTAACGGTTAAAAACATTAATTAAAAAAAAATACTGTTTTACATCATATACTTTAAATATGTGTACCTTAATAGTCATTTAGGTTAATTGTTATTGTTGTTGGGTCATAAATGTAATCACTGGCAATGAAAGTAGCCTTTGATACGCTTCGTACACATGTAGGTTACGCGCACGACACGATTCGTGTTTCGCGTTTCGCGTTTCGCCTCTCTCGAGAGGGTAGCTACTTACTTCGAGTGGAGCTCTGGAAATATATGCCCTATTTTTGCATCCTACAATCCTAAATGTGCGTAATTTTGTCCCTTTTTACTGAAATATTGCGGTGTTTTCTGACACGGCTCCTGCTGGGCGACTTTAACTTTTGGTAATTTTAAAATCTGAATTCGAATATGCTATTGAGCAAAGTGTATCAAGTTGATCACACGATGTTTGCTGATGTCTGATATGATGTGTTAACACTGAAATTTTCAGTTTTATTACCAAGATTATACTGATGTCTACTATCGAATTTCGAAGGAAAAAGTGAAAACGTTGAAAATTTGTTGGAAACAGTGCGCTATCATGACGTCATACTAGGTTTGTGATGCAGCTCGCCCGGAGACTTTGGCGGGAAACAATTTACTCGCTGTGTGTGACGCCGTGCCCGTAAAGTAGCCAATGAGAGCACGTGTTGTTAAAGAAAGAAAATTTCAGGTACAATAAAGGTAGTACCAGTGATGGCGAATAAGTTGTGTGGTTTTCTGATATGCTCGTTTTGAATTTCTTCTTGCAGATGACGAAGACAATTAAGAAACTAGAAAAGGAACGAAATACGTGGAAATCAAAGTGCGAGAGCAGCAATCACTCTTTAGTTCAAATGGTGGACGAAGTGAGTGAAGTTATTCACTTTTAACTGAGTAAACTCGTTCACTCCCAAGCGGTGCTTATGTCGGCAAATAACAGTCGGCCATACGACAATGTCCTTCTAAAATTTGCGAATGTCCGACGAATCATACTGATCAAAAACCCGAGATTATTATTTTGAGGCTGATCATTTGCTTAGTAATTGAAGAAAGAGTCAACGCACTGTCTGTCCGTCTGACCACTTTTCTGTTTTGTCTGGCTAAAAAGGTGACTGGTTCGACATTTGTGCTTTCTAGAAAAGCTAAATTATTATTTGCTTGCTTTTTGCTTGCACTTTAGGGATTTTGACTTTACAGGGATATTAATTGTTCATTGAGTTTTCTTATATTGATCTTTGCAATTTTTTGTCTCCTTCTGCCAGCGCGAAAAGCTGAAGAACGAGGTTTCTGCATTACGTTCCAAGAATGAAAAGCTTGAAAATCTTTGCCGTGCCTTGCATAAAGGAGCAAAAGAGACGAGCACAGATATCGATCAGGTATGAACGCTTAAATCCGTATTAATTGTCAATCTTCCTCTAATTCTAAAACTTTATTCCGTCCGTAAGAGAAGTGTCGGATGGTCAGTAAGACCGTGATGAAAAATACCTACTTGCAATGCCAAAAATCATTGGGTTTATACTGTAAACTGGTGGTGAAATATAAGCGTCGTTATCCCCTGATAAATCATTACAAATTAATCCTTCTAAAATTGGCCTGGATCGTAAAGCGTGCTAACCAAGTAAAATTGAGAGGGATTTGTATACAGTTATAAGAGCTATATCTAACCACCAATATTTGCACTAACGCTGATCTTTGGGAAGTGGCAATTTTCTTCACTTCCTTTATAAACATCGCAATCAATCCCATAATTTCGCAAATTCGAATTTTTGTGACGTCACTTTTCTTTGCTAAGATGACGTATTAGGCCGTGAAATGGGTTTACATAGCGTAAGCTCCAGTTACATCAGCAAAATTCATTTACATGAAGAAGAATATGTTAAAAATTCATATATTTTAATCGCGAACCGACGATTTAAGAAATAGGACCATCACAGACATCAAAGCTACAGTAAGACAAATTTAGCAAAGACAACGCGACATCAAATGATAACGTAAAAGCGCGCGAAAAGGAATGAACCCGACTTTCTCCCGCACTCAGTGTCATTGGTAAAGTAGGTTTTTTGTCGAACGTGGGCCGCCGTCACTCACTGTGGTAGAGTTTTCCTCGCAAAATCTCGCTATTTTATAGTATAAAAATTAAACTTAAGAACGTTACTTGACTTTTCGATGTTTCGATCATCATTATCAAGAGTGAGAAATGTTAAGTTTTATAGTTGTTAAAGAGTTCAAGCTAAAATTTGTCGATCGGGAAATGAAACACAGTGGGGTTGAGAGGCCAACCCTTACGGACGGTTCTTAAAAAAATGCGGAAATGAATTCGAATGCCAAGTTTACGAAACTTCTTTTTATACAAGAACTCAAATCGTCAATGAACATTTAATATAACTCGATTCGCCCGACATCTACATTATAGTGAAGCATAGACGAACGCAATTCAAACTTCAACTCTTTTAACAACTTTGAAACTTCACATTTCTCACTCTTGATAATGATGTTCGAAACGTCGAGTAACGTTCGTAAGTTTAATTTTTCCCGTTTAGTAATAGAGTGGTTTTCGTTTGAATGTCGTAAAACCAAAACCAAAGTAATTACTCTAGCCAATCACATAGGACACAGACAATACATTGAACCAATCAAAACTCGAAGTAATTACATGTGGCTGACGCAAAGCGCGGGAAAATGCATGCGAGCGCGTCACAATTGGCTTTGGTTTTACTTCTGATTGGATGAAAAGGTGGCGCGAATCTTTTAAGCCAATCGCATCGTGTACAAAGTGCAAAACCAATTACTTTTCGACACTCAAATGAAAACCGCTCTAACGTGTGGCACAAGTTGAGGCTTAGATTGGATTCGAACCCATGACCAAGCGTTACCCGGCGTTACAGCGCTCCGACCAACTGAGTTGTCAGTGAAAAGGTAACGGCAGCTGAAGACAAGAACGCCATCAGATCGTATTTAAATAGAACTTAATAATGGTGAAATGTTCGCGTTAATGAAATTTTTACCGCCTGACGGCATAGTTTTTTATAATATTGCTCGCCCACACTCACCTTTTGGCAGGAAACAGTGTCGCTCTTAAAATTTCATGTTATTTCGGAGCAGCCAGTGTGAGCGAAGGAAAATTCAGCTTTTTACTGACGACTATTTTCATTGTTCCACTAGACGAAGGGAGCTAATGCTGCACAGAAAAGTAATGAAAAGACTTCTTCGTGTCCCGTAGTTGATAAAAACAGCGAAAGACGCGAGCTTAATTCAAACGCAGAGGCAGATATGATTCAGAATACACAAGCTCAGGAAGCATCACCGCAAGAAGTAGAAAATGAAAACGGAGTACATGACGAAGAAAACCAGCACTCAGAAGAAAGATCCGAGGGTACTGGAAGCGTTGAATCAGGAAATAATCCACAAGTTCCTACCAAAGAAAACAGTAATGATTCCGAAGATTACCCGAGTAATGCCGATACACCGAGTAATACCGAAGAAGACGCACCCAATTCGGAAAATAAATCAAAGGAAAATGTTTCGAGCGTAACTGAAAATTCGAAGAACGAAACTAACACGCCTGATGGCGAGGCAAGTTAGCTATATTATGGTCATCTCTAGACTTAAACTTGTTAAAATGCTTTGGGATGTAATTGTTATTAGTCTCGTAAACCTTTTTATGAGTGTTTGATAGTTAAAATGTTAGTAAATATTAGTACTAAAACTTTAAGTAATTTGAATAGCCTGTCTGGTGTTATAATCGTCTGGGTATAAAATATGCTACTTTTTATAGAAAGAACGGAAAAATTGATGTGTTCAGTACAGTGCGTGATGTACAATTATTAAGAACCGTTACTCTGTCTCTTCCTTGGTCCGAGAGCCTTACACTCGCGGTGAGAATTGGGAAGAGTGGGACTTTCCGCTTTTGTCCTCTTGCCTTGTCCCCGGTGCGTCGACTTTGGAATAATTTATTTTCTGTGGAAGAAGGACTAAGGGTTAGAAGATTTTTTGAAATATTTCGCGAATATTTTTCATACCCAGATGATTTTACTAGATACTGTAGACTAGTTTTCTATGAGATGCAGAAATATGTTTTGGATGTTTTTAGAGTGATGTATTTTTATCGGGAGTGGATAATTTTGGCCTGTTGCACTTAATAAAGCATAGCTAAGCACATAGAATGGAATTTTTTTTGATGAGCTGCGACGAACTGAAACCAAGGACACGCAAGCATGCATTTAAAGCACGCAATCGCACGCAATGGCCAGATGAGATTATTTTCAACAGGCAGCGAACACAAACCGTGAACTACTATATGATTTCATTAATGAATTTTAATATAAGAATTTTTGCCCAATTCTTTTCTTTATATTTTGACCGACATTAGTGTTTGATACAAAGATCCTATTGATTTCAGCCTGGATCGAACCCTAAACTCCTGGGAAGACCCATATAGACGCAACATTGACTGTATCTGGGTTCAACATAGCTAAGCCAATGCTGGTAATCCGTTAGAGGTCAGTAATTTGATAGTTGTTCGCCGCCGTTGGACCCAAAAGCAGGCGATGAAAATTAAGTTTTGAAACAATTTCCTTTAAAAATTTCGTTTAACCCACTGTAAACGGAGCCACCACTGTGCGACGGAGAACCCGCGGTCTTGTGATCGGTCCTTTTCGCGATCATGCCGACAAGTAGTCGAATGGACCATCGCTTCCGATTTGACGCATTAAACTATATCGTAACATCAATTGACTGAAAAAGTTACGGGACCAAATCATTTATCCCAGGAAGTAAAAAGAATGAGCATTCTGTTATTTTGTTGTTCCGGCTTGCATAAATTCTAATATAAATGGTAAGGTCAGTCTCTTTTTTTCCGTCGTGGTATTGTCTGAAGAGACAAAACAAGTTATTGCTCCTTGCATACTAGTTATAAAGTTAAATCTATGTGATTCAAAAACAAAGCGCGGAGAACAAAAAATGTTGTATTTATACTGGCTTGTAATCAGGAGTCTAATGATCATAGCATGGTGAATGAAGAAGCTTTTGACTTGACAAAATGTAAAGAAACCGTACAGAATTTATTGGCAATAACCTCCGGTAAAATTTTCTAAATCGACCGAATGTCAATCTTCTCTTTCATATCCGTTGCCATGTAATTTTGCCTCAACCTGCAAAAACTGCTTTCTTCATATTATTATTAAAGGAAGAGAAAAAGGAGACCTGTGTTTACTTAAAGTAATAAATGACGTTCGTTATCCTATTTAAACATTCTTTTTTTTGTGGCTGTCTTGTTGTCAGTCTAGTTTGTCTACATTACAGACGACCCAGTCAATCTATTTCTTCTGCCGTGTTTGCCTTTACGCAGCTAGACTATCAGCTGCTTTGAGAAAACCTCGATGAAAAATTTATTTCCTAATTGTGGCACTGAATCTTGACCATGTTTTTCACGAACTCGTGAATTAAACCAATTACCTTGGTGTAATTACAAGAAAATGCAAAGAAACTACCACGATGAAATTGTTTGTACAATGGTATGCAAGTTTATTTGAATTGCCTTTACTAAAAAATCAAACACGTCGAAAATGATTCCTCTTAGATTTTCTTCGTTGATTTTCGTTCGCGACACGTCTCGAGGGAGGCATTTTGAGCGGGCAATGCTGGAATTAATCGCGCACTTTTAACTAGAAGATACTCCGTTGCTTTCTTGAAATGGTTCTGTATCCGGCACCTGTTTAAACAAACTCTAATTAGAAATTTCCCTTAAAGGAATGAATTTCCAACGCGCAGAAGTTTTTGACACAGTTTTGCTAGAACTTTCAAGCTTACCAGGACACCACGAGAGTTTTCAGGGAAAGATATCGTTTCGTGGGCGATGAACGTCTCGAATGATACTTTACCAACGTCAAGTTCGACGGTGGACACGTTGGATCTCAACATCACAGTTGTGTTTCTCTCTCTGGTTATTTTCCTGGCATTGTTTGGCAATGGACTGGTCATCCTTGCTTTTTACCGTTTTCACCTACTTCGCACGATCACTAACTATTTTGTAGTATCACTGGCCGTGGCGGACATCTTTGTTGCCGCGCTGTCTATGCCATACTGGTTGTACATTCGATTGTCGGACATAACAAAGATCCCAAGAGAAGATAAGAAGATTCTTTATTACTCATGGCAGTACATAGACATACTGTGCAGTACAGCATCTATCGTGAATTTATGTATAATAAGTGTTGATAGGCATCTAGCAATAAACTCTCCTCTAACCTACCACAGTAAAATGACCGCAAAACGCGCTAAAGGCTCCATTGCGTTCGCTTGGCTTTTTGCCTTTTTCTGCGCAAGTTTATCCATCGTAACAGTGGTAAAATCGATAATGCCGATGGCGGGACGTGTCTACGCGATTTTTATCGCCTTCATGGCATTCTTTCTCCCTCTACTTATCCTTATCGTGGTCTACAGTAAAATTTGCTGCGTTGCCTTTCGTCAAGTGCGCGAAATCCGCGGCGCTCACTCCAGAATTCAACACGGTGTTCAGCGAGAACGCACCGTTACTTTTCGTCGTGAGCTCAAAATCACCAAGACTTTGGCATTTGTCGTTGGAGCGTTCATCCTTTGTTGGGGACCGTTTTTTACACTCGTTGTTGTATACGCAGTGTGTAAAAAGTGTCCTGACCGAACAGATTGGGTGAGTTTTAGTAAATGGCTGCATTATTCCAACAGCACACTAAACCCACTCATCTACATGCTGTTTACTCGCTCGTTTCGTTCTGCCTTTAGACGGCTGATTGTTCGAGGTTTTTGTTGCAAGTCATGGCCGCATGGGGGAGGTCGCTTTAATCTTACTATATGGAAAACAGCAAGCGTTGAACCAACTGAATTATTTTCTGTTAAAACGGCAAAGACTGTGGGTGTCAATGGAATTGAAAGGAGGACAACAGGACTGGAAATACTCTCATTTACCCAAACAAATACTGATATACAACAGTGAGTGAGAAAGAGTATACGTATTCGTTTTTTTAAAATCAATACGTATATGAGTACTGAATACGTAAATACTTTTTTATCAATTTGGTAAAAATAAAACAATCAAAACTAAAAATTTCGGATTATACTTTTAATTTACCTACTGCTTTAAGTGACAGGCCCCTTTTTAAATATATTTCATTTTTATATATATTTGCTGTTCATTTGTGTAAGGAAGCTTTTAACATAAACGTTTGTTCTAGTTACATTTTATTTTGCCTCGGGTTTTATCATTTACAAAGAACAATCCTCCGTAAAAAAAAACCAATAACAGATTATGTAATAACTGTTTCCGAGGAATTTTAGTTGCCGTAGCAACTAGAAATCCGTTTTTTTCCTCGGGTCATGAACAAAATTGTGGAAAAATTAATTAACGCAGCTTCAATAAATCGTCGACACGTTTGTAAAACTGTTTATTCTAAACATGGAAATTGAATCCCTTAGGATAGTCATAAAGTCGTGCAAGCAAACCCTTTCCCGGAGGCGGGGACATAAGAGAAGTTTGAGCAGGAAAGTACTGCTTAGGCCTTTAAATCGCGAAACTGTTTCTAGTCGAAAGAAACACGTTGAGATCTGTAAGAGAGATAAGACGCAATCCAAAGTAAAGCAGAGCCCCTGAAGCCAAAGCTCTTACTCGAGACGACTGAGTAAGACGTCAATGTCGACGGTGTCAAATGTTGCACTTAGTTCCAATGGCACTAGCAAAGTCACGCGTTGAGAATACATATTCATGAGTATGTCATTGTGTACTTTGAGAAGTGCGGTCTCAGTGCTCTGATATTAGGGAGCTTAAGCAACGACGACGACAACGAGAACGGCAAAAAAGCAATAGGTTTAGATTGGCAAAACAACAACTTTGCACGTGCATCAGGTTTTTTTGAACATTTCTTAACCTTCGTTGCTCGACTACAGCGTGAAAGTGCCCAATTTCACGTTTTGTCGAGGCGGGGAACACAAGACGATAACTTTCTGTTTCCTTTCTTGAGTTATTGTGGCCCAAAAGGACTGAAACAAGTAATTTAAGTGTCAAATTAAAAGTAACTGTCATCTCAACTAGCCAGGGGCAAACTTCAGGGCGGTAAAACGTTCTGCGCAAGCTTCTGCGCATCCCTTATCGCAGGCTCAAGCCTTGAGTAAATTTCGCCTTCTTTCGCCGGGCTGAATTAAAACCGCTTTTTTTTATTAGTGAATACGTTTTCGCCAGCTTTATCCTTCTCTTCAGTCAAAGAACCATTTTGTGCGCCGTAAAGCTTTCTTGGAAATAGAAGGCCAGTAAACTTACTCGAGAAGAAAAGACTACTTCGATCATTTTTCTGTTGCTCAAGTAATAGTAGTCAGAGTTTTCTTCACTTTTAATTACATAGTTTTGTTTTCCAGTGCACTGTGAAAGTTTCTGTCCTTTATAGGAAATAACTTTCTGTACGCAAATTTCCTTTTCACTCGCTGTGAAGTAAAGAACGACAACCGCCGGCAGTGACTTCACTGAAACAATTGACTCTGCCCTTAACAATTGCTGGAGCTGGATTTGTCTGAGGCGAGCAAAACAAATACCTTTATGGGCAGTTTTCTGTATTTTCTAACGATTGGCTGAGTTTAATTTGCTTGAATGAAGACCCTCATATGGACCAGTTATACCCTGAGTTATTAAAGCGAGGAAAATAGCAACATGGTGAATCATGGTTTAGCTGCGAAGCTCACTGCAACTGATCTTTTGCTTTGAAGATCTTTAGGTAGGTTGTTTTCGTACAAAAAATTCATTTCTTCATTGTCAGCAAGAAGTTTTAACTTTGTTTGAAGGAAATCCTACTTACGCGTAGGTTTTTGACAGATATTATGCATGTTCAACTTGACAACACAAAGTATGCTTCTGGCATTATTTATATTTATCTCTTAGTACGCGAAACGATCAAGTTTAAAAATAAACTATAGTTGCTTTGAAATCGATTTGGGGGAAGATTTTACTAGATAAAGACTGACTCTTTTTCTGCCCACATATCGACGCTAAAACTTGACATAGAGGATTTTGTTTCAGTATTTCAGTGATCTGCAAAGCTACAAGTGTCCGATCGAGCGTGGTTTTAAAATTTCAGCTTGAATGCGACAAAGTTCAGCGACTTTAAACACATTGTGGGCATGCGTTATTTTTTTGGGCAAATCACTGTACAAAGATATTTTGTTTTGGTGTCCACAGTGGGGCTCTTGACTTTATATATCCAGGAACTTCCTAATATGAACACATTTTGTGAATGCATCTTGAAAAAAAGCGGACCGACGCATGCACATTTCCAGTACAACGCAAGGAAATTAATGTCGTTAAAGTGCGTTTTACCAAGAGGTATTCTTCGAGAAAATTAAGTCATGAGAAGCTTATAACAACAGCTTGCAACTTTTGAAGACAAATTGCTTGTTCTTTCCTGGTTAAGAGTGGAAACGTTTTATTTTTAGGCAACAAAATTTTTGAAATCCCGCCAGTTTTTCAAACCCGGCCCGGGGATCTGGGCAAAAAAATTCACGCATGCTCATTACGTTTTCCCGCCCTGAAATTCCAACCTTAGTAACGCAAATCTCCTTCTCGTTCGCAGTCCTTGCAATAATCCGGGAGACTCCAGATTTTGGAGCTTATCTCCCGGGCTCCAGATTAGCCGTATGAAATCTCCCGGATAATCGCCAAAGTTTGCCATTTCTTCGGTAGACTCGACTTTCTGACTATAAAATTTTTAAATTTTTAAACTATTTTGCGTTGTTTGAGCTACCGTATTTATTCGAATTAGCGCCCAACTTCGAATTAGCGCCCACCTCCAAAAAGCGCCCATCCTAAAGGCAGAAAAAGTTCATAAGCGCCCAGCCTCGAATAAGCGCCCTCCTCACCCCCTCCCCTTCCCAATCAAACTCAAATAAGCGCCCACTCCACCCCACCCCCTTGAGTGATAATGAGATTGAAATTGAAATTGAAAAAGTACTAATAAGAGACTTCCCCGAAGACGGAATGTTCTCCGAAGTATTTTACAGAAACCTTGCTTTGTTACTTCTTCGCGTTTTGTTACTGGCATTTACTGTTTTGTTGCAAAATAAAAATACCACACTAATTGCTGAAAATGGTGAAAATTTAATAAGTGCCCAGCCTCGAATAAGCGCCCACCTCAAATAAGCGCCCACTCTCAAGGTCCAAAAATTTAATAAGCGCCCAGAGCGGTTAATCAAATAAATACGGTATTTTTACGTTTCCTTAGAAACGCCTCCTGTTTGCCACTGTAATAATGTGATTGGTGGAAAGCAAACCAATCAGGTCATATGTTACTAGGCAAAAACATTTTCATTTTGTTCGGAGAGTATTTTATGTACAAATGAAGTCATGTGCTATGCGTCATGACGTCATCTACCATCCCTTCCTTATCAATTCTCACTATTTGAATACGTCGGGGGTTGACAGTCCTGCGTTTGTAAAGTAGCGGATTAAATCTTATACCAATAGTCCATTTTCCAGTTGCTAGGCGAACGAACCATCAGATCTTTATCAGAGCAAGGCTTGGTGCCCAACCATCCATGCGAACATGAGTTTTATTAATTTGCGTTTGAATGAAACGTTTTCTTCTTCTTCTTCTTCTTCTTCTTCTTCTTCTTCTTCTTCTTCTTCTTCTTCTTCTTCTTCTTCTTCTTCTTCTTCTTTTATATGAAAGGACGAGTACCAGGAGTTTCTTTGATAAGGAGCCTGAAGGCAACTGAAAATCGGAAAAAGACTACTGTAGAACATGGCCGGACTAGGAGGCATATTGTACTGGGTCGGAGCCCAGACACAATCGTGAACCTTACACTCCAATTCTGACGGCAGGGCAGTGGTCACGTGACTTCTTGACGTTCGCGCTTAGCGGGAAATGCCAAAAAACTTCGATCTTAAGGTCTCTGATATAAAAGCGCAATGTCATGCAATTTTAGGCAATTTTCAGAAGCAACCAAGAGATCAGAGAAAAAACGACGACATCAAGTATCCTCTTCAACCTAACATAAGACGTGGATGGTCACAACTGAAGAAGATGGAGTAAACTTGGAGAACGTCGGCTCCAGTTTTAGTTCAGTTCCGTGAGATAATCCATCATGAGAGAGAATCGAGAGAGCACACTCACAATTTTACGCTAAGTTTGCAAAGTGAATTTCAAAAGCAGGTATAATGATAAACGGGGGATGTTAAAAAAAGACAGCAAAGTGAAAACTTGTAAAAATCTGTAAAGAAATGGATTAAGTTTCCTCCTAGTTTTCATATGGCGACTTTCGCAAGTGGGCACTCTGAAGTAAATATTGTTTTCTGATTGATTGCCTACATGATCTCCCCTGTTGGGAATTTGCTGCAGTTGTCCCTCAAAAACAAGTTTATTGACCTCGACACTCGGTCCATAAAAACAAACAAACAAACAAACACCTTGGCCTCGCCCAAATTTTGCATAGCATTTGTTTTTCATTTCTCCTGTGCATTACAGTCATCCCAAGAAAAAACTGAAGATATTAGAGAGATTTAGAAAAAAAGTTTACGGCAAACGGCAAAAATTTCACTTTGTACTTTGAGGTTAAAAAGTACCTTTTAATACCGTAATACCGTTCAAAACGAAGATAAATTAATGACTTAGGATGTACTAAGGTTAAGTAACGACTAATGAAGTGACTTTCAGTCAAAAATTAAGATCGAGGTTTGACACTTACTGCAAACGGCAAACTGCGGTTTGCGGTTAACGGTTTCTCGTCGCCACAGACTGCCCATATTTGGGACTCAAGATTCGGGTGTGATAGCTCGCGGTGACCATGTTTGTTTTCATTCATCCACTCACTTCTATTTTAGCTCAAAAATTGTCTTCAAAAATACGTTTTTTGTGAGAAAGAATTGGATGATTAATAAACGAAAGAGCTCTAAAAAGTAGCATTTACAGCAAGGGCACCCAACGACTCTTTTCTGTAAAATAACTGTTCGAAGAAGCAAATATTGGCTACAAATTTCTAATGCTCGAGAAAGGCTAAAATATTCTGGATAAGCGTTCCATTTATTTAACATATTCCGAGTATTTCTAATAACTTACGATTTTCGGAGGTTGCGTTTTTCACATTTTGCTACCAAGATACTGCGTTTATTGATAAAAAAAAAAAGGTCTCCTGAAAATTTCGGTTTTAAGACAAAACGCTCCCTTGATTTCTTTTAAATGAAGGCTGTTCACTACCCCGGGTTCCAGAGGATATTTTTTTCTTATCGATACTGATGTTTCGCGGCGAAGCCGCGTCAACGAGTGCGAAGCGCTTTATAAAACTGCGGGTACAGAAAAACGGGCAACAAAAAACGTACAACTTGTTTTGTAACATTGCTGCAAAACGCGTTGAATAGCGATATTGCGCGTTTTACCACCCATGTTCAAACCTGTTAACAACCTGATTTGTTGCAAGACAGGTTTTATGTGGATGATAAAACGCGCGACATCGGTATTCAACTCGTTTTGCAGCAATGTTGCAAAACAAGTTGCACGTTTTTTGTTGCCCGTTTTTCTGTACCTTTGAGAACGGACCTATGGAACCAGGGTAGCTGTTCACTGACCTCGAACTTTCGATCGGCCACATCAGAACAATTGCCCATCAGGCGGTAGTTAACAGTTTCGGATGAGAAGAAAAAGCTACCTAAAACTTTCGAGACGACCAAAGTTTCCCTAAGACACCCGAACAGAAAAAAGGTTTGTAGGGCAGCTCCAAATCAACCAAACAGGTCAGTACAACATAGAGAAAACCAAACACGAACGCCTCAGTAACGCTTCAGCAGGTTACAACAGGATATTGTGCAGTCTGAAAGGTCACACGTCTCCATCCCCTAACCCCACACGGGTTAGGGGATGGAGACATGTGATATTTCAGTCTAGATATTGTGTTCCTTTCAATTCAAAGGAAAAGTAACAGGTATGTATGAGGAAATAATATATAAATTTAGCCAGGGCTAAAAGTGAAGCTGTCGATAATATTTATAGTTCGTTCAAACAAAATATAAAATAGTGTAATGCTAAGCGGCGAAGGCAACGCCGGAGAACAGTGAAAAACAACAATAGGTCCCTAATTAGCAAAAAGGAACTTTGCGCGTGCAACACACTTTTTTTGTACATTTCTTTGCCGTTGTTTTGCACGACTACAACGTGAAACTTCCAGAAACTTCTTAGGTACACTTTTAATGGAGGAAATGTCATACGTGTTCTCGTTCACTTTTTTCACTGCCGCTCATTTTCACCTTGCATTTGATTGGTGGCCGCTAGCATTTCTCATTTTCTTATCGCCACTACAAAATTTTGATGTTGTTCTTCCAACAAAAAAATGTCTCCTTTTTTTAAACTCACGATCTAGATCTCTGTCGCACTATTTCTTGTTGAGCCTCGCTGACCTGCCGCCTACTTTCTCTTTTCTCTGTCTTTCTTTTGCTCCATATTCCAAATTTGTGGACATGACAGTTAATCTAAGCTTAATACTTCAGACAACACGGATACAGAAACAATTTCCGCTTTCCGTTATCGTCTTTATTGACTCTTTAGCCGTCTCTGCTTTACAAGACGCACCGGGTAGCTATGCGATTTCCCGCCAAAATAACCTCGAGTTGCTTTTGGGTTGCCATTGGTTGCCATACCTGTCGATTGAGTTATTTTACATTGGTTTGCCTGTGGTGCGGACGGGTGGTCGAGTGGGCGGGCGGGCGGGCGTACGGTCACGTGATTGCCAAATTTTCTCGGATGGGTAGATTACTTCATTTTCTTACCCATGGTGCTCTGCTGCGAGAGCTCCGCTATAATCAACTTTTAGGTGAATTTAGGAAATTTGTGCCCTACTGTTGGCGTTTTAGAACTGAAGCCGGGTCAAATACCTTCTTCGCGTTTGTAATTCTTCTCTTAAAGCCACTCCGTTCCTTTTTTTTTTTTGATAGATTTTAATTATTTGACTTTCGTTTGTTTAATTCAACATCACTATTACAATATATTATTATTACTATTTTATTTATTGAAACAGGTCAAACAGTTCTTAGCGCCTAGGTCTAACAAAAGCGAACAACAAATTTCTAAAACTATCTCTGCTTATCATGCATAGGTCATGAGAGTATAGAGAGAAAAGTCGATGATCCCTAAACAAAACCGTCATCGATCAGTCTTTAAAGAGCGACATGCAATATCGATAACCGGGAGGATATTTAAACTATCATGAAAAAATGTAAAGAACACCACCCTCCACAGCATTATTTTTTAACGTGTTTGTCTCTGCTCTGTCTGCTAATTCAAACGGTTAAAGCTAAAAGTCCCCCCCCCCCTCCCACCGCACTACTTACCAAACAACAGTTTCATCTGGATACCAGCATATTCTTTTTATCGCACACCGTTTGCGCATTACAAAGTGCTCCAAATCAAAGACGCAGGCTAATGACGATAAAGCCAGCCTCGAATTATCAAAATTCTCTTCTGAATCTCAAAGCCATTTCCTTTGTTTTATACCCCTCAGCTTCTGTGCCAAGCAACTGGCTCGTTCCCAGGGTTCTGTCCAACTCGTCGGCCCGGATTGAGAGAAACGGGAGACCAGTAGAAGAGGACCTTCGGAACGAAGTTGAAGCTAAGTATACATTCCTGAACTGGCCTATTGATATTGATGCTTGTTAAAATCGATCTTTTGACACTCAGGTTGATCTTGCCTTCAACGAGTTCTTTTCTCCTTTTAATCCTTTCAATCATATCCTATTGGTATTATTTTATTTGTACAACCAGTTGAAATATTAGGGAGTTTATGCAACGACGACGGCGAGAGCTACGAAAACGACACTTAAAAAGTGAATTTGAGCTGCCCCAAACTTAATCTCGCTTATTCCATCTCGTTTAATTCGTCAAATGTTGGCAAATTCTTTTGGAGTTGAATTCTAAAGGACTGCATCAAAGTTCAGGAAAAGAAAAAGAAAGTTGTTGTCTTTTGTTCCCGTCCTCGGCAAACGTGAAATTAGGAAATTTTACGTTGTGGTCGTACAAAGACAGCAGAGAAATGTACAAAAAAGCGTGATGCACGTGCAAAGTTGTTGTTTTTTCTCTTGTCTAAACCTATTGCTTTTTTGCCGTTCTCGTTGCCGTCTCCGTGTTTGTTGCGTACCTCCTTTTTATAAGAATTACAAAGAAGGATAAAAACAATCTGAACAAATCGTTACAAGAATAAAATCCTGCCACAATCAATGACACAAAGAGAGGAACCATTATTCTCTCTTGATAATACTCAGAGAGGATGGTGCACAACTCGTAGCACATCCAATCATCGTACAAATAAGAATTCGAAGGTTTTATCAGCTAGTTATTAGTAGAACAGCGAAGGTAGGTATAAACACCTATTTTATATCAATAAGTGAGTTGAAATGCTCGATCTCTTTTTAAAGCAGACCACTCTCCAGTGGAACTTGATGCAATATTGAATTGTATTCGTATAACTTTCTTTTCTTAGCCAAAAAACATAAGTTCGTATTCGCCATGCCCTTGATGTCAATTTGCCTCGTCCTGGTGATCGCTTGCTTCATTCATCGCAGAGAAGCGATTGAAAAACTGGTCGAGTCCAAGGTCACCGTTCCTTTTTTGATGAAGTCGTGGCAGCTCGGATAACCCCATTGGCTCAACCATTACATTTAGGAAAATGTTCAGAGTCTTTCGCTGGTGCCTTCAGGAAGTAATCTAAGCGCCTGTTTACATGGAGGTGGGGGACCCCAGGTTGGTGAGGTAACCCGCGGCGGGTTACTCCACCCGATGTAACTGTGATCAAATTAAAATGAGAGATTATATAGACCGGCGGGTTACCTCACCTACCTGGGGTCCCCCACCTTTATGTAAACAGGCACTAATACTGACGTGACATAAAGACTTATTGATCTATTTAGACTGTCCTTGACTTTAAAGGTCGGTACACACTAGGCGACAAGTTGCAGCAATAAGTCGCGGCAACAGATCACTTCGTGTGTACAGGTCGGGCGACTAGTTGCAGCAACATGTTGCGGCGACACATCGCAGCGACAAATCGCTTCGTGTGTACTGCAGAAATTTTGTGAAAATCTTTGTCTCTGAAAGAGAATTTTGTCGCCGAGACAAGTCGCACAAATTCTGTCTGATTTGATTTTTTGCACCATGTTGCTGCGACAAAATTCTGTTGCAGAGACAAAGATTTTCACAAAAATTCTCCAGTACACACGAAGCGATTTGTCGCTGCGACGTGCCGTCGCAACATGTTGCTGCAACTTGTCGCCTAGTGTGTACCGACCTTAAAACTTCGAAAAAGTACTGTATTGTTAATGTTATAACCGTGTAAAATTAATTTGCGATGAAAGTATTCCGCTCGCATTTATCTTAAATCAAATTCCTAAAAACTTGAAAGTAGCCTCTGTTGTTCGTTGATAATTATACTGCCACGTGTATGGCAAGACTATGAAGGATATAGTAGTATTTTTATTCTTTCACCCAAATATATAGTGATTATCTATATGTGTAGCGTAAATCAAAGGTTACATGAATCGATCTATTTCTTCCATTGTGTGTCAGATTTAATAAAAACCTTCAGTAATTATTTGTCTTCAAACAGGAAAGCTGCTTGAAGGTTTTCCTTAGTCTAAAAATTTTACATTTCAATATGGATGGCTTTTCTCCCCACTGAGTCCTTGTCTTTATCCCATAACGTTAGCGAGCAGGCTCCAAGTCCAACCTTCTTCCTCTGATCCTAGAGTAAAATTTTAAATTTACTCAAACCTGTCTAGACGGACATCAGCCAAGAATTATCAGCTAAGAATTCCTGTGTTTGAAACCTTGAAGTGGACGGCAAAGTGATTGACGATCCCAGTGAACTTCTCGAGCAATTTTTAACACTCATTTCTCAAAAATCGCCGATAAACTTAGGGAAAAGTTACCAGATTTAAATATTGACTTGTCCAGATTGACTTATGTTGTCAACTCCAGAAAAGACCATGATGTTGTTTTCACTCTTCGGGATATTACTGTTACTCAAGTTCTTAGTATTCTGAAGAGAGTTAGTCCTGATAAATCTGCTGGTATTGACGAGATTAATGCTCGTTTACGTCTTTTGGCTGCACCAGTTATCACGCTGAGTATTGCAAGGATAATAGACTACGCATTCTCAACAGCTGGAAATTTTCCTCACCGTTGGAAACCGCTTAAGTTACCCCTTTGTTCAAAAAAGGTGATGCAAGCGACCCATCTAATTATCGTTCAATTTCTGTCCTCACTGTCCTATCTATTAAAAATTATTAAACGTTACGTCCACGATTCTTTGTATGACTTTTTTCAAGTGAACAACTTGATTTACTACCTCGTCCCCAGGGCTTTTCCCTAGAAACAATGGGAGTTTGCTTGATTTATTTAGACAGTCCGGTTTTCGTAAGCACCATGGCGGTTCTGAGATTGCTCTGTTTAAAATGAAAGTTGATGAGCTCTTACTAAATTTGGACAACAACAGAGTGAGTGGAGTACTACTTGTTGACTACTGTAAAACGTTCGAAATGGTAAATTTGAGGCTTATGGCTTTACCAACAGGGCATATAATGGGTTAGCCTCCCACGCGGACGTTCTTAGGGGTTCGTCACGCGTTCGTGGGACAGGAACGCGTGACGAACCCCTAAGATCATCTGCGTGGGGAGCTAACAATAGACCTATTCGGCTAACTCAGTGTTGTACCAGATTCAAACCCTTTGGGAATAAAACTTTTTGTTTCAGGAATTTCCATACATTTAAATGAGAATGCCACATTATAATGCAAATACAATACACAAAGAATCTTAACCCCGGGAGATTTGAATTGGGTACAACATTGAGTTAGCCGAATAGGCCTATTGGTGTCAGTCTTATCTGTCTGCTAGACGTCATGTGGTCTGCATTAATGGCAGGGAATCGTCTTTGGCGTGTGTAAACCATGGAGTACCACAAAGATCTATTTTGGGTCCTCTTTTCTTCATCTCATTTATCAAGGATTTGCCTCCTTATATTACAGCTCAGGGAGAGGTTCCATCAACCACCCCCCCCCCCGGTTCCATACCCCTTGTACCACGGTGGGGGTATGACTTTGCGTGTACTCCCGAGGGTTCTGTGCGCGTTTAGTTCACAATATATAGCCTTACGTTTGCGTTGATTTGCCTGCGTATTGAAGTCAGACTTTGAGCTACTATCACGCTCATGATAAGGTCGCGCTTCTCTTATCTGGTCTCAAGGCTTCATTACCCCACGCGTAAAAGTAAACAAAAACAAGCAACAGAAGCATTATGTTCTTTGCCTTTGAGTTCCTAAGTCTCAGTTATTTCGTTTCTTTTGTTTTTTGTTTTTATTCTTCTGATTGTTTTTTTTTTGGAATTGTTTTAAACTGGTTCATTCGTTTCTTATATTCTTTCTCAGCGTTGTCGAAGCAATTGATAAACATGTAGGCCACTTGCGTCCACTATTGATCGAAACTACTGTAAAGCTCTGAGACACAATAATTCAGAGATTGGTAAGCCTATAACTCGGAGCGAGCAACTTCCATTCGCTCGTGCCACGGCTTTTTCACGGACCAGTTTATTTTTAGAACCGTTTTTAGCGCGAATTTTGAATATCTTTTAAATTTCACAATCCAGTCAGCAAAACCTACAGACCTAAAAATGAAATTTTTTGCCTCTTAATGACGTTTAGTTTTTCTTTTTGGTATCTTATACTTGGAATGCGTTCATAGTCATGGTAGAGATTCTCTTTTCGCAGGAAAAAGTGCCCTAAAATGTGTCTAAAAATAAACTGGTCCGTAAAAACGCCGTGACATAGGCGTAGTATGGGAGTACTAGATATATGCTGTGTGTATCAGGCAGTCAACTGATGAAACATCCAACACTAAAACACAGTCACACACCCTTAGGACACGAAATGGCCCAATAGTACCTTTTTAAAGCTGGAATTGACTTAAACAAGGTATGGGGG
>OZ037992.1:42144245-42201745 GCA_964035705.1 Porites rus
TCGCCGACTTCTATTGCAATGCTCAGGCGTTGCTTTTGGTACTCTATTGCTTTTTGGAATTGGCCGAGGGATCTATAAGCAACGCCGAGATTGCCATAGGCACGTCCTTGTCCGGCCCTGTCGCCGACTTCTATTGCAATGCTCAGGCGTTGCTTGTGGTACTCTATTGCTTGTTGGAATTGGCCGAGGGATTTATAAGCAACGCCGAGATTGCCATAGGCACGTCCTTGTCCGGCCCTGTCGCCGACTTCTATTGCAATGCTCAGGTGTTGCTTGTGGTACTCTATTGCTTTTTGGAATTGGCCGAGGGAATTATAAGCAATGCCGAGATTGCCATAGGCACCTCCTTGTCCGGCCCTGTCGCAGACTTCTATTGCAATGCTCAGATCTTGCTTGTGGTACTCTATTGCTTTTTGGAATTGGCCGAGGGAATTATAAGCAATGCCGAGATTGCCATAGGCACGTCCTTGTCCGGCCCTGTCGCCGACTTCTATTGCAATGCTCAGGCGTTGCTTGTGGTACTCTATTGCTTTTTGGAATTGGCCGAGGGAATTATAAGCAATGCCGAGATTGCCATAGGCACGTCCTTGTCCGGCCCTGTCGCCGACTTCTATTGCAATGCTCAGGTGTTGCTTGTGGTACTCTATTGCTTTTTGGAATTGGCCGAGGGAATTATAAGCAATGCCGAGATTGCCATAGGCACCTCCTTGTCCGGCCCTGTCGCAGACTTCTATTGCAATGCTCAGATCTTGCTTGTGGTACTCTATTGCTTTTTGGAATTGGCCGAGGGAATTATAAGCAATGCCGAGATTGCCATAGGCACGTCCTTGTCCGGCCCTGTCGCCGACTTCTATTGCAATACTCAGTTGTTTCTCGTGGTACTTTATTCTATTCCTTTCTGTCATTTAGCAGTTCTTGTATGAAAAGTGTGGCTTTTCCTTGATGGTAATATACCTGGAAAAGGAAAATATAAAGTTATCATTCTTTACTGTCTGCTACGTTTCTGATTTCCTTAGAGTTGTGCGCGTTAATGTGAAGAAAATGCAGAAAGTGCTCTCTAATACATGTTAAACTGAAATTAGTTTTCTGGATTGGACAGACAAAAAAATTTAAAATCCTTCTGCACTCTAACCCACATATTTTAATCTTACTGATGCGCTTGCGAAAAACAAAACAATGGCCAACTAAAGGTGAGAAAAGGGAGCAATGTCAGTGTACCGAAACAGTCACATGAGGATTGAACTCTTTCCTTACGGGAAAGTCTTACGGGAAATTTTAATGACCACTTGGTACGTGAGTAAACGATCTTTGTTTTCTCTCTTAGTATACGCTTTTTAACGGCTTAAACTTATTTTATTTTATTAGCTTTGCCCTGAAGAATACAAAAAAAAAAACACTGTAGATATGCAGACACTAGTAAAGAACGTAATAATACACTAATAATAACTTAAATATTAGGGCAGGGACACCGCAACAGCTAAAGCCAATTACTGCGGACCCAAAAAATAAAAAAGATATAAAAGTAGCAATTTAAATTACATGCAGCAGCTAATTTCCTGGTCTAATAACCTGGCTGTGTTACATTTCAGGCAAATACTTTTGAAGCTCCTTGGAGAGTCCGGGTCATAGTTTATTGCTAGAACCCGCCAGTAATAACCGTAAAGAACAGATTTAAAGTTCTCAAAAGTAACATTATCTAGGTCAAGTCTAGTAATAAGCAGGTTCCAGATTCTAACGAAAAAAGATTTCTGAAAGGTAAAAGTCCTGCATTTTTTAGGCACAAAAGATTGAGAGCTCGTTACAGATATACGGGTCCTTCGCGCGCATTCGCGCACGAAGGTAACAACAGACGGATCTAAGTGAATCATGTTATGCGTAGCCTTGTAAAAGTATACTAGATCTAATAACTCGTGCCAGTAGCACACAGGAAGTAGGTTTACAGACATTAGTCTTTCTTTGTAAGAGATATTTGTTAAAAAAGGTAAGCAAAGAATAAATTTGGTGGCACGTCTTTGGATACTTTCGAGTTTAGAAATTAATTCAATGCCTTGGGGAGCCCAGCGGTGGGTTACGTAGCCAAGATGAGCACGAACTAGCCCGAGGTATTATGTGCGCCTTACGGAAGTACTGTGAATAAACCTAGAGTTCCTCCTAACGAAACCTAACAACTTGTTTGCACGTGCAGCTTGGTGACAGACTTGGGCGTGCCAAGTCAAGTCACAGTCCAAGGACACGCCAAGGTCACGCTCTACCTCACAGGACTTGATGGTACTGCCGTTAACGTCATAGCTCGTACAGATGGGCTTGCGCTTCCTCGTAATGGTCTGAAGCTTGCATTTCTTATCATCGAAAGATATGCCAGAGGCAGCGGACCATGAACACAGATTATCCAGATCTTGTTGGAGAGCGGCGCCATCATCCTCAGACATTACTACCTTGTATACTTTACTAAAGTCCGGTCTACACCAATCGGTTTTGTTTTGGACTGCACAATTATATATATATTTTTTTTACCCTGATTAGTGTGGAGGGGGTCTTAAACCTGTCTCTAGCTGGATGGGGGGGGGGGGGGGGGGTCAACAAGATGTCTTTTCGGATAGCGGATTTAATGGTTTCTTGTGGATGAATGGCCGATTCGTGTAAAAAAAATGCGGTTTCAAAAATAGCTGGATTCGTGTGGAGGGGCCTAAACCGGCGGTTTGTTGTTGATGCAGATCACAAAATGACGTCATACTGAATCCTTTTTGCTTTTTCGTAATGATTGTCACCGTCGTGAGGGTACAGTTTGCATCTAAATATTCAGGGTATTGTCTCCGAGTTTCATTTTTACATTAACGGCAGTAACTAACAATGCATTTGAAATATGCAGATATCTTAGTTATTGCTTTGCTTTAAAATATAAAACTTGGAGACAATACCCCTGAACAATGAAAAGCTTTCACTTATAAAGACGAAATTTTCGACAAAGTAAAATAGCGAATTGTAGTCCTTATCTTATTTCCTTACAAGTTATCAATAACAATGAAGCTGAAGGGTCATATAAAATGAGGGTTAATAAGACTTTGTTAAAGCAGACCAAAATAAAAAAAAAAACGCCAATAAGAGCACCTCAACATATTATCAAATCTCTCCTTATTACGAACCGTTAAAGCCGTTCCCATGATCTCTTGAAACACGTTTTAAAAGTGAATAAAAGTACTATGAGGTAAAATTGAATTTCAAACTCGCTTCGTTTTCTATAGATAACGGCCGAATACTGAATACTGAATACTGAATATCCAACCACAAATACTTCATCCCAAAATATCTTCAAAAAGCTCTCATACATTTTACTCAAACCTCACGAACATCGAGGAAGCCATTGGTGGAGAAAGCTCCCGTGAACTATATTGGTTGGAAGCAGGTTGTAAGTAAAATAGGTAATGGTGTCGTTGCGTTGCTATGACTACTCCGATGTCATTGCAACTCGGCTGATCATAACAAATTTTCATCTTTGTCTAATACAATTTTGGTGGTAATTTGTCCAAATCTTTGTCAATTGCGACGTAGCTAATGCTGAAACATGGGCGGTTTTGACGCCGGAAAAACCCGATCGAGCCACCTTACGAAAATGTACAGTGAGTAGCTCTTCCCCCCTCCTCCACTTCCCCTGTATATAACAGGCTACATTGTTTCTTTAAAGAGCAGAGATCACGAAGTTATCAGGATGTCATCACTAAATACAAGTCACAAGTACCGTACTGACGTCTATCAACATGTAGTTGAATAAAACGAGTTTTAAATCTTGAGATCTGGGGTTCTGTGTTTCAGATAAAACAGCCCAAATACTGAATATTAACCCATATTATTTCAGGGTCACACTATCACTGACTTTCAATTGAAATGTTAAATTAACAGTGAGTTTTACACATTCAATCTTTGGGACCTTTTGATCATCTTCAATAAGTCGTTTCGGGGTCAATGCAGGAGCCTAGCGTGAGATTTTGAAGGTGTACGCTCAGGAAGAAAAGCTAGAGCGCGGAAGGCACTCCAAGCTAGGTGGTCTGAGGGCATATTTCCCAGGTCGTTTTTTAAATTTAAGGTCTCGGAAATGCCATTTCCTGCGTTTCCCGCAGGACAGTTAAGTAAATGAGTACGAAGAAAAATGCAGTAATCTCAATTTTGCCTTGTAAAGGTCTTTCTTAGTTAATAATTAACGGTAAGTCACTGAGAAACATGGAGGTTGATACCTTACACGACAAAATGAAGTCATCTGTAACTAAACAGCTAGTGGACTACAGCTGCTTCCTTTTAGTTAAAAACATGTCAGAGAAAGGCTTAGAACGCGACCACATTACGGTGAATACCACAATATATTGTGAAATACTGTTACAGCTAGATAATCAGAAGTTTACTTATAAGCCGATAACAACTATCTATCGCGTAAGCCGTGAAAAAAAAAAAAAAAGGATTCAGCCGTCCTTTGATAAAATGTCATCGATGAAAACAATGATTCTTGTTTTGAAAGAGTGTTAACAGGAAAATAACTGATAGCTTGCTCAACAGAGCAGCTGTTAGTTTTTGATAACTCACCAGTCTTACTCGAAGCCCCGGGAAAAAGATTTTAAGAAGCTACCCCGCACCCCCTCGGAAATTGCGTCTTTTTGGCTCCCCCCTCGCCTCGGAATTTCCGTTGCCCTCCGTGGGGGGCATAGATATTTTCTGGAACTACACAACTTTGGTCATTTTTAGTAAAAAGGTTCATGCTGCTTTGACAGGCGTTCTTTAGCTTCATTAACTAACTAACAGAAATTGATTCTAGGTAGATAAGAATATTTTTGTATTTTAGATTTTGACTACACGAGTATTTATTTTCCCTTTAAATTATTATCCTGGATTTTTGTTACCTTATTGTGCATTTTATTCGTAGCCTTAGCCTTTGTGCATTTTATTCGTAGCCTTAGCCTTTGTAGTTTTTTTTTTCCTGCTCTTGTAAATAACATAATTGCCGAAGCCAGTAGTCCCGCTGGATTATATTTTATTCAGGACGATGTTTTTACAATAAAGTCTTCCATGATAATAATCATAATCATAATCATAATCATAATCATAATCATTATAAATGTAACTGTAACATGAAAAATATCTTATGTTTCTTATCCTAGTATATACACTACTGTGCAAAGCTTTCCTGACAAACCATTAGTGGCAGTCACTAGTGTTGAATTTGCAAATTAATTGATTGCAATTTTCTTGTGTATCATTATATTGCTTTCCATTTCTGCAAATTTTGAGAAAAATTGTTTTTAATTATATTTCAGGATCAGTTTCATCATTTCATCATCGTCAGTTTCCTTAACAGAGAGAAGATCACTTTAAGAGAATGTGGTGACCTTTTTACCAGAACCAGCTCCAACGCAATTTTAGATAAAATATTTTTTAAAAAGTCAGGAACTTACAATCGTTTGTTGGCGAGGACCCCCTTTTCTGTTCCCTTTTCTTCGCTTCGGAGAATCAATCTGAAGATAACAAAAAATGAATTGTTCAGCAAAAACTTGAACAGAAAATTTTTGCTTCTAAATTAATAGTTTTTAAAAGTATCAGCTCTTCCTTAGGGTGACTAGCGGACTGAGAGGAGATTGGTACTCGGGTTATAAAATGAAATTAGTTCAGGTTTGCTCGTCCACGCGTGATTACAATTAAATGGTCAATTAAACAGTCAATGGATAAATGATAAATATTGTTCGGATATGGGCAGCTGTGAACGCGCATATGCGTGGCCTAATAACGGACTTGATCGCATGGACATGGCATTGATGTTCAATCTTATAGAATACAGGTTAGAAGAAACTATGTGTCCGCCTACAAAATTATATTCAGAACCTGATGTAAGTGCATAATCACTGTACGTTGAACCAAGAGTAGAATCAAAAAGCATGAAACTTCTTCTTAATTTGAGCGTTAGCGCTGGTATAGAAATGGGCCCAAATGGAATTAATGAAAAGAAAACTCTCTGGTGATGGTGATCATTGAATTCGATTTTCTAGTAGCCTATTTTCAATTTCTACAGATAATGCTTAGCAGTAGTTTGCTATTAACACATTGTCTGATGATTGGAAACATGTTCTCAGAAATATTAAATGGCTACAATTATGTCCTACAAGTAACCTGAAGCACATACATTGATAAACATTCCAGATTAAATATAAACGATTCGGGGGAAGTGAGGGAGGGGGAAGTGGGGTGTGGGGGAGTAGGGTAGAGCAAGCAAGCTCATATCGTTCAGAATCAAGGTACATAATGACCTTCAGCGAGCTACCCGTCGTTTGCAAATACACACAGAAAGGGCTGTAGTCTTAAAAAGTGACGTTACAAAACAAACGAAATAACTGCTATGAGATGAAATATAAACTAGCGCCAATTTGTACAAAACAAACACAACAAAGCTCTCAAAGTTCAGCCTAAGATTCTGGCTCCTTCTCTCCGTTCTATCTGAAACGAGTTTCAGAATCACATTCAGATGACAGGTAACTTAAATGTGTATTATCATGTTAGAGACAAACGTAACTTTATAAACAATAGTAATAGATCATCCCTAGATTTCGCTACGTATTATCTTCGCCACTTTTGGTATAAAGAACATATGACATGGATAATCTATCCATAAAATGCTTTAATTCTGTATGAATATGAGTACTTAAACCATACATATAGTCCTCTGCCGGACCAATATCCTTTCCGAGGAAATATAAAAAAAAAACTAAATTTGTTCTCTTCAGAATATATCGTCTTAGGGACATATTTTTTGCAACATAAACAAGAAACTTCAAAATTATATCCACGGCAACTGCCTCGGTTGCCTCCATGCTGAAGGCACCTAACCGTGCATTGATACTGCACGCGGCTAAAGGTATGTTTATTCAAAACTTACCAGTCACAGATGAAGGGAAACAACTCGTACGTCTCGAACCTTGGACACAATGATTCGCTTGAAATAATTCAGCTCTCCCTGAAATGAGGTACAATTCGAATTACTTAAAGTGTCTTCAGATAATCAACAGAGGTTGGCTGCCCTGCCCCAAAATTTATATACGCACCCGGCCATGGCCAGAATCTACATAGTTGTGGTGGTAACGCCCCTTACTGGAAGGAGAAATGCGATGTCAATCAGTAAAATAAATTTTTATTTTTCAAAAACTTACCAATTCTTGATGAAAGGAGACCAACGAAAACAGCAGTAAGGTCAGGAACCTTGCAATTGGATATATTTCCGTACCGCTGATTGGATGTGAATAATTTTTCTCCTCCTGGAAGAGGGTCAATTTTATGTATCAGTAAAAAAAATGTTTGAAGATGTCCAATGAAATCATCACTTATAAACATAAAACATTAAAAACTCCAACACCTACAGTGTAAGAAGTAACAAGGAAAGATGATTTAAACAAAACTTTAAAAGGTTAACTTAAAACGCCTGTCAGAGCTAAACGCCGAGTCCGGGACACCATACAAATTAACGAACAAACATACTTTGTTTCGCTGTCGCAACCGAGGCTAATTAAATTAAAAGTTATTTCTTGGGATGAAGAGAGAAGAAAGGAAACTAAGGAAACTACGTACAGCGGAACGTGACCAAAAAAAAAACATTGTAAAAAAATATCTTCTCAGGTTCGATAAATTCCAAATTGAAAGAGCATCTTTCCTACCTGGTAAAAGATTTCAGTAAAATCTGCTCGGGAAATTCTCTGTCTAGTAAAGTTGTCTTCAGTGGTTTGATTTAGATGCCACTGAATACGATTTAATTTATACTGTGGCCGATAGAAACAAAACAGAAAAACAGAAAGCCTCAAACCCAAAACGGAAACACACGAGCCAAAACGGTAAGCTAATAGCGAAAACAAAAAAAAAACACAACCAGAAAACAGGAACACAATTCCCGAAACGGAATTAATACATCACCCAAAAGGGAAAGACACAAAAAGCCTAAAACAGTAACTGTGACAGATCAGAATTAAATATAACAAAATCACAAAATCGACAAAGAGGATCAACAACCCAAAACAGAAACACACAAAAAATGTAAAACTGTAATTATAATAAGCCATAATGCATTTTCTTCTGCCTCCTCCACAGGCTTCTTAAAGGCTAAGTGGGAAGCACAGACTTACCAGTCCTGAGACGTTCTGTTTTCGTAAGAAGTATTCGTTCATTTATTGTTTGTTCTAGATGAAAGCTAGTCATATTTTGTGCGCCAATCAAGACTAGAAGCTCTATTCAGACAACAGCAGTCGCCTCATCCCTGTACGGCGCTCTACCAGGCCTTCTCAGCTCGCTCGTACCACGTGACCCGAAACACATAGGCCGTGTAGCCTAGGGAGTAGTACCGGCCGCTGGAGAGATCTTTGTTTTTGACCTTCAATATATGATTTATTATCCTGTGAAGTTTCTTGCAGTAATTAACGTTTATGCTTGAACGGATCTAATATACCTTTCAACTCCTGAATTCATGGGTACGCCTTTGGGGCGGAGCGCTCGCGTGTTATAGGAATTACTCCCTTCACTTCACTTTACTTATTTATTTGATGTAACCTCGTTCATTAAATGAATGATATTATTTACATCTCGGGTCAGCGGATTTCTAGAGAATCGTAAACAACAATAATAGAGTACTAAAGTGTGACGTCATAAAAATGAAATTTCTGAAATTATGGGATTTGTCAGGATATTCTGAAAGAACAATGTCCAAGAGGCCTACTTGCCAAAAATGAGCAATTGGGGGCAAATCGTCTCTGAGATCGTAGCCCAGTTATGCTTACAAAACTCCATACAAACCCTTCTAAATTTTTTTTGGGTCGACCCAAAAAAAAATTAGAAGGGTTTGTATGGAGTTTTCTGAGTATAACTGGGCTACGATCTCAGAGACAATTTGCCCCGAAATGCTCATTTTTGGCAAGTAGGCCTCTTGGACATTGTTCTTTCAGAATATCCAGACAAATCCCATAATTTCAGAAATTTCATTTTTATGACGTCATCACTTTAGTACTCTATTTGCGGAACTTAGCATCGTCCGCAATTTCTACAACATTATGTGGTTTATTATTCCAATCTCTAATTGTGCGTGGCGCAAAACTGAATTTGAATATATTAGTGCGAGCATCATCTATTGTGCATATGTCTTGTCTTTCTGACCAGCTTTGATAATTCATCCAGGGGTAGGATTGCGTTGTTATCTAATCCCTTTTTGAGAAGACAGAGTCTGTCTACTTCTCTCCTGTTTTTTAGAGACTTCCAACCGAGATCCTTTAAAAGCGTAGTGACACTGTCAAGTTCATAATTCTGGTAATCAGATGTTACAAAACGCGCAGTTCGTCTCTATGTCTTTTCGATCTCGTTTGATAGGTTATCCGTATATGGATCCCATGCTTGGCTCGCATACTCGAGTAATGGTAAGCGTTAATTTAGTTCAAACGTTTTGTCTGTATATACCCCTAGTTTTTAGTTTTTTTTTAGTTTACTTGTAATTAGTTAATTGCAAACGACCCCACAAGCTCATGTAGCTTTCATACTCATCGTTTTAAAATAAAGGAAAAAAAAAAAAAAACTAGGCCAAGGTAGGCTGCCGCTTTTACTCCTCTGTCACACGTTGAAAGGTTCCGGCACGGCACGGCACGGCACGGCACGGCACGGCCACGGCCTGTTATACCATCTGCTACATGGGCATATCTACATCCCCGGACATGAATTCGTATGGAAGGTTATAAACCCCTGTGTTTTTGCGTTCTGCAGCTGGACAACGACAGAAGAGCACTTGTACTAAGAAGTATTGTCTTGAATGT
This sequence comes from Porites rus, assembly GCA_964035705.1. Taxonomy (NCBI): domain Eukaryota; kingdom Metazoa; phylum Cnidaria; class Anthozoa; order Scleractinia; family Poritidae; genus Porites; species Porites rus. Next base: position 42,154,058 of record OZ037992.1, read on the forward strand.
CAGTCCATTTAACAAAATAAAGCGACAAGTTATCATTGTCCATTTACTACTTTGAGGACAAGTTCACATTTTCTATCAGTCAACAGTAGTTCATGAGCTCTAGGCGCGTTGCGCTGAGTTGACTATTAATTTTGACTCTTTAACTTAGAAGAGAGAAAAAGTAGTCTAATCGAAAGTCTAATTGTAGTTTTAGTGGAAGACAAACGGTATACTTTCTTCGATTCCATATCAAGTTTTGATAAGGATTTAGAGCCTTAGGTGTTGACCGAGTGGACCTTTTTCTTTTTTTGTGAAATTTCGTTTCATTTTAAAAAAAAAAATTCAGTAAAATAAATTTTTCTTAATTTGGATCCAGGAAATTGTCTTTTTTTGTTCTTGTTACTATTTAAAATGGTCATTCTGTATTTTTGGCACTATTCGGCTTTTTGTTTCCAGCTGGGATGGCAGGGATTGCATCATTGCTTCATTCACCTTCTTCTTCCTCAGAAACTTTGCATAGACGAATTTGTTAAAGAAGTTGCCATTACTTTGCTTTTCATCAAAACGGTGGCTTGACTCAGCCTAAACCCTTAGATAAAATACCCCAAGATTATAAACAGTGATTTTTTTCTGGCCTTTTCACCACTCCAAAACATCGTCATCATTATTTTGCGGCCTGTTTTGAGCAAAAACAAGAAAACGAAAATAAAAAAAAGAAAATAAAGGTTGTCAAGAAATCATATGCTTAATCCTCTTTGGAAAAAAACCAAGATACCTGCCACGCATCGAAATGTTGTGGTGTAATGTCACCGCATCGAAAAAAACATCAAACACATTTCAGGCTTTTCATTTTCTTGTTTTTTACCGCGCGTTACTGTAGAATTTCTGTGCGGAAAAACGTTCTGCGCAAGCTTCTGCGCATCCCTTATCGCAGGCTCAAGGCGGGCATTTCTGTGTGTTGACTGTGTTTGTTTGTTGCTAGAGTTGATCGAGCGCAAAAACCGCAAGACATGCGCGCTAGAGCTCTCGCCACTGTTTCGTGTATTCCCGCCTTTCGATTTTCAAAATGGTGGAGGACTAATCAGAATCTAACACGTCACTGCAGACGCTGCCAAGCCGCTTTCCTCGCTCTGAGGATTTTTCAACATCGTTAAACGGAATCTGTAAACATTCAGCCATGTCTTGGCGACTTTAGCGAAAAGATTGGACTTAAACAGGTTCTCTAAAGCAGCGATGTTTGTGACCAGCTTCGGAGCCTATTTTGAAGCTTGTTGTTTCGAAGAAGGGCAGGTTTTTTGCGTTTCTTAAGGTGGTCGCTTACTCTTTAAGGTCAGGAAAGAGAAATGTTAGAGGTAAATAGTTTATGTGAAACATATCAAATATGACTTTTTGGACTATAGTTTCATGACCTAAGAATTACAAGGAAAGCTTGTTCAAGGCGAAGTTGGAACTGAACTATAAGTATATTTACGTCATTTATCGCGTTGCTTCGCAATATTTGTTTCTATACTGACAGTGAAAGAAATTCGATTTGCAACTGGTTTTCACGAAAATTGAAATCTAGAACTTTATAATCTCACCTATAAAAGTGGTTATCTGCAGGGTGTTTTTTTAAAGTAGTAAAGTTCGGGTGATGTGCATTGTGTTTTTTTGAGGCGCTAAATATAAATACACCTTGGTGACACTGAATCGTTGTGATTGCTCACGTTGTTTTCTCAGCGAAATCACGGCTACAGTGCAGCTGGAAAAATCATTCTCCTAGTTTCAAACAGCAGCAAAAGCATTTTTCTCATGACATGTTGTATGTTTAAAAGGGGCCAGGAGAACTAAGGAGCCGGTCAAGATTTAGGGAGTATGGGGGATGGGGGGCTAGGGAACATTTTTTAAGGTTCTATAAAATGCCGTGTAAATCTGTATTTCTGTTACAAATAAAATATATCGAAAAATTTAAATTATTATGACAACTTAAAATTTGGGTGGGGGGGGGGGGGGGGGTAAAATTATATTACTATGCGATGAAAAGAAGCAAGGGGGGGGAGGTCCTTCCAAAACAGTTTTTAGAAGAAGTTGAAAGAAATTAAAGACCAAAATTAAAAAGTCCACAAGAAACTTGAAGGTGGGTGCTTGTGGTTTTAACATTTATTACTATGATCCAGACTATCTTTTAAAACACATTTCGTTATCCACCCTCCCCCCTTCCTCCAAATAAAAGTTCACTTTCTCAACCTAAGTTTGATGGAAAACTAAGCAACTGAGGTGGAAAAGGAAGTCATTAATACATATATTAACCTTTTCCATTTCACCGGCCACAATAATGATCTGCCGTTTCTCAAACAATAGAAAGGTGCAGTGATCAGCCTTCTCAAAATATGTTGCATGCTCAATCATTATTTTTAACCCATTTACTCCTGGAAATTTTGCAGAAAATTGTTTTTTGAAGCTAATCAAGCTGTTTTCTGGTCACTGCTTGGCTACAATAAGCCAAAATTAACGCTGTTTGTGAGTTGAGCACTTCACAGAGCCTTCTGTTACAGATGCAAAGTATCAGCTTCCAACATTTGATCATGCTTAGAAAGCAAAATTTCAAGCTAGTTTTTAGGTTTCAAAGTTACACAGCAGTCTTGATGTTTATTTTTCGCTCCTTCTCCTCCCATTGATAGGAAATGTTTTGGGAAAGCTTGTAGGATCATAGGGTTAGATAGAAGGACGTGTAAGTGAGTAGTTGAACAAGATTTCAAGGGGAATGGGTTTATAGTTAAGCATTAAATGTTGTGATGGCTTGGTTACAGTAAGTGACATCCCAAACTTGTTGTGTTCCTATTACTTGGCAAACGGAACCAGTGATAAATTCATTAAGAAGTGTGAAAAAGAAAAAAACAAAACAAAAGTGTGGTCACTGTTTTCAGAGCCCAAAATAATAACTTCACTGGTAGATATTTTCACTTGTGAAAGTTTTATTGTATTGACCCCATGACAAACAATAACTAAACTAATGAATTTCTTATGGAGTTGCACTGTTCACCGTCTGTACAGTATGACCTGCACCCAACCATTAGTTGACAATAATAACTTCAAAGAGATTATGTTCCATGTGGTTACCTGCCCAAGGTTATCGCTATTATCCCAACGAAGTCATACAGCATGAGAAGCTTTTGGTGGAGAACTAAACTCAGCAAACATGCTTTACAAGAAATGTAAATCGTGTATAAAAGCAATGAGTTTGACTATGCCGTGTGCACTAATGTAGGCATTTACTGCATGGTTGACCAAAATATTCTTTGGCCTGGACTGAAAGCCAATGTCATGTTAGTGAAGAATTAGGGGAGCAAGGGTGGCGCAGTGGTGAGAGCACTCGCCTCCCACCAATGTGGCCCGGGTTCAAATCCCGGCGTCGACGCCATATGTGGGCTGAGTTTGTTGTTGGTTCTCTCCCTTGCTCCGAGAGGTTTTTCTTCTGGTACTCCGGTTTTCCCCTCTCCTCAAAAACCAACATTTCCAAATTCCAATTCGACCAGGAATCAGGTGGACGAAGAACCACTATGTGGATGTGCTACCTGCAAATCGTTATTTATTTATTTAAGAATATAAAGGGGAAGGGTAACTTATTTGAGGGGGTGGGTTTAAAAGAGGATTTATGGTATTTACATTTCATGAATGTGTTTTCATTGTGTCATATCTGTTTGAGACAAAGGAGCACATTTAGTTATTGTAGCATACTTTGAGAACTAAACTTGGAAGCAATGCTTATAATTATGTGATAAGTAAGTATTATACACATTCCCGGGTGATGTTTGATTGGCAGAAAGACTGTCCAGTGTAAAAACAAACACCTGTTAGCAGGTTATCACCATGACAAGCAATTATCTCAGTGCAAAAGGAGACAAAATATTAAGCGCTCTTGTACATCTCAATAAGACAAGTCATTGGTCCATCATTGCACAAAAGGAGAAAAGTATTAATTTTATCCCAATGAAATAGAACAACTCTGCAATGAGCACGATCCTAGCGTGAATGAGGATACATTGTTCAATTCCATTTACAACAGGGAAAAATAATTTTCATCAACCAAGAAATCTAATCTGAAGAGAATTAGGGTAGTTGCCCTTCTATACAGCCTCAGCTCTTTTTAGAAATCAGGTTAATGGTTTCTGTTTTCTACAACAAAAGAAGTAATAAAATGATTATGGTAGATGTACAGCTTGTTTTATAAGAAATTATTTTTCAAAACAAACACTTAGAAGAAAAAAAAAGAAAAATCTACAATGACAGAACAAATAAAAATTAGTAACTACAAATAACAAACAGCAAAAGAAATGAGCTTCATACATGTAAACAATCATCCACATACTAAAACATTATTTGTAGCATGCTGTAAAATGTCTAACAAACACCTAATAGCAGGTTATCATCATGACAAACAAATAACCTCAAGAGTTTGGATTCTCAGCTGTTTGCCACTGTACGACGAGGACGATGATGATGACCCCGATATGAAACTTTTGGATCTCTACGGCTCGAATGTGGATCAGAATTAAAAAGAGGGAGGCAAAGTGGGACGCTTTAATTTGAAATCAAAGCTATGAAAGCTGTTCGACCACACGAAGTTCATGAAACAAGACGATTCTGGCCAGCCAAACCCATTTTCAAAATATGGACAATCAAAGCTGAAAGCCTTTGGGTACAATCAATAGTAAGTTCCCTGTAGCCGTTCCCGTGGGCAAAGGAGTAATCCGATGTCAGTTTGCTGAAAGCTGAAATTTGCTTGAAGAATTTGTAATGTAAACACTCGATGTTTACATACGGTGGACATCCCAAACGGCGCTTTCAGTAACTTTACGCACAGAGTTTTGAAGGCAATAAAACAGTAGGTTTCATAAGTTTCATTTAAGGTTTCTTGCTAGATTTGATTTATTCTTTTTCTACGAATAGTAGTCTTGAAGGTCCTTGTAGTTTAGCATCTCTCTCTCACGCCCAGCCGCCGTGCTTCGATTATCGATCTTCATTACGATCTTCAATTTTCTCAGGTTTGCGCAGGCGCAGTTACGCAAAACAGGCCAAATTACGTCATTATCTACTAGCCAATCAGCGGTTTTTGCGCTCTGTCGCTGGAGTTCTGGCCGAGTGAAGTGCACGAGGTGCGAACGTTTGCTCCCTGTAAAGCATTTTTATTTGCCATGTTGCTTTTTTTTCGCCGCTTGAAAATTACTTTGGATTCAGAACAACCAATGTTAAAGGAAAGACGGATCATTCCGTCAGTCTGAGGTGGAATAAAAGGTTTTGAACATTTTTTAAGAGGCGAGTATTTTTTCTGATTGTGAACCCAATTAATTTATGAGTTGATTTCGTCGGGTTGAATTAAAACACGCCCAGATTTATTACCCTGGCAGAACCAGCTTTATCTTTGTCTTCAGTGAAAGAACCATATTGCTGTTATAACGCATCAGAGTGAACAAACTTGTGCGCTTATTAACTTCCTCGGAAATAGAAGGCCAGCAAGTTTACTCAAGATCATTTTTCTGTTGCTCAAGTAATAGTAGTCAGAGCTTTTTCATTTTTCATTACATAGTTTTGTTTTCCAGTGAACTGTGAAAGTTTCTGTTCTTTATAAGAACAACTTTCTGTACGCAAATTCTCCTTTTCACTCGCTGTGAAGTAGAGAATGACAACTGCCGGCGGTGACTTCAAAACAATTGACTCTTTTCCCGTAAACAATTGCTGCAGCTGGATTTGACTGGGGCGAGCAAAACAAACCCTTATGCGCAATTTTCTGTGTTTCTGATGATCGGCTGAGTTTAATTTGCTTAAACGAAGAACCTCGCATGGACCAGTTAAGCTTAAAATAGCTAAATGGTGAGTCATGGCTTGGCTGCCAAGTTGCAACTGATCTTAATTTGCTTTTAAGATTTTTAGGTAGGTTGTTCTCGTACAGAAAATTCATTTCTTCATTGTCAGCAAAGAAGTTTTTGAAATAATGCAACTTTAACTTTGTTTGAAGGAAATCCTACTTATGCATAGGTTTTTGACAGATGTTATGCATGTTCAACTTGACAACACAAAGCAAAATTTATATATCTGTGCGAAACGAGCAAGTTTAAAAAACTTTAGTTGCTTTGAAACCGAATTTTGGGAAGATTTTGCTAGATAAAGATTGACCTTTTTTCTGCCCACATTTCAACTGAATAACTTCTACATTGAGGACTTTGTTTATATTTTAGTGATCTGCGAAACTACGAGTGTCCGATCGAGCGAGGGTTTTAAAATATCAGCTCGATTGCGACAAAGTTCAGTGACCTCAAACACATTGTGGGCAAGCGTTAATTTTTTGGGACAAATCACTGTCCAAAGATATGTAGTTTTTGTGTCCACAGTGGAGCTCCGGACCTTATATATCCAGGATCGTCCTTATATGAACACATTTTGTAAATGCATCTTGAAAAAAATCGGACCTACGCATGCACATTTCCAGTCCAATGCAAGGGAATTAATGTCGTTAAAGTCCGTTTTACTATGAGGTATTCTTCGAGAAAATTAAGTAACGACAAGGTTATAGCTACAGCTTTCAACTTTTGAAGACAAATTGCCTGTTCTTTTCAGGTTATGAGTGGAGACATTTTATTTTTAGGCAATAAAATATTTGAAATCTCGCCATTTTTTCAAACCCGGCCAGGGGATCTGGGCAAAAAAGTTCACGCATGCTCATTACGTTTTCCGCCCTGAAGGGGCAAACTGATGGTTAATATTTACAAGCGTGGCCGAGGAGTACTGAACCGAGACTCCAGAGAAGCGAGAGTAGGATATATTCAGTTCGATTTGCTGCGGATACTCAGCTTTGTAGTATGCGATATTACAAACTCTTAATTTTACAGGAAAGTACGGTCGCATTAACACTTTCGCCATCACACTGGCCAGAAATTATGCAATTTCAATGTTTGATATTTTACCATCTCTATCAGATATTGCTGGAATTTGATTTTCAAATGACGATGTAGCATTTTGCGTTTTCTTGAAATACGCTTTGAAATCCGTTGATATGGTAATGGTCGAATGGTATGAAACGCAGGTGGTGGTGGTGGAGGGGGGGAATGCAAAACGCTGCCCTTCACAGCTCAGACACACTGAATCGTGTTTAAAACTCAATCAAAATCGAGTTTCAAGTTTATTTCAGCATTAAAGTTGAAAACTCCCGTTACAAACCGCTCTACCAGCAAATAGCGGGGCTATCACTTCCTTTACTATCACTGTAGCATGTTCAGTGACCTATGAATCAATATACACATGTATATAGACGGTATAGATATGGCACTATGGATGCTTAACTTAAAATTATAGCGCGACATGATCTACCTTATATTCGGTGCCAAGAAAAACAACTCTGATTAGAGCTCGTCCCCAGTCGTCTCTTTTTTCAAGTAATTTAGGAGCTGCTCGTAAGGTGTTTCCTCATTAGTCGCAGAAAACAATAACACATCATCGTTTATCATTATTGCCAACTGTTTCACGGTTAGGGTGGTTTGGCTCTTAGGGTTAGGAGAGCTGCTATATGATCTTTGGTCTCCTAGTTAAATATTATCCTTCCCATCGTTCCCTTCGCCGAAGTGCCATAATAGTCTCCCGCAACCGTTCCATGACCGCCGTACAAATGACAAGAGAAGACTGGGCACGAGTCAGTGCATAACTGAGACATTTGAAAATCGGCCGGGCTCTTCCTAGTAATAGGCTAATGGGGATGTGCCACTGGATGGGGTCGCATTTTTACGATTGGATTGACTATAAAAAGGTTCAATAGAGTTACTAGAATGGGGTCGCACATTTTCGGGATTTTGGGGCTACGTAAGAATATTACGGTAATTAGGGATTTCAATCCGTGAGGATTTTTACTACATTATGTGTAACAAATGTGCCAATTCATTTCGCGATGACCTAGTTAAAAGGCTTTATAAGGTAGATGCATAAACAGAAAGTGACTAATTTAGGATCACGAAAATGACATTTACCCAAAATGGGTCCGCAGTAATTGGCTTTAGCTGTTGCGGTGTCCCTGCCCTAATATTTAAGTTATTATTAGTGTATTCCTGGTGTATTGTTACGCTCTTATTACTAGTGTTTGCATATCTACAGTGTTTTTTTTTTTTTGTATTCTTCAGGGCAAAGCTAATAAAATAAAATAAAAAATAAAAGTGACTAATACGGGGTCTATAATTGGCCACAGATTTGACCTATAATGGGCCGGGGTAGGGGTTGTTAGAGACTAGCGGCACATACCCATCAAAAACTTACTCAAGTAACCCGTCCGGGAAAATCGGGTATCTGAGTGTAAAAGTGGAACACAACAGCGAAATTTATCTGACTTGTTCAGTTCTAGATTTAAAACTAATACTGAACGATATAATCACCAGTTATTCGTAAGACAACGCGAATTATCATAGCTTTAGTTTATAAGTAGCACCCGATTCAGAATTTAATCTGAAAATTAAATTGCGTCCTTTGAAAATAAAGCACTGAACCCTGAATCCTACTGCAAGTCCTTGATCTTAAAATTTCTGCTTCCATAGAAGTTATCAGCCGCTTCCATCCACTTATCAACGACCTTCTTGATGTATCGTGCCGAAAGTTTATGCATGTATTTTTTATTGTCGTGGTAGCCATCTTGTGCCGGATTGAACACTCCCGAATTTATCTTGAATTCTCCGTTCATCACGGAGAAACCTTCGGCGTTGACTTCCCTTTCTGTGCATTCTTCGCCAAAAGCGCTTCTGTAAACTGCACCATGTACAAGCCCTGGGCTTTTTCCTTGATATTTCTTTACTTTCTTGGTTGAGGTATCCATAATGACAACATATCCACTCTTACAACGGGTGCCATTGGCGGTTTGCCACTTAGATTTCCCATCGCAAGAGTAAATGATGACACCAGCGTAGCAATAATCAGTTCCTTGATACGCATCTGACTTGCAGGAGATGTGGATTGTCTCAAAGGGAAACGAAGGAAGATCGGGGCATGCTGGGCTCGGATTGCTTACTAGCCTGAGTACACGTTCGTCTACCTCAGCTGAAATAAAGCTTGAATACGCGGCCATCGATTAAACCCAAACTATTTCTTTACTTCCAAGCACCTATATTGATAATTCACGCCACAAGCGTTTGCTCTGCTCTCAGCTTTTAATAGACAACTTCCGCTTTTTCCGAGAAAAGCGAATCACAACAAAATAGGAGAGACATATGACATTCGATCATTACTTATAATATACCGTAAACTTCCGAAAATAAGCCCCTTAAACTCGTACCCCAAAACACCCTTCGATAAAAATCGCCCCTTTAAATACAAGCCCCCGGGGGCGTCGGAAATTGCCCTCGAATCAAAAATTATAAAACAAAGCAAAAACTATCCAGTAACACATAAATTTCCGCATTTGCCTAAGAACTATTACTGTGCCCTGAAATGATTGCAGTCAAAAAGTGTTACAATATTCCTGTTTGCGTACGTTTCACTCTTCAGTCTTGACTTGGATTTTTTTCTCGGTCCATATAGACAAAGTACTTGTATTGCCAAGGCTAAGAAAAATCGACGTCCTCAAGGAAAGTTTCAGTAAAACCTTGCTGTATATTACTGACATAAAAATCGAACAACTATAACCTAGCCCAATGGATTTTGAGACGCATGTTTCACTCCTAGTATAAGCCAAGGCGGTTTTGAAACAGAAATTCCCTCCGTATGTAGACCCTCCGATTATAAGCCTCTCCAAAAATAAGCCCCTCAAACTGGGCCCTTCAAAACATATAAGCCCCAGGCCGCTTATTTCCGGAATCTAACGGTTAATGTTAACTTTAAAACCCCGGACGATATTGTTGAAGTTACCTAGGAAGTTTTATTGTTTTATTCCCGGGGGGTTATCGATATATCCTTGGGTGGGGAGGTGCGGCCCGGCCCCTCATACCCTGACCTTATTTAAGACAAAAATCGCTGATTTTCCTACCCTGTTTAAGACAGAATTCCGATTTTGATACCCTGTTTAAGACATTTAACCTCAAAACCATACCCTGTGTAAGACAATAATGAATAAAAATTTTGCCGTAGTTTAGTTGGTAGAACATACACACAGGCTGTTATCGTTCAAGAAAAGATACGCTGTTTAAGACAAAAAATTAATAAAATCGATACCCTGATTTTAGACAAAAAATGATAAAATCGATACCCTGTTTAAGACAAAAATCCCAAAAAACATACCCTGGTTAGCTGCACGTCCCCATTTAGCCCTTATAAGGGAGTACACCCTTCCCCCCCCCCCCCCCTCGGGGTTCTATAAATGGTTTGGCACGCGAACGAAAAAGAATCTGCCCAATTTGCCAATTAGCATAAGATCTTTTAAGAGTTTGAAACTTGGTCATAATTCTTTTCACTTCACTTTTTTATCGATCTACTCTAGTGCCTGCAAAACCTGCGCTCTGGGATCTATTTAAAAGGTCTTGAAATGTTGCAAGTATATTTTCTATTTGTTTTGACTCTCACACTGAGGAGTTGGCAAAAAACAAAAAATCGAAAAAAAATGGTACGTCCCATTTCACCCTCTTTGCACGGTATTAGAGACAAAAAAAACATAACTTTTAGGTCCGAAAACAGGGATTTTGCTGAGTTTTGTTGCGCTTGCGCGTATTGTAGCAACCGGCGACCATGTGACTGACCATTCTGTACGACTACTCAAATCGGGAAACTTGGAAGAAGATTGTCCAACCACAACGTTTTTAAAAACAAAAGATTGTCGAGTTGTTTTGCAAACGGACCAATAAAATTAAAGATTCAAATATGCAACCGTTGAGAACTTTAAAACCATTTAAACTTACCTGAACTCTTGGAAAACAGTCCTCAAATTTATGAATGAAATTGGTCCGTTTGCAAAAGAAAAATTGATAATCTTTTGTTATCAAGAGGTTGTGATCGGACAATCTTTCTGCCCCGGTTCGAGTACCCACTGTGATAGGGGTTAGAACTTCGTGAAATTTAGCCACTCAAAAAAAGCAAGATTCTGGACATTGTTGCTAGGCGCAGGAATTACTCCAAATAATTAGTCTTTAGTCCCGCGCTGGGGGCTACTCCTGGGAATTCTTGATGGCGGGGGAGTGTTCTGCTCGGTTCTCCAAATCATGACCCAGTTTTTCAGACCAAACAATGGCATTTTAACACCCGTTTTCAGACCTGGTTTCAAAGAAATTAAGTCATCATTACTTAGATTAAAACGCCAAATAAAAAGATATCTTGCAAACCTCTTTCTTTCTTAATCATTTGGAATTGAAACGACAAATACGTTTATACACTCCAGTAGTTAGTTTCCTCAAAAGCCATAACCGACTCCAGGCCAAGAAGAGCAGAGTGTATACCCGTTTGCGAACCGAAAGGGGGAACATACCTCCTATTTGGCCAGTATGTAAGGAATACCACCCTCGGCCCCGGCGTATTTATCTTATTATCTTTTCACTGGGTATCCTGTGACTTTTGCAAAAAGGGTGCCACGCGATCACACCCAGCGCCAACCTCAAATGGAAACATTCTGAAATACCCTTGAGGGAAGGTTGGAAAAAGACCGCAATAACGTTTACTTATACGCTGGCCCCACCTCGTCGCTCTGTGGTTGTCGCTCTCAGGAAAGAAGGACAACCGCTCATAGCGGTCTAGGTTGGATATATGTCCGCAAAACTCGCCACAGGTTTCTCAACATGCTACGACTACTTTGTTTGACCTTGACTCTTGACTTTTCTTTTCTCTTTTGCCTACTATTGCATTTTTTAGCGGTTTTAATATTTTAGGGCGAAGGAAAGGAAAAGGGAGAAACTTCAAGGACGCGCGCACGTGCGAGAGGAGAGAAGGAGACTGCCACCGGGTTTCCCGTTGTCTTAAACTTTGGTGAGAAGTACTCAAGCCATAAGAGATGCATTTCATAAACGATATTCATCATTTTTCCATTTTATGGTCCATTTAGGTATGTATGTATGTGTGTGTATGTATGTATGTATTTATTTATTTATTTATTGAACTTCTGTCGAAATTAGCATCACGCATGGAACGTGCGTGGATCACACAGCGAGGCAGAAAGATAAGTTTGCTATATGAATATATTGATGTGTATATCAAGGATACAATGACAGTCTAGTGCCAACGTTTGCCTTTTAAATGGAGTCATTGACAGATGAATGAGCATTATAAAATCAACAATTGGTCAATGTATTACACTCTACTTTATTACCTTTTCTTACTTAGGCTATCATGTACAAGTGTGGTATTATTCAAACATAACTTTGAATACATGTGAACTTACTAATTATGATTATTAACTGCTAGCTGTAATATTATCACGGATGATAAAAAAATAAAAAATAAATAATAATTCAACAGGGTCTTTTAAGGACTGGGGCATATGTATGAGAGTATCCTGTATGAATTTCAAGGATTGTCATTAAATTTATTTCCTTTACCAACATATTGATAAAACGGATGAAAAAATTGCCCCAAAGTTGTATTTAGTGCTCTTTGGTGAAGGTGTACTGAAGCTAAGGAAAATACATGTAATTTCATATTGTCTATTAAACAGACAAATAGACATGTATTGATTCAAGTACATGAAGATGAGGGAGACTAAAATGACACATGTAGGGGTTTTATTGACTATTTTCCAATTCCCCATAATACACTCTGTCTGCCCCCCAAATTTTGCATAACTTATTGTCTTAAAATGCTCTTGGGAAAATGCAATACTCCCAGGAGCATTTAAAAACAATGGTTTATGCAAAATTTAGGGGGCAAACAGAGTGTATTATGGGGAATTGGAAAATAGAGAATTGCATAACCTACACCTACCCCCACCCCCACCCCCCCCCCCCCCAACCCCCAAAATAATGTCGGTAGTAGCACAGGCTGTACTTCGAGAGATTAGGCAAAATGAAAGCTCCACTTCCTCAATTCTACCACAAGCTCACATGATGTAACTAAATGTTTATATCAAACCCAGAGGGGGTAAAAGAGGGGGGGGGGGGGGGAGAAACAAGGTCTGTGACCAAGCAACAATGTTCAGCAGATAATTGCAGTACAATACATGCATGTTTACCTGTGTCTTACATTTTTTTAAAAAGCAAGAGGCAATTGTCATATTTTTCCTTTGGTACAAAAGTTGTGAGGAAAATCAAACACAAGTGATGGTCATCATCATCATCATCAATCTTTATTTATACACGAAATTGTATCATTTTACATGGTCTTCCTAGGAATCGTGTTTAAAACTAGACTAAAATACTAAGACTAAAAGACTAAGGAACTATTGACTATAATGTTAAAAATACAAAAACTTACATTATGGATAATAAGAGTTACAATGGGTCATGGTGTATTAGAAAAATCTTTCCCATGAATTGAAGTTTTAAAAACATTTAAACTAGGCAGTTTTCTAATCTCTGAGGGAATCTTGTTCCACAGAACAGATCCTCTGTAGTGTAGGCTCCTTTTTGCAGACTCAGTTTTGGGTCTGGGGACATAATAATTTAACTCAGAATTTCTAAGATTGTGTGAATGTACATTTGAGGTGTTGGTAAAGATCCGCCTCAGATACGATGGGGAAAGATTATTATGGATTTTATACATTGTCACAGCCAACTGTTTAAGTCTTGCATATTCTAGCCTTTCCCAGCCAAGCTCATCCAACAAAACACTTGAGCGAACGTCATAGTTAGAAAAGGTGAGAATTCTAGCAGCCCTATTCTGCAGCTTTTGAAGTTTGTTTGCTAGTCCCTTATTGATATTACCCCAAACGGCACCACAGTAATTAAAATATGGCATTACCAGTGCATTGTACATGTTCACTCTAGTATCAAATGGTATAAAATGACTTACACGTCTTAAGATAGCAATACCAGCGGATATTTTCTTTGAAATGGTATGAATGTGTGGGCGCCAGTTCAAAGATTCATCAATTTGATCTCCAAGGGATTTATGTTTAATTACTCTTTCTAAGGGTGTATTATTGACTTTGACTGTGAAGTCACTGTTTATTTGGGATAACTTAAATTGGCTCCCTTTAAGCATGTATTTAGTCTTCTTAACATTTAAAGTTAATTTGTTTGCTGACAGCCATGACTGGATTAAATTCATATCATAATTCATTTTATGTTCAAGGACACATGGGTCTTCTGCAGATGTGGTAAGGGTAGTATCATCTGCATACATTCTGGGTTTTGAAAACAAATTACATGAAGGGAGATCATTAATATAAATAGTGAATAAGAGAGGGCCTAAAATAGACCCCTGTGGAATACCACATGTTATATTACAGAAATCAGATTGAACTCCATCAATGAACGTTTGTTGCTTTCGGTCAGATAGATAGGACTGGAACCAGTTAAGGGATTGAGAACTGACCCCATAGAGTTTAAGCTTTCCCAGAAGGATAGCATGATCCATGGTATCCAAAGCTTTTTTCAAGTCCAGGAATATCACACCATTTAAGACCATGGTGACCACTTCAACCTTTTCTTAACTGACTTCAAACGCTGAGGTATCCAGTTTATAAGGTTGTGACATTAATTTTGCCATGCACGTGATCAGCAAACAAAATTTTGTACAAAACAACGCTCTTGATGATTGCTTTATGAGTTGGGAAAGCACTGATCAGATTTCATTCAAGAGAATATATAGGGATTAACCCTTAGGGATGGACCATTAAAAAAGTGCTGAGGGGGGGGGGGAGGGTGGGAAAAAATTCATGCAAGGGGAAATGTCCAAAAATTGAAAATTCAAGCAAAGTGAAACCCACAGAAAGAAAAAAGTCATGCAAAGGACAGAACTGCTGTTTCACATTAAAGCCAGAATGAATCCTGTTTGCTAATAGTAACTCAATATGCAGGGGACATACGTGTTCCAGCTTCATGACCTCAAGAATCAAATGCAAAGATAAGATATGTTCAGTCAAAGTTTATGGTACTCCATGCACTAATAATGCATAAATTATCTATGCACTAGAAAAAAAAGAAGGAAAACCTCTTAGGTTGCAATTTACACTTCTATCATGAGCTTATGACTTGCGATTGATCATGACCTGTTAACACTTTATTTCAAGCTAATGACTTTCCATAAGTTGCATGCACTGAGATTTTGAGAACTGGAATGACATGAAACATAAACCACAGAAGTTTTGGTTGGTGGAAACTTTTCTTTTTTAATTGATGCAAAATTACTCCCATATATATTAATGACAGTGAATCATGGATGCCCCAGTTTTCCTGAGGGGAGGAGGGGGGGGGGGGGGGTCCTACACAGGCTATATGGATGCCTAGGTATTTGATGTTATTCTTTTCTTCAATACTGCGTATAATAAGCTTTTATTATATAAACACCAATGAAATACCAGGTGAGCTTTCACACAAAAACTTGATATCTTCACATGTGAAAATAACATGTTATCTTCACAATGTGAAAATATCACCTTTGCTATGGCTACATAATAAATCCCACCTTTCACACCAAAAAACTATTAAAGTGAAATGGTTTGGTAGTTCATTGGTGTTTATATAATAAATAGTGTTGAAAAAAATATTTCACTTGTTCGCTGCGCTCACTTGTGAAATATTTTTCAACACTTGAAAAGAAATATTGTATCTTCGCACGGTCATGTAATATCCTCTATATTTGCTTTTTGGGGGAAGGAGGAGATTGTCATATGGTGGATTTTCTTGAAGTTTACAGAAAGTTGATTAGTTGAAAAAAGAAAGAACAAAACAAAAGACTTTTCTCAACTCTATAATAAGCTTACAAATAAGAGACAGACCTAATATTTTACAAATGAATGATTTCTCCGTTTCTGATTGGCTAAACTCACATTTATAATCTAGGAGGGTGTTATCCACAAAGGGCGATAGTACCCAGTCCTCAGTCTACAGAATTCTTCATATCCTACTCAGCCTCATTCAATAATTTCGAAACGTTATTATTACACACTCACTCATCACACATTATTAGCAACATCAAGTGCCAAATAAAGTAGTTCTATCTCGCGAGCAGAGGTTTCTTTCAGGTATGGCTTTTAGTATTTACAAAGCCATTTGTGTTGCTATAAGTCAAGTGCAGTGTGTAGTTGATTTGTTTATGCATGAATGACTTTACAAATGCTAAGGGCAATGCCAGAAACCTCTGCTTGCAGCCTGGGTACAGTAGCAAGATTCAAAATAATTAGTTTTCTGCTTCACAATGAGGCCAGTGTCAGAGGGTAATGAACATAATCATAAGAAAAGAAATGTGTAATGTGCCATTTTAAAATTTTATAAAATAAATATGGTCTCATGATTGCATGAACCGTGTCTAACATTAATAACATCAAACGTCTGACCTAAAGTTAGGTCAAGGCATAAATAGACTAGAAATGTGGTAACATACATCAATCATTGGGAAGACTCATACTCAATTGAGTTTTTAATACACTGGTATTTTATTAATTCAGCTTTCAAGAAAGTATTTCTAGTTGAGGTGAAAATAATGAGTGGGTCATCTCTTCAAATTTTACACATTTTAAACTTCATGATGTATTGAAACATGTCCTCATTTAAACAAATACTGATACTGTAATTATTTCATAAAGTAACATGAACTCATGAACTAGTTTGCACTATGATAAGTTAATTTTCCTTTTTTTTTTTGCTTGATAATTGTTTTCCTTTTTTTCTTTCTGCTTGCTTTCCGCTACAAAAGTTGGTTTACCCCTCAGGATTGATATTACATGGCATGGCATTGGAGTTAGCAGGAATATTTTCTTCATCACCACAGCCGCCTTCCCCTGAGCACTGCTCTCCCTCATGAACCTGGGTGTTTTTTTCTTGCAAACCATCTGCCCTCTGGCATGGTTTAAAACTGGGCCCATTGGTGTTTACCCTTACCAACTCAAGCACAACATGATTGCACTCCCCATAGCCCATACCTCTAGCTCCACAATGTTGTTGCATGCCCCCCCGGGATCTACATCCTCCGCGTCCACGAGCTCCTTCCATAAAAGGGCATCTTGGAGAGAATCCCGCGCGGCCTCGAGGGGCGCCCGCGAAGGGACCAAAACCACCACGACCGCGCATCATAGGTGAAAACTCTTCCGGAAACGGGCATCTCGGAGGGAAACCGTGAAATCCTCGTGGACCAAATCCAAAGCCACGGTTCGGTCGAGGGAACGGCCCGTTCATCATGAAGTTTCGTCGATCATGAGGTGACTCAGGTCGTGGACAAAACTGTCGCCCTCGAGGAGCGAATGTACCGCGAAAATGATGCGATAAATTATCGTGAAACCCTCTTCCTCGGTGATGATAACCACCTCTTGGACAAAAAGAACGGCCTAAAGGCTCTGATGAAGGATCGTCTTCGTCATAGGAGCTTCTTGGGTCCCAATTTTTACACGAAACAACATCTCCACAGTCAGCACATCGAAAGAAAGCTGTTTCCAATGTCATCTCACAGTTTCGGCAGACTCGGGGCATCTCTTTGCTGTAGACTACCATTATGATGTCTTGAGGCTCTTTAAAAGATCTTCCTTGAAGCAAAACTCTTGATATCTTCACTCTTACGTTGAATTTTCTGAATTTTATGCTATCTCAAAGCGCGAGCATTGCATGACCTTGCAGTTTCTAAATTTAGACACATTACATCAAAGACTCAGAATACATAGCTACGTCACTGGATGCACAACTGAGCGGGTGTCGGGTGGGGAAGGAGGTCTACTGATCATAGCCTTCTCATCGTAGCCCGGGCTTCTCGTTTTAAACATGTGTATAGTTCGACTATATTTGAAAACATTTTGAAACCATCAAACATTTTTACATTTGTCTCAGTGAAATTTAGTGGCAATTCAACTGGGGCCTTCAACCGGAAGTTGACCTGCTGACGCATCAAATTGGAGGCCAAGGATCAGTCAGCCTCAAGTGCCCCGATTTGTATTTCGTCATTCACAGGAATGATACTACTGAGAAAGTATTTGTCTGCACTATTTTTATTTTTCCCGTGCATGATACCATACTTTGTCCGTCCCGCGCGAAGGACACGCGGTTTCGCCCAATACCCCAAATTTTCCTACCCCCAAAAAATCCAAGTATCGAAAATTTCAAACCCCACAAAATCCTTCGATTGCCCCAGTCACCTGAAATCTCTAGCTCCTGGGAGAGGCCATGGCTAAGAAGTAACAAGGTTTTTCCTTTTCACGAGTATTCAACATTTTATTATTGCACCGAACCACAGAGTAAATACCGTACCAAGACTCCAGAGGTCCGTTCTCGAAATACACCTGGGATGAAATAACCGTGCAAATGGCAATTTCAGGAACTAACCGGAACAAGGAGAGAAATAAAAAACCTCTATCACCGGACCCAGGGATAACTATACCGTAACCTACAAAGACAAAGAGAACAGCGGGAGTCTTGCCCAAAATAGGTGTTTCCTAAATATTTATGCAAATTAGTGACCAATTGACACCAAACTATTACTAATCTACAGCCTGTAGGCCTATTTTTGAAGTGTGCTTTCGCATAATACAACGTGAAGTAAGAATGATGGCCGCTGGTTTTCCTCTAGGGGTTTGCTTGAATGTCTTCCTTTACACTTTAACAGG
Source organism: Porites rus (assembly GCA_964035705.1). NCBI lineage: Eukaryota > Metazoa > Cnidaria > Anthozoa > Scleractinia > Poritidae > Porites > Porites rus. Next base: position 42,172,650 of record OZ037992.1, read on the forward strand.
TAAGTCAAATTTGTGTGTAGCCACTCCAAGAGTAGACAGGCAAAACGCCGGAAATATTCCAATTCGCCGGTGACGATATTAATAAGGGGGCGTCTACTCACTAGAGAAAGTTGATCCCATCTCTCTGGTCATTTCTTAGTGGCGCAAACTGTGAGAAATTCATGTCATTTTTATTATTATTGATCCATCCTTGTGGCCCTCCAGCCTGGCCGGCTCTTTAGAATTTCGCTTGGAAATCGCTCACTGCGCTTCGCTTGTAACTTGTATAGCCGGCCGGTGCGGGACGATTGTCCAAAATTAGCCTTTGCCGAGCAAGCTCTCACGGTCGCCCTGGCGTTCCGTCCCGCCGTCATAGCGCCGTGAAGAGCCTGCTCGCAGGCTACAATAGCCAAAAATTGTTTCGTACAGAGGCTAATGGGGATGTGCCGCTGGATGGGGTCGCATTTTCACGTCTGGATTGACTATAACGTTGCCTGCGTCGCAGACATGTCTCAGCACAGGCAGCCCAAGCGCACTATGTGTGGGTTCGGGCTTCAGAGGTCATTTGGTCGGAATATACTAGAATTATTAGCGTATTACCTGAAGCCAAATAAATGCAAAAATCTTCAAGATATGAAGTCTTCTTATTTGTCTATCTGTACTAGTAGCCCTTAAGATAACGAAGGTCGATATTTCTTGCATTATTACATTGAACCGGCCGTAGGACACAGAGTGGCTATGAACTAAAGGTAAGGGAGCTTTTTGAATCAATATTTCGCGTGATCATTTTTTTTTTCTTGGCGTCGTAGATTCGAATACATGTGATAAAATTCGCGCGAACAATAAGGGCCCGAATCACATGTAATAATGCAAGAAATATCGACCTTCGTTATCTTAAGGGCTACTAGTACAGATAGACAAACAAGAAGACTTCATATCTTGAAGATTTTTGCATTTATTTGGCATCAGATAATACACTAATAATTCTAGTATATTCCGACCAAATGACCTCTGAAGCCCGGACCCACACATAGTGCGCTTGGACTGCCTGTGGTCTCAGACTGTTCTAATAACTCACCGTTTGTTCTTGTTGAACTCTATAAAAATGTAAAATATGGTTTATCCGTTAGCTGCGTTTTTACGAGGCGTTGAAAGACCATTTCTTTTCCTGGGAGGTGGCTTTCCTTTCCAGTGTGGCCGTTTGGTTAGCGGGCGTCCACGGAGTCGCAATCCGGTGGTCTCAGGTTCAAGTCCCTCACTGACCATTGAAAAGAGGCTGGATTTTCTGAGAGTTAGAGAGTTAACCTGAATGAAGTTGAGGGGTTTGAAGGAGGAGGGAGGGGGAGATTAAAGTCTAAACTCTGAGGCTATGTTCACACAATACCGGACAGCTCAGGTGCCGTCAAGAAAACAATAGCTGATAGAGTTACTGTTCACACGATGGTAATTTCGGGGCGATTTCTGTTACCGAGCGAAGCTTCACCTCGTCTATTTTCAAAGTGGATCGTCATTTATCGGGCAGGTTTCTGCCACTCTTCGTAGCATAGTGAACAGATAGAAGTGGGAGCGAGGACTGTAACCCCACTGAAACGCAAGTAAACATTCAGAAGTAAACTGGGATTTAAAGCGACAAACCATCTCCGCCAACTGCTCCGATACCATAACGACTTGTTTCATTCCTGTGCCGTTGCCGATCATACGGTAACGGATAACTTTTCATGTCGGCAAACAAGGTATCCGGTATAGTAAGACAAAGCCTCAGTTACCTTATCACGGTTTTTTGCCCGCGAATCGCTGTGAATTGAAAGGAAGTCTGCCATATACAGCCTACGTTTTTCGGGCGTCTGAGGTCTGCGTTTCGTGACATCCTCTTTTGCGCGCCCTTTATGCACTCCCACGCGTAAAGTTCCCCTTTAAACGTCTGCCACGCGCACGCGCGCAGGCTAGAAAGGACTAAGCACTGACTAAGGTATCAACTTAATCTCCCAGGTGTCCAAGGGAACGTCTTCCGGAATCAAGACAATAATGAATGGTATAAAGCTGGCGTAAAGCTTGTCCAGGACAACGTAAAATTAAAGCCAAAAACCAACACCGCCAAGAGCGCTATTTTGTTCCTCGGTGATGGAATGGGTATCACTACCATCACCGCAACACGATTCCTCGACGGACAACAGAAGGGAAACACGGGAGAGGAGAATATTTTGAGCTGGGAAGTGTTTCCGTGGTCAGCTCTCGCTAAAACGTACACAGTTGATCAACAGGGAACAGATTCTGCGAGCTCCGCGACAGCATTCCTGACCGGAATAAAAACTGATAACGGTAAGTCTAAATCTTAGCCCTACCTCCAAAAGATGACTAAACTCGATCACAGCCACAAAGAAGGCTTCTGTAAAGATGCGGAACTTCCCTGACATGGGATAAGCCTAATGCTAACGACTTAGAACGATAGATTTTGCTTATAAATATTCAGCTAATCACATTTGACAGAATTTGGACGTTTGACTTAGGCCTAAGAAACTGCTCAAGGCCTTCTTTGAAATCAATGTATGTAGAAATGTAATGAATTTGGAATTGTGAAAGCCCGCCACCCACCCACACCCCACCCCCTCCCCCCGTCCCCCTCCAAAAAAAAGAAAGAAATGAGCGATTAGAAGTATCTAAAGTCAATAAAAGGTCAAAAATACGATTTTCAGGTCTTTTGGTTTTGCTGACTGGTTTTTATGCGACCCAAAAAAATACGCGCCAAAATTGTTTTTAATAAACTGGTCAGTGAAAACGCCGTGACACGAGTACATGGATGTTGCTCGCTCAGCTCATGATTATGGGCTCCTGACATTTGCCACTAGTGGAAGTGAAAGGTTCATTATACAGCCTCAATCCTAGGGCTGACGTGGGAACGAGGTTGGTTTATTATACTGTGTGGCTACCTCTGAAATTGTTGAATTGTTTGCTCAGCAGCCAACAAGTACATTTCTTAGTGGCCGGTGAGGTGTATCCTTCATTCTCTAGCTGATTAAATTTCACTGAAATTCTTAAAAGAGCTCGTCAAAACCGCCACACATCTTTGGCTTGATAACCGCTCTGCAAATAATGCGCGATATATTTTCGTGAAGCCACTTTGTTGCACCGTATTATTTTTTATGTTGTTCTATGTTGTCGTTTTTGTTTCTCTAAATTTTTCCCAGGTGTCGTTGGTGTGGATTCCGGTATTTCAAGATTTTACTGCTCTTCATCAACCGAACAGAGAAAAGCTGTCTCCATTCTCACGCTTGCTGAGAAGGCTGGAATGTCAACGGGAATCGTGACCACCACGCGAGTTACACACGCAACTCCCGCGTGTTCATATGCTCACGCAGCAGACCGCAATTGGGAAAGTGACGCTGATATAAAGGAAAGAGCAAAGGATGATGGGTCCAAGTGCAAGGACATAGGTACTGTTTAATAATGGCGTTTTCCTCTATAATTTACTTCGCCTACCACTGCTAACCGGAAGCGGAATACTTTCAGAGTTCATGAGAAGGTTCAAATGAAGGGTCCATCGGGGAAGTAAACCCCTATAACACGGACTCTCTCTAAAACGGACAACAGACACTAAATCTCGGCCCCAGAGAGTAAAGTCATATGAACTTAACCTCTTTATTATGGACACTGCGGTGATCAGGTGAATCTGCACAGGGTGAGTCCCTTCTAGTCTGGCTGGTGAGCTATGCAAGATGATGTAAAACCCAGTCGTTGTAACAACTATTTGCGAAAGGTGTACAGAGGAACATAACCGACTTTTTGGAGCCTTCAATAACTACAGATAACATAAATATCTTTTCTATTACATTTTGTACTCTAGTTACTGTTTACTGCTCTTGCAAAATAGCGAAAGACGCTTTCAGAATTGAGCTTTACGTTACAACTTTTTACATGCAGCATTGCGCTGTAGCTCCTTTCGTTTTAAAACAGTAATTTGTCTGTAGCTGAGATGTCAAGTGTTGTATGCTACTAAAAGACAGAGTCTTTGTACTGTGAATTAATAACTTTAAATGCAGTTTAAAGACGAGTGTGAGCCTGGTTTTAGCTACTAAACGCTTAAAACTGTAAGTGGAGTCATAAAAGTGACGTGATCATAGCGACCTCTTTTATACGGACACCTCTCTAACACAGACCCTTCGCTCTGTTCCTTCGGTGTCCGTATTAGAGAGGTTTGACTGTATCTAAGTTCAAGAAAAGAAAAAGAAAGTTGTTATCTTGTGTTTCCGTCCTCGACAAAATGTGAAATTAGACACTTTCACGTTGTAGTCGTGTGGACCAAGACCAAATAGAGTGTCTATTCTTGTAAATTCGATTTGGACAACCGATCTTGTCTGAAAATTGCTCACAAAACTTTACATATAACTCTGTTAATGAATACAGCCTTACAACTTGTTGAGTATCCCCACGGAGATGGAATGGAGGTTGTATTCGCTGGAGGCCGCAGAAAACTCATGCATAAGAATCAGACAGATCCTGAATACCCGGATAAGAAAGGAGAGAGACTGGATGGCAGAGACCTGATTCAAGAGTGGGTTGGTAGACACCCGAATTCAAAGTACGTTTGGAACAAAACCGAGTTTGATCAAATTGATGTGGAGAAAGTCGATCACGTAATTGGTACGTATAATTATTCAGTCAGGAATAGTTGTACTGAAAGTTTTAGCTTTTCTTTAAATCAAAGAAAAGGGAAAAGAAGAAAGCCACACGGAATGATTATGACCGATGTTAAATTTCTGTACACGGAGAGTCGAAGAGCTTCAATCTCTGGCTGGGGGTACCCGAGATCCTAACAGGGCCAGCACGACATAAAGCCCCTTTGAGAGAAGTGATGTAAGGTGAAAGAGCCCTTAAGGGGGAGCTATACATTAGAGTATATATAATTCTCTATACTACTTTTAATTTCATATAGTCCTTGTGCGAGTCTTGCTTTTGAAAAGAGCCCTTAACCTGCCACGAATTTTTTTGACCTTATTTAGTTACGCCTAGCATTAGAATCTAGACTAGCCAGCAATCCTTTGCACCTTGTGGCTCAGGTTCAATTTAATTGTTGATGAGGCCAGCGATGATGAAGGGAAAATCAAGGGTTGATTGGTTTGAAGTAAGTCTTCACTGTGGCCTTATCAACTTTAAAAGAGATTTCACAACGCAATGTGTTATGTCCCATCTCACCACTAACTAGAATTACTAACTTTTTATTATACCCTGTATTGTCTGGCATTATAAATTCAAGGTTTCTAAACTACCTAAAGGAAGAGTTATTTTGCTCTCCTCTCCTCCTCTTAGGAGGATTAGAGACATCTTAAAGTGGTGATATAAGGAATAGTTACTAAAAAGGATTCCTTTCGTACTACGACCAGAATCCTTTTCGTTTTTCTTTTCATATTTGAATTTGGTAATCCCAGCGGGATTTAAATAACAAAAGCCGTAATTTGCACAAGAAAGGAAAACCCTGAAGGATTCTGGTCGTAGTAGTAAATGATGTCATCGTGCAAATGGCCCATTGCGCTGTTTCGTGTTTTTAAGGACTTTTTGAGTACTCCAACATGCAATATGAAGTGGAGCGAGCTGCTGACAAGGCCGGTGAACCGTCCATTGCAGAAATGACCGAGAAAGCCATTGAAATACTGAAGAAGAACCCCAAAGGTTTCTTCCTGTTAGTTGAAGGTTAGTTAGCAAGTGGGAAATTTCCTGCTTTATTTTCGCCCTTGGTCTCAATCACAGAGCTTATCAAACTTAACTTGTTGTTGTTGTTGTTTAAAGGTCAGAATTTCGCGGAATCCAAGAAAGTCGCTCTTTTCTCATGACTCTTTGCGTATCACACGCTACCTTCCTTAAGTACAGTGAAACACCCACCCGGTTTATGCGAACACCTCGTTATTATGACCAGAATTTAATGGCCCAACGTTGGTCGGATTTTATGACGGGGTTCCACTGTAATCGGGGCGGGACTGACTTCCAGAGCACGATCACTAAACGTGTATGAGTGTTGATCGAGGGGAGATTTTAACACGAAGCATCTGTTTATTTACTAACTAACTGCTCTAAATACTTTGGTAATGACAAGATTTATCGTTAAAAAAAAGTGACAAAATTGAACTCTTTATGTCAATTTACCCCTTCAATAATGAGAAGAGTTTTGGTACAGACGCGCGAGTGAACTGTCCGCACCGTGTTTTTCAGATTTAGCAGTCTCATATTTTTATATTTTCTTGCGCAGATTAGCTTTGTTACTTATTTAAACGTCTATTTCCAGTAACAACTTTCTGGGAAATATCCAACCCAAGTGAAAGAGGAAAATCAAATTGAACTATCATTACGTTCTTTACGTGGTTCAAACTCACGGCTGATGAGGGCGCCAGGAATCAATCTAAAGATGAATGCTTCCTTCTTCTTTTTTTTTTTTTTGCCAGGGGGTCGTATTGATCACGGACATCACGATGGCAAGGCTGTAAAAGCTCTCAACGAGGCAGTTGCCATGAATAAAGCAGTTACTAAGGCATTGCAAATGGTGAACAAAGGTAAAATCACCCCTTTAATTGCCATTTACCTCTTTTTCAAAGGTAAAATCCCCCACTATATCGCGCTATTGATTGAAAGCATCTGCATTTTGACTTCAACACAAGCGATGGCTGTGACAAATCTTCACATGTTAACCAGTCATATAAACAGCTTTCATGGAAATTTTCCCGGCTTTCTCTCACTCATTTAGACTCTCAATGGCGGTCCATTTACTGTACCAACCGGTAGCCAACCAGTATCTCCTGGCCTTTATTTCCAAGTCAATATCTGGGCTTCTCACTGTAGTAACACAAAAACGGGATTTCTTACATTAATCCGTTATAAAGACTTTTATGAAAAACTGACATGAATCACTGGTTAATGCAATTCTGATTGGCTTAGCTATCATGGTATAGGAGCCATTATACCATGCTCTCCAAATATGGTAACAGTATTTGCGTCTGTTCAAAATTAAAAACAAGCTGAAAATCGGTTGTTTTTACAAATAAAGTCGGGATCAATTCTCGATATTTTGTGGGCGTTTTTAATAATTAAGACAACTATTCCACTCGCGCTTGTTGGATATGAGATTATTATAGCCAACTCATATCCAACGTGCACTGGTGGAATAATTATTAAATAATCTAATTCATTATAAAGCAAGCTATATGGTATATTGTTTTCCCATGGGTTGTTCTCTTATCACGCGCGGTTCTAGAAGACTCTGGTTTTAAATTCAGTCCTTACAACTGTAGTCTAACACTCTGTCATGTATCTGTCCCTTTTGTTTCCCGGAAGTAGGGAGGTTTGACTTTTTAATTAAATGTTTGAAATCCGGAACACATTTTTCATAGTCTTTTCAAACTAGACTACGAGTATTTCCTCATTTTTCCTCAGGGATAGTAGAGCGAGCGAAACGCAAGCTCGCGTGAAAATTTCCCCGCCGCGTGTCGCCTTTTCTCGCGTGGGGTGATTTTCACGCGTGCTTGCGTCTCGCTCGCTCTACTATCCCTGAGGAAAAATGGGGGACTACTCGTAGTCTATTTTACACAGCACCGTTGAAAGGCAGAGTTGCTAACCATGTAAACTTTAACTTGAATTTCAGACGAAACCCTTGTAACCGTAACTGCTGACCACTCTCACGTCTTCACCATCGGCGGATACCCAAAACGTGGGAACCCTGTGTTTGGTATAATAAAACAAGTAGACGATAGCTTAGCTTTGGACACAAAGAACAGAACATACACTACCCTTGGTTATGCTAACGGGCCAGGTGGGCTGAAAGGATCCCGTCCAGACCTGCGCAATGTGGACACTGCTGACAAAGACTTTCTTCAGCAGGCTACAGTTCTTGTCAACTATGAAAGTCATGGATCAGAAGATGTTGGTAAGAAGTTGGGCTGAAATTATTCAGGAGACCATCACCTTAGAGCTTCCCTTGGCTACCAATAAGTGTCATAATACGTAATACTTGTTTACTGTTACGCAGATTATGTTTAGATTTGATTTCCGTAATTTTTTTCCCTCTCCAATTGGAGTATCTTCCTTCGCAAAGATTTGATGACTCTAAACTCGGATATGAATAATGATAAATGAATTGAACAGCGTTCGCTTTTCGTTTTGTAGTATTTTTTCCTTTTCTTTCCAAAGCCGATGCAAAAGAATACTTCCTGCGGCTCAATCCTCAATCCTCAAAATTTTGCAGTGAACTTAGAGGCTTTTTTATCGTGACATGTGCTTTCGTCCACCCCTCCGAAATGACATTTCGCTGTTTTCCTATTTGCAGGCGTGTTCGCGGACGGACCTGGGGCCTACCTATTCCATGGTGTAGTGGAACAGCAGTACGTATTTCATGTGATGGATTACGCCTTATGTCTCAGCGAGAGCAAGCAGAAATCATGTGAGAAGCACGTGAATAGAGAAGGGAAGCCTAAGAGCAAAAGTGGAGCGTTGCCTTTGTCTGTCCCTTCGCTCTATTCTTTGCTATTGATTGCGCTGCTATTTCTGTAGCTCCGGACTCAAATAATCTCGGAAAACAACTTTGATAAGATTACATCTAGACTGCAGTGATTCAGATTAATTAGAAAACAAAATTAATGATCGAATCACATCTATCTTTAACACATCAATGAAGACGGGTCTAAACGATAGAAACATGTATCTCTTCAGTTTCAGTTTCTATTTCTTTCTTTTTTTTTTCTGTATTTCCTTTATTCTTTGTTTGAAGATATTGGCTGGTGATAACAACATTTTATTTTTTAACTTGAGCTTGAGGAGAATAAAATCTACGACTAGCGTTTTTCATGGTACGGAATAAGCAAAGATCACGTTTCTCCTTAAACCTTGTTATCCTTTCGTTTTCACACGCTACGATTTAAACCAAGTAATCCCTTCCATGTACAAGCGTCATAAGGAGAAAGACAGAGAAGGAAACGCCCAGTCTAGCCCTTAGGATATGTGAATGTGACTGAAAGATCTTTTAAGACCGTTTGAATTACTAAATCAGAAGTTGACTTCCGGAGGAGTCAGCAAACTTTGATTCAGCGTTGTCAAGAGACGAGCAGAAAAAAAGGGAGGGTTGGACCAAATAACGATTAAAATTATCTTAAACCAGTCATAATTTGAAATTAGGCCAGTAGTGCATTCGACAGGGAGGGGTGATAAGGCAAGGGGAATCGAGTGAGAGGTGGAGGTACTGAATGGGGTGCAAGGAGTGGCAAATATGATATTATGTTTTCATCTTCTCTTCATATTTTTTGTCCGTTTTTCATTCACAAACTACAATCAAAACTCCTTGCATGCAGAAAATGAATGACATTACTGGTGAAGATGGTGAAGAAACTTGAACTGTTTGCAAGATTGATCAATTAAAATACAAAAATGGAAACGGAACTTTTCGTAATCGCTCCTCAAGGTGGCTAAACTATAAAACATCTGGGGAAAGGGTTTTGCACATGAGATCAAACTTTTGAAAAAAGCTGACGTCACGATAATTATGTAATTTCAGCGTTTTATTTTCAAATTTATGTAGATTAGCGAGGACCATGGGAAAAAATAACACGAAGCTTACAGCAAGAACTTGCTTTAAGTACTAGAAAAAGCTTCCTGTAAGATCGAAGAGATCCTTATAAAAAACTTTAATTATTAAAAACAACAACGAGACTGAAAACAGCGTCCCTTATAGTAAAAGGAATCTGTATTTGAGTCTGCTTTCGCAAAGAGGATCACGAAGAGATGGCGATAGAAATGGAAACAAGGAAATGAATTTTAATGAAGTTGAAGCCTCTGCCCTGAACATTTTGTCGAAAACGTTTCACATTCGGTCTTATTATAGAGTTACAAAGTTATTTTCTCGTAATAAAACCTTCCTTTCAGCATCAGTTTAAGCGTACGCGGAGACGAGAGCGAGAGACGAGAGCGTCTTTAACATTTTGATGTTGCTTGAAAAGGTCAGTTGTTACTGTGGTAACTCGAGTTCAAAATAAAAATGTCTCAACGAGAATAATACTGTAGTACAGTATGTCATGTGTCACAAGCTTTAAAAAATGATACTTATAAGCCTCCCTATTTTCGAGTTTACAAAAACTTGACACTGAATAAGAAAAAGATCGACACAAACAAATTCACTTATGAGCTTTTCTATTGCGTTGCATGACGCAGCAGTTGGTCACGTTTATTTGTGCAGTCGCAAAGCAAATTAAAGTGAAATAATCGTTAAACAAAGCTCTTCTCCACTTCGTGCGGCTATTTGGCTTCATTCGTCAAAGATGATAATGAATAATTTGGCAAGCAAACACAATCAGGTCTAGGGTCAGGTCACCAAATAGGGGCTTTTCTGTAATATATCTGTTCGGAGAAGTAAAAATTGCTAGAATTTTCTATAGCTTGAGGAAGGCTAAACATTTCAGTTTTTCGCATTTCAGAATGCCATTTTTCGCAGACAAAGGAAACCTAAAATTTTCGAATTGTAAAATTCGAAAATACTCAAGTTCCCCTTGGATGACCGAACAGATACAAATTTTATAGCGCCGCTTAGACTGCATTTCTAGAGATCTAAAAGTACTCTGGATAGCCTAAAAAGTGTTTTCAATGCATTTAGGAGGAAACTGTTGTTGGGTGCCTCTGACCAACTGAAACAGTCGCCTGTCATGAACGTAACAAATCCTCTGACGCTCTTCATACTACAAATAATGTCTTGTCCTTCTTGCACCCAATTAGAACATGTTTTTTCTGTCACGTGTCTAACCTTAGATAAACAAGCTTCAAACAAAATATGTAAACTAATCTATTTTCAAAATCTTGCCATCTCTCTTCCAAGTCAGGCCATCGGCCGGAGAAGCGAAACCGTGAACTGAAAAATGGCGGTCGCAGGTCATCTTCTCTGGATTTGCTCCATATTTACCTTACTTTGTGCGTCAAAAGGTAAGAAAAATATGGTTCAAATATCTGTGTAGAAAATTTGGGGTGGATTTATTTGTTTCCCTTTTGAATATTAATGTTTTGTTGTAAGAATCAAAACAATTAAAAATTCTAGTGAGCAGATGCGAACGGCTATTCGAGTTCTTTTTTACCATAGACTCTGACGTTAACGTAGACTGCAAATGAATCCACCCTTGTATAATACTAACGTTACTTACTCAGAGTCTAACTAGGTACCTGGACTATGCTATTACGTAACTACTGGAGGTAACAGTTCTCTTTTTGTAACAATGCAAACTGTTATATGATAGTGGAGCAAACAAATTAATACATGAGCGTGCATTGAAACACACAGCTTGCAGTACGAGATTGGAGAAGACGAGACACATGTAATTCCTGAGGGAGGGGCAGTAAATCTCGCGCTACCTCCCGTGGTTCGTGAGGAAAATTGGGGACTTTTTCAGTCTCCGTAAGCCGCCATGAATTGATTTTCATCTCTAGCTGGATAGTTTTGATTTTCGATTGCTCATGTAGCCGTCTCTCGAAAGGTGATTACCACTGTCGTGTAATTTTTACGTGCGTGCGCACCTAAATTTTACGCGCGTTGCCGTAAACTTAAATACAGGCAATGTATAGAAGGTCGCGCGTAAAACGTAAAAAATTGAACCTCGCTCTCCTGCTCCAGCTACGCGACCGATAGTGAAAATTCATCCTATTTTCTTCCGACGAAATGCTGCAGCTGAAAGCAGCCCGCGAGTCTCAATGTCTCGCACTCACTTTAGGGAACATGTATAACGGCAAAAGCATAAGAGTTCTTTCTCTAACTTTGCGTGAGGAAAATACATTTATCCGCTTCTTGAATTTCCGTAAAGGTCAATATAAGGGCACTTCATGAATAATGATGAAACACAATGTATACTACATTTCAACGTCATACTCTGGGCCCGGAACTCTGGGTCGATAATTAAAATAGATCTTTTTGCGACAAAACCGTGTTCTACGCCTTTTTCGATGCCAAACTGCCAACCCTATCAAAGCGTTGTTAACCCCATAAACAATGCCAAGAAATGACAGAGCACGTTCATCCATCCATAACCCCCCCGGGGGGGGGAGTCACTTCCTTATGGGGATATGCCGCTGGAAAAGGGTCGCACATTTTCGGATTTTTGGGGTAAGAAAGTTCCTCATATTTACGGTTGGCAAACTTACCAGAATATTTGTTCTGTAGGTGAAAAGTAAAGTGTTCTTCATTCAATTTATTTTAAAAATGGGTTAATTCATTTAAGGATGACCTTTAAGGTACATACATAAATAGAAAGTGACTAGGCTGGGATCGCGAAAATTACATATTTGCCCAAAAGTGACTAAAATGGAGTCTACAATTGGCCACAGAATAGACTATAATGGGGTAGGGGCTATGAGAGGCCAGCGGCACATACCCAGCAAAAATTAACCCAAGTAACCCCTTTCGGACCATATAACCCATTTCAGCATAGAAAGATTTCTCGTTTGAGAGAAAAAAAACTATGACTCTTGTAACAAATTTTTTAAACCCAAGGCTGGATAAATAGAGTTTTAAACACAAATAGACTTATTTAGAGGTCCGCTTGATTTAAACCCGATTTTCAGTTACGGATATCCAAAAGTTTTAAGTACAGTACCATAGTGAAATGATATCATTTATTACATATCACTCACTTTGTGCTATTTGTCACCTATCACGATGACGCGACGATATAAACACTGGAGAGCCATCATTCGACTAACGACAGCCAATCCGAAGGCAATGTTTACATGTGGTTTTATCAGACTTTAGTAACTGCCAAGTCTTCCCTTCATTTCAATGCGGCTTAACTTGCTCTGGGGGTGGAGGAAGGGGAGGTGTTAAACCGATAGCAAAAACAACAAGCACAAGGATAGGAGAAGTAAGCAAATTTCTCCTTTTCTTGCGTTCTCGCTTGTCCTTGCCAAGTGTAAGCGGGACGCAGCATAAACACAGGGCGATTCATTAAGCCTAGCTCCAGCCTAACCTAGCTCGTGTAAGAGCGCCAATTCCCCATCTTGACACAAGACGGAGAAAATAAAATGAAACTTCGTTAACATCGTTTTCTCTGTCAATCAGTGAATCTAGTAAATTTACCATATGTTTTGCAGTTTATGCGCTGGCCTGGGAAACTGACACTCTAGAAGATAGCGAGCGTGTCCGTGTGGGAGTGTAACCATATCCATAAACGAAATCTCTTTCGCAGTACTTTTCAGTTAATGCGGGGCAGTATTTTGACAAATAGAATTATTATTTATAGCATGAAATTTGGATTTTTTTATTTGCTATACATTTCCCTTGGAAGTTATAAGCTAAAAGAACTCAAGGCAAGTGATCACATGACAACTTATCAGTGTCCGTGACGTTTCATCTTTCCAGGTGTCAATGGTGACATCTTTCGGAATCAAGACAACAATGCATGGTACAAAGCTGGCGTGAAGCTTGTTGAGGACAACCTTAAGTTAAAACCAAACACCAACACCGCCAAGAGTGCTATTTTGTTTCTCGGTGATGGAATGGGTATCACTACCATCACCGCGACACGAATCCTCGACGGACAACAGAAGGGAAACACGGGAGAGGAGAATGTTCTGAGCTGGGAAGTGTTTCCGTGGTCAGCCCTCGCTAAAACGTACACAGTTGATCAACAGGGAACAGATTCTGCGAGCTCCGCGACAGCATTTCTGAGCGGAATAAAAACCGATAACGGTAAGTTTAAACCTTATCCGTACTTACCAAACTCATATTGGCGCCCAAATATTAGCCATATTAACTGTTACTTGTCCCAAGACTGTTGTAATGCCTTTGCATTACATCATTTGATAAACGCACGATGAAGTCAACATCAAGAAACAACCCAAACTCGTTCGTTCATAACCCGAGGGAGTAATTTCCTTGTGTCCATGCTAGGGCGTTTTCACAGACCACCTTATTTTATTTTATTTTATTTTTTCTGGCTTTATTATCATTATTATCGGTTTTGATACTTGTGAGTGTAAAAATCCCTTGACTGAAACAGCTGAAAGGGCTAAAGCCTCGAGGGTTTTGGTCATAAACTGATTTCGTTATGAGCTAGCCCTACCACAGGTTCTATATGAATTCGTCCCCCCCCCCCCCCGGGAGGGGGTACTTCCTTATAAGAGGCGGGGATGTGGGGCTGGATGGGGTCGCATTTTTACAACTGGATTGACTATAATGGGGTACCATTTTCAATAGAGTTACTCGAATGTGGTCGCACATTTCAGATTTGTTGGAGTAAGACGGTTCTTCATATTTACGGTTAGCAAACGTACCAGAATGTTTATACTGCAGATGAAAATCCGCGTTATAGGGATCGAAACGTAGGTAGAATACGGGGTGAGTTTAGTTTTAGACAAACAATTGACAAACAGAAGTATTTTAAGACCAAAGAGGTAAAGAAGTACAAACTATCAAAACCTCGGTCTGGCCAGTACCTTGTATATGCGAACAGCCATGTCATCCCAGCAGTGACAGCCATAAACAGCTGTTTCGTCCTCATTTTATTTTGTCAGGCTCCTTTTCAACCGAAGGCCATGCAAAAGCAATCCTTTTACGCATTCTTAAGGTGCGTACTAGCCATGCGTGTTGACTCAGTATCGAAAATTTTGCGCGTGGTGATGTTGCGAGATTTAACGGCAGACGTGAATTTTTTACCACGTGATCAAGTCTTTCCTTAAGTTTGTTTTACTGTCAACTACTTCTACCTCAAAATCAGTGGCTTCACGGTAGTTTTGTCCATAACAATTGTTTTGGACTGTTTTTAACTGCTCATTTTCTATTTGAAGACATTCTCAACTTGAATCTGGCGTTTGCGGTTTGCCGTAAACGTCACTCTAAATCTCTCATTAGTGAGATGCTTGTGAGCGACACACGTCAACTGGAAGAGGAGCCTTTTCCCTTTTAACATGTCTTGACACCACTATTTGTAATTGCTAAGTATCTTTATTCCTATAGAGACGATTTGCCCGAAAATTTGGGCGAGACCGCTTCCCAAGAATACAAAAGGCTCCAGCCCACTATTGTGGTACGTAGCCATAACAAGTGAGAGATGTGACCAATACTGTGTGCAGTATTTTGCACCAAACAATCTAGAATTTAGTCTCATAAATTTCTGTACGTTTTTTGTCAGACTTCTAAATTGCTCACGACCGCTACGTTCTTAATTGTTGTCCATATAGCTGGTTCTGGAAATTATGAATATATGAAAATCATGTATGTGAACTGCGGAGTGAAGAATTATTTGAAGGAAGATCATCGCAGTTATCTACGCAAATATGCAGTTGCGAAAAGAAAGCCTGAAAAAAGTTGCGTAGATAACTGCGATGATCTTCCTTCAAATAATAGCTGGTTCTCTTCCTATTTTTCAAAAAATTTCCCTAGGCGTCATGGGAGTAGATTCCAGCATTACGCGATTTTACTGTTCTTCATTAACCAAAAAGAGAAAAGCTGTCTCCATTCTCACGCTTGCTGAGAAGGCTGGAATGTCAACGGGAATTGTCACCACCACACGAGTTACACACGCGACTCCCGGATGTGCGTATGCTCACACAGCAGATCGCAACTGGGAGAGTGACGCCGATATAAAGAAAAGAACAAAGGATGATGGGTCCAAGTGCAAGGACATAGGTATTGTTTAATTAAGTCGATTTCTCTATAAATGGGGGCGTCCTCTTGTTATTTAGTTGCCTACCACGTTGAAGTGAAGCAGAGTACTTTTAAACTTCACGGCGAGGGGGTTTAACTCAATAGATTTCCATGCCCCACTCCGTCCCTCCAGATGAGCGATCGACTCTTACCCCTCCTCCCCCCAATGCCAGGTACTTGTATTAGAGTTGTAATTAGGTACTTGTAATGTTGTATTAGGTACTTGTATTCGGTTAATGTTGATTGGCCTCAAGTCATTTGGACTATAGAAGTGTAATATGTTAATTTCAGTTTGGTTTCAATTTGCGACTTAAGATTGCCTTTTCATCTTCATTTACTTTTTTAATAACGACTTTATCCTATTTTTGTTTCGAATTTACAGCCTTACAATTTGTTGAGTATCCGTATGGAGATGGCATCGAGGTTGTATTCGCTGGAGGCCGCAGGGAACTCATGACGCAGAATCAGACAGATCCTGAATACCCGGATAAAAAAGGAAGGAGACTGGACGGAAGAGATCTGATTAAAGAATGGGTCGATAAATACCAGAATTCGAAATACGTCTGGAACAAAACTGAGTTTGAGAAGATTGATGCGGAGAAAGTTGATCGTGTGTTGGGTATGAGACTTGTTATCAGATAGACAAAAACGAAGGAAAGAAACAATGAAGATGCATATATAATTTTCTATAATTAACTCCAGTATACAGCTCAATTAAAAAAGGTTGCTTTGGTAATTGCTGATTTGTAATTGGACATTGAAAATTTGGGCATCTGAAACAATGCAGTGATTTACTTGAGTGTAAAAAAATTGCTTCCCAATCCCCAATTCCCAATTCCCAATGCCCATAGGCAACCTTTATTGAATCAGCTGTGTAAACAATGGTTATTTTAACTATGAAACATTACCAACCAGTCGTATATATTTACGATGCTGAATTTCCTCTCCAACGCCTCCTAACGAAAGAGTTATCTTCGCTGTATCCATCTCCTACTCTCTAGAGATAAGGGCGAGTGATAATGAGCGATAAGGAAGACTCTTCCCCAGGGGGCAGTCTGTTTTTTTTTGTTTGTTTGTTTGTTTGTTTTTTAAGAGAATGTAATGTTGTTGGGAAAGAAATAAATAAAGGAAGAAAAGGTATAAACATAAACCAATTAGTTCGCTAATGGGCTCAGAGGCCCCTTGTTGTGGTGGTGGACTATCTGGTCGATTTGTCTACTAATCATTCACTTCATATTTTCAATTTTAACAACCCCCAAATCCAATATTTTCCAAATTTCCAATATTTTTCCAATAGTCTCCTCCCTCCCTAATTTTTATACATTGAAATCATTCAAAAATCATCCAAAAATTGCCCAAAGATTATTGAACCAAGGACTGCAAAATTGCAAGTATTTTTTCAATCGAAGGAAAACTGAAAAAGGGCGAACATATACGAAAAACAATGCTCTTAAACAGAGTTGCCCCCTTAACTAACTTGTTCCGTGTTTCCAAGGCCTTTTTGAACCATCCAACATGAGGTACGAAGTGGAGAGAGCTGATGATAAGGCCGGTGAACCATCCATTGCAGAAATGACGGAGAAAGCCATTGAAATACTGAAGAAGAACCCTAAAGGCTTCTTCCTATTAGTTGAAGGTTGGTTAAAAAGTTAATATCAGTGTGCATTATTTTTGCATTCATTTTTTAAAAATCTTTTGTTTATAGGTCAGAAACTTTCATTGTCATCTATCATTGTAGCAGCAGTCAATGAAACCTTTTACAAGCCTGTATTGCTAATATGAGAACTTTAACAACTCGACCAATGTAAATGTATATTTCAGAGGGGATTTCACATTGCTTGCAGCATATTTGATCTTACTTGTTTGTGAAATGATATTATTTTGTTTCCCGCAAATACTCTTTCTTTTAAAAGGAATGTTTCTTGTGTCCTGTTTTCAGCGGGACGTATTGATCACGGACATCACGATGGCAAGGCTGTTAAAGCCCTTAATGACGCGGTTGCTATGAATAAAGCGGTTTCTAAGGCCTTGGAAATGGTGAAGAAAGGTAAATAATTGACGTATCTTATTATGTCAAGTGTTCCTCATCTAAAGCGCCGGTACTTCTGCTATATATTGTAATCTACAGTCAGTAACAAAAGTAGTTGACGCACTTGTCTAAAACTAGCCTGTGCAAAGAGAGGGGGGACGTCTGTACACAGGCTAGTCTAAAACGCGCGCTTTTATTAGCAATTTCATTCGCTTACCATTTACTTCTGTTTAAACGCCGTAAATGCCCCCGCTCCCGAATTAATGTTTTTTGTAGTTCAAGATTGTCTTAAGCCGGATTAAAATGCAACATTGATTTTGGGGGGCGGAGGGAGGGATACTCAAGGGAAAGGTAGAAAACTAGTATCATGGGCTTTGGAATCCGGAAAACAGCTGAAGGAATCCGGAATCCTACTAAAGATTGGAATCCAGAATCTAAGTTCCACTGACAAAGAAATCGGAATCCAGTACCGCCGGTAATCAGGATTTCATTGTTTTAAATGCGGTCTATCAACTCTCTTTGGTTTCGAAAGTAGAAAGGTTTTTACAACTCTTTTCGTTGTGTGATTGAAATCAAGTACCATATTTCTACGAGTTCTCTCAGTTCTATCAATATATCTATTTGCTAATCATATCAACCGTTACTTAAATCTTTAGACGAAACTCTGATAACAGTTACAGCTGATCACTCTCACGTCTTTACCATCGGTGGATACCCCAAACGTGGGAACCCTGTGTTTGGTATACTAAAAGAGGTAGACAATACTTTAACTGTGGACACAGAGAACAGAACATACACCACCCTTGGGTATGCAGACGGACCAGGTGGACTGAGCGGACCTCGTCAAGACCTGCGCAATGTAAACACCGCTGACAAGGACTTTCTTCAGCAGGCTACAGTTCTCCTTGCGGAAAGCGAGAGTCATGGATCGGAGGATGTTGGTGAGATATGAACCAAACATTTGCTCCTAAAATCTCTCTAGACTTCGTGCAGTGCTTTTTTTTCTACACACATGTGAACCCCTCGTGATAGTTCATTCTAGTCTCGCGCAAAAAAAACTGTAAGGATATATTGATAATTTTTCTAAGAAGAATATCTCGGCCAAATTTTTACTCTTTTTAAAGGCAACTAAAGAACAGCGCTCGTTTTCTTTTTCTACTTCAGGTCCTTTTCACAGGATAAGGCTTCCTGAAGGTTTTTTTCTTTCTATCAGGCGGATTCAAACATCAACTCCAGCCGCCCGCAAACAACCAGACTGATCAATAAACGATTACCTATTAATCTTTAAATCAACCTAAAATATGTTTTCGGCGGTGTCCTGTACTCATATGGGACTATTATTTTGCAGGCGTGTTCGCGGATGGACCTGGGGCCTACCTATTCCATGGTGTAGTGGAACAACAGTACGTATTTCACGTGATGGATTATGCCTTGTGTCTCAGTGAGAGCAAGCAGAAATCCTGTGAGAAACACGTAACCAGGGGAGGGAAGCCTAAAACCAAGAGTGGAGCGTTGCCTTTTTCAGTTCCCTCGTTCTTTTCTTTACTACTGATTGCAATACTGTTTGTTTAGCTCGTGAAGCAGAATTTTTTGACCAACAGCCATTGATTAACATTGCGTTAAAAGAATTGAAGCCAGTAAAATAACATAGACGATAACCGCACAATTAATTTCTAGCAATATACGCGACTAAATAATCCAAAAATGTATCTCTCTAGGTGTTTTTTTCCTTTTTTTGTTTGTTTTTTTTTTTGTTAGTTTTGTTCTGTATTTTTATTATTATTATAATTTTTTTTGACCTCGAGTTTTTAATCTGTTTTGCAAAACTATATCGGAATAAACGTTCACTCTTCTTATTACTTGCTGCCTTTTTTGCCTTACCGTATTGAGTAGATTTCAGTCCCTTGCTATTCATGGAAAAACATGATAAAATCGCCCCAGCCTTATTTAGAGGCAATGCAGTCCAATTTTCTAGTTCTGTTTTAGAACCACGTCCTGAAATGGGTGAGCATGTACTAGTTTTCTCCCTTGGGGAGTCCATTGCGGGCGGCATTTCCTTCCACTTTGTACGCACGAGATAACAATCTCGTTCCCAGAGGCCGCGATCCCTTTGTACAACAACGGAAATTACTTGTCCGTTACCCCATCCGCTGTATAAAAGTGACGGCCGCTCTAGGGTCGAGATTGGCGAGATAAACGAAACACTATGGCCGCGCTCAGCTTTTTTTGTGCAAGTTCGCGTTTGTCTGATTCTATACACTGTAAAAATCGTTATTTTAAAATTATAGAGTCGGATAAAAGTGAATGTTATATCTAAACATGCCAACTGTACATATAACTATTAAACAACAATAACAATAGCAATGATTCCCACGCTCAATGCGTAAGTTTTAAAAGTATTACTTGCATGTGCAATGCGATCGATCATGATGGAAGCTGAATGGATTTCTAAGTACGTTTACTTAGCACTAGTACAACTACTAAAACAAAATAACTAGAAGACTACCACAGTTACCCACACTTTTTCTTCTTGGCTATATTTGGTCGTTTGGATCGTATTTTTGTAGCGTCATTACAAGAGCGAAAGTGAAAACTGAAATCTTGAAGTCGACTCGCTCGACAGTCTCCTGCAAACAATTTGGGCTATGCCACTTCACCTTATCTCTTGATGTTGAAAAGCAAGTCTAGAAAGCTGTGTTCCAAGTTCCCAAACGTTTTACTGAACAGGAAAACCCAAAAACAACGTTTTAATTGGTAGCGTGTAATTTTTTTTGTCTCCTCTAAGCAAAGGTCGGTAGATATACGAATGTGTACACGTGACATTCAGGGTAGACGAGACAACGCAGTGGCGGATCCAGACCTTCATATAAGGGGGGGGGGGGGGCGGCGGTCGTCTAGACCCTGAGATAAGGGGGGGGGGCGGTCTCCCAAAAAAATTTTTCTCTGCTTTCGGGCCTCAGTTTGCGCTAAAAATATGTTGGGAGGGGTAGGGCGGGCCCCCGGGTCCCTCCCCTGGATCCGCCACTGCAACGTATGAGTAACCCTTGGCTAGTTCTTATAGAGACTAAACTCCGGTTAAGTCTGTATACGAAACTAGAGCGCCGGAATCCTTGTTCTAAGACCCCAACTGTGTACGTGGATTTGAGTACGCGCAATGATTGGACGGTTAAAATAACAACTGTCGATTTGCCACTGGAAATTCGAAACGCATTTTCGATAATTCGTTGAGAGACCTTTGGAGCCGATATTTATTTTATGGCCTTTTAAAGTTAAAACCGTCAAAAAAGAGGGAAAAAACGAGAATTCGAGCGTGTATTGCTTATTTGCAGCAATATTTTCGGCTGGCCATACCAGCCTTCTTCATATTACAAAGAAGAGAATACTACCAAATGTTATAAAAAGGGGGCACACTGGTAGGAGCCCCTTAAATTGTCCTCAAATGGTGCCACAATGGGCTGAGTGAAACATAAGCTTGCGGAGCCCTTTTTCCACTTTATAAATGCCTTTTTAATGGTTCTTAAAAGAGATTTGACCCCTAAAAATTCATTCCTAAGGTTTCAGAAGTTCTCCGTACGTTTTCGTATTTAAAAAAGGTTCGTTTTGTGCCATCTTTGTCTTCGAGTCTTGAGCGAGCGGTGGCTCGAAAATGCCTTGTAATTGATTCTCTGATGTATTAGTATTTTTTTCAACGCCATTTAATTTTTGGATGGCTTCTTAACCGCATACTAGAAATCCGCCAAAATCTGTTCGGTGGAACATGAAAAATATTGCCAATAAAGATTTTCAATTTTCACCACAGGAAACCGAATTTCAGAAAAATCACAAATTTAGACAAAAGATCTGATAATTTTTTTTTTTTTTTCTTACTCCTACAATATCACAAATGTATTTGGGTACTTTTTTTTTTTAAACAAACGCCGACTAAATGTGTGAGAAGCACCTGGGTCATTGTTTTGTCCTGACGGCTTTTCACAGGTCACCCAGCCACTCGTATGTCTTCATATTCGGCTTTCCAAGCTTGAATTTTTTTCTATGACGGTATTTAAAGGGAAATTATTAGACAGTCTCTATTAACATAGTTAAAAGTATTAATAATTGATTTTTGTGCTCAATAGCAGAAATGCAGTAAGTATTTTAGCAGTTCAAGGTGGCTCGATACAGTTTTTCAGGGTCAGTATCTCCGACGTTTGAGCATAAAATACGTCGCTATAAACAATTATGATCGTTGTTGCAGTGACATCGGAGTTGACATAGCAACGAAATGACGCCATTACCTATTTTACTTGCAGCAGTACTTCTCGGTGCTGGGAGCTGTTCTTCCAAAATCGTTCAAGGGAAAGAAGGATTTGATTAGTATGTATCGAGGCACTCTTGTTAGCGACTTTTTAAACATATTGGTCCACTTTAACGAATTAATTCAACTGCTCGATAGATTAAACGTCTTTTTAGGAGACCTTTGAGTCTTCAGATTATTGATATATTTGTAAGGCAGTAAAATCAAGCGCTACAATTCGGTAATTTTTTATCGGAAATTTTGTCTTCACAAGTGAAAGCCTCTCATTATTCGAGGGTATTGTCTCCAAGGTTTCGTTTTCACGTGAACAGGAGAAACTATCAATGCATTTAAAATATGCAAAAATGCGAGCTATTGTTGTGCACAAAAACATGAAACTTTGAGACAATACCCTGAATAATCAAATCAAACTGTTCACTATCAGCCAGCTACTATATTTGCATCCGTACAAACTGTTTGGCTCATCCTCGGTGTGAAAACCTGTAAAACTCACGAGTGACGTAAAACAGTGAATACAAATAAGCCACTGAGAAGTCAACACAATAGAGCTAAGGAAAGTAATAGCCACAAAGGAAAGAAAAACTTCACTGGTTTTTACACCGAGGTAAACCCAACTGTTAAACCCATTCCCGTGATCTTTGATCGAGTTTTGTGAAGTACTTATGTTTATCAAATTAAACCTCGTCACAACAAGTGTGATCAAAAACTGGGATTCTTTTTTTTTCTTGCGACTCGAGCAACCTCCTTTCGGATTATGATTTCGCACCTCGACAAATACTTAACATATTTTCTGCTTAGGACTCCTACTTTTTTATTTTGATGTTTTCTAGGTTTTAATGTTCAGTGCGCTTTTCGTTACACCTGGCCGACTCTGTTGCAGGGAAAATCGAGAAACTAAGCGCAGTGTGATTGAATTGTTTTGAGTATGTTGCTAGATGGGCCACCCCGACGTTGAAACCAGTAAATCGGCTGCAATTAAAGAATTCCTAAGTTGACTGGACTATATAGTTGTGCATTGGTTTGGAAGACCGCCAGTTGCTCGGGGGGGGGGGGGGGGGAGGTACTCAACAAATTTTTATCGGGAGAGGCTTACCTTACCCTTTTTTTCACGAAAGAGGTACCCCTTTCGTACACCTTCTATTGACAAATGGTACTCCTTTCACATACCTTGTTTTGAACTTTGCATCCCTTTTAACTTCTGTAAATGCACTGTCGTTTAAATAGAAATCAATCACAAAATAGAACGTTTTCTCGACTTTATAAAGCCATAAAATTCATCTGTAAGCCCTTTGGGCCCTTTCACAGACCCGCATGACAGATTCCCCTACCCTTTCGTATACTTCAACGAGTAAAATCCCTACCCTTTCATATACCTGCAGTCCGAAAAAGATACCTCTTTCGGGCAGAGCCTCCCCGTATAGGTCATTATAGGGTGAACCCCCCTCCCCCGGGCAGTTGTTATGTGTTTTCAGTGTTCGCTGATTAAGACTCGAGCTCACCCATAGTTTAAATTCCCTCACCCATAGAAGTGTTCCATTGATTTATTCAGTCTATATGTGTGCAAACTGAAAACAACGCAAAAATTGTGCATTGTCATGGACCCCCTTCCATCGTAAACCGTTATTTTTTCAGTTGATTTTTGCCGACTTCCTTGTTCAGTCTCCTCTTCTATGATTAACATGAACAACAGATCAGACTAATCACACGTTTTAGTTTTAATATAACATTGCGTGCATCTTTAATTTATATGTTTCCCGTGGGGTGTAAAGAGAATATTTATCGGCTGCAGTTTCCGAGGCCAGTACGAGAGGGTTCTATTGGTTTTGTGTACAGTATGTAAAGCGACATATTCTGGGTAAAATGCCGGGCACAGTCAAACGTTTCTTAAGTTGTGTTAAATCCGTAGACTTGTCAATAAAGTTAAGAAGTGCTCCCTGACATGATTAATATATAATGCGAAACAAAGTTTGATAATGCTTAAAACATTTGAAGTGTTACTAACCACTTGGTTGACGGTACTTAAAAATGAGTTCTTACTTTTGTTGTGAACGGTGCGAATACAATTGTTTTCATCAACTATTATTTACATCAAATAAAGAAGGAGCGAATTACAAAAATGATTCACGAAAGTTTATTTTTACTTTTGTAGAACTTCATAGTTAATAACAATGATATGATGTAATTATCTTCAGTTTAAAACGGCGTGCGGTTGATGAGCTCCAGTACTAATGATTGGAGCAATACTCCGCGAACCTTTATGGCAATAACTCATTATACAAAAAAATTAACATGTGAGCAATACGCTTCAATGCGTAGCCTGCGTAGCTGGCAGTATTGTGTAGTAGTCGAGTGAGATTTCGCGGCGGAGCCGTTGTAATATAGTCGAGTGAGATTTGACGGCGGAGCCGTCACGAGCGGCCAAAACTTTAATCTCGCACCCACACAATACCGCCAGCTACGCAGGCTACAATGCGTAATCTCTGCAAATAGGCTAAGCGTTTTTATCAACTGAAAATTGATTGACAAGCACGTAACTAGATATATAAAGGCAACGAAGCAGCAAGTTGACAGCAGTGTGACAGTTTCGGTCAGAGATTCGTTATGGCAAGTTCTGTGAAAGCAAGTTTTATAATCTTGTTTCTAACAATATTTTTAAAAGGAAATGGTGTGGTTTTACCAGGAATAGCAGGTAAGAATATACTGTTTACGAGGTCGACTTATGTAATCGCTCTGCATGGCTCAGTCACTCGATACACTGTTCTGGGCTGTATAGCCAGGTTTAAAGGACTTAAAATACGAAAGTATTTACATTAAAAGTTAAAGTAAAAGACTTTCATAGCCTTCAATATGTGGTCAGAAAGTCTTATTTTATGTAAAGTGAAACCACAACCCCTAAGAAGCAAGATGTTCGGTTAGGCCCAACCGTAGTTTTTACACTGTATCCGATTCCTTAAAATAATAATATGCAATGAGCAAGGAGCTTCTTCTTTGAGTGATTCATTCAGTTTCTTCATTCCCGGTAATGTATGAGTAGGACTGGCACAAGCGTTCTTTTCGCGCCTCCAGGCGGTGCGCTTGAGGGCCGACGAAATTTTCCTTTTTGCCAACAGGAAATTCAATTTTCTTCTTGTAATTTCAGGCTACAGTGTTAAATAGATAACTCGTTTCATAACAATTAATTAATAAACAGTTTCATATGTTTATATCTGTATCCCTATAGGTCAAACTTTTTGGTCGTTTAATGCCAAAATTTGAGTTTAATTTGAAAGTGTTGAATGCCTCCTCCTTCCGCTAAATATGACCTGATCGTCTTTTGCCGTTTCGTTTGCAAACGCTTAACACATCTTAACCGAAATTTTTATATATGTTAAAGAGGGGTAAATTTTATATCACATACCAAAAAATTAGCTAGACATATTTGGATATAGTGACGTTGTACTACTTCAAACTTTGCTTCCTGGTGCAACGCGCAATGGCGATTCGCGCAATGCGCCGCAAATCCGGCAAACTGTAATGTAAACAACTGGTAGACTTTTCGTCTGTTTAAACACATACAAGATAAACAGTCTAAACGAGGGGCTACTCATTCTCAAGAATTTCCGCGTACATTCATATTTACTCCACATATGAACAGCTAAATACTATCCAAAAAACAAAGTTTGACAAAGAAATTTGAGCTGCGATTAACTGTGAAACTTCTCTTAACGCGCGACAAAGAAAAGCACACGCTATTATTGGTTGGTTACAAACACGCCACATTCTTTTGGTTTTGTTTGTGTGGTTTGATAGAGAAGTGTGCAACAGACCTTTTCACGGTTTTCTTTTTTTTTTTTTTCAACTTTAGACATGGAAAAGTTATGGAAAAACCATCGACACCACTGAAATGAGCGCCTTAAGATTAGTAAACTGCCAAGTTTGAAAGTGATTTGTTGAAAACTAATAAAGATATAGCATCTCAAAAGTCGCGAAATTTTACAGACGTTTGTATGATGGAGGGCACAAACTTGCCCCTCACCATACAAAAGTCGAACACAGATCTAGAAATACAGAGGCTATTATTGGTTAGTTACAAACACGCCACATTATTCTAGTTTTGTTTGTGTAGTTTGATAGAGAAGTGTGCAACAGACCTTTTCACTGTTTTTTTCAACTTTTGACGTGGACAACTTATGGGAAAACCGTCCACACCACTGAAAATAGCGCCTTAAGATTAGTAAAACAGCCTAGTTTGAAAGTGATTTGTTAAAAACTAACAAAGATATAGCCCCTCGAAGTCGCGAAATTTTACAGACGTTTGCATGGTGGAGGGCACAAACCTTTTTTTTCGCCAAATTTGCGGAGCTATATCTTCGATCACTTGTGACGTATCACTTTCAAATTTGGCATTTTACTAATATTAAGGCAGTGTTTCCAGTGGTGTCAACGGATTTTCCCTACCTGGTCCATGTCAAAAGTTGAAAAAAGCGTGACAATCAATAGGGACATTAAGACCAAAGAGTTTTCAAGCCTACATAATGGGTTAACTTACACAAATGTTCGTAAGAAGTCCAGGGGGATGATTTGGATTTTAGTTACAGTTCACATTTTGCTGGCGAAATCCGAGAAACTTGTTGGTAGGAGAAGATGGCTGTCATCTTATGATAAATATATTTTGCAAACTTTGGAACTCTTAATGTATTTTTTACAAGGAAGCTTATGTCACGCTTTTGCTTATGTGCAATTTCATTCTGTATTACTCAGTAAACTAATGTGCAGAATTTTTCGCTTTTTCTGTAAATTGTTTTCAGAAGGATAAACAAACTTCAATGTCCGGTCTTCAGCCACAATTTTTACAACTCGGACTCTGCTATTAATAAAATTGAGACAAATTTTTACCACTTTTGGTCTTAGTTTGAGTGGCCAGAAGATCAAGTTCTTAATTATTATTCCGAGTAGCGACTCCTGTCGCTCCTGGTAGTAAAATAAACTTAGATTATGTCTATGTCTATGTCTATTAGTCTAAGCTCGTCCTTATTTTCTTCGGCTATTGAAGAGTTGGAAAACTGATGAATACCTGCAGTACGCGGTCGATCAATGTGACAAAGATCACAACTCATTTTCGTGAGATTCCCTTGTTTTCCTTCTCTCTGATGTGTGGCCCATGGTTTGATTCCAGTACACTGCATCACACCTTTTTGCTCGGCGATCGTTTCATCGCCCAATCCTTTAGATATCTTCAGATCCCGATAACCATGAAGAATGTACAGAGCTGTATTATCTCATTTAGGAGACAAAAAACAACGAAATGAGGCTCTTCTCATCAGTCACTCTTAACATAAACAGCCTGCAAAACAAATTTGATGAGCTATAAGGCATCGATGATCACTATTAATCGCACATTATTTTATTTCTGAAACCGAAATTGATAAATCATATCCAAACGACCTATTCCAGTTACCTGGGTATCACACGTATCAGACATAGAACATAGTGTAATATACCTTAAAAAGTTAATTCCCTTTTTTCGAACTCTATCACCATCGCGATTATTCCAACTAGTCTACTTTGCCAAATGCAAACGAACTCTTCTGGATTTAAATTCGATAGTCCAGAAGGAGGAAGAACATATTTCATCTTCTCTTGTTTACGTTCTCGCCTCATAACAACGTGGAACTACGCATTTCCATGTCCTATTCCTGCAGTAACTGCGAAGAAATGTACTTAAAAGCGTGATCACACGCAAAGTTATTTTTTGGCTATTCAACCTATTGCTTATTTGACCTTGACGAACGAATGAAAACAAAATAAGGATACTTGCAATTGTTTCACCAAGAAAACCGCCTGAATGTAACACAAGCGTCTTCCTCAACACTGCGTTAACGGGTCTGTTATCATGTGAAAACGGAATGCCGCATGGGCAGTCGCACCAAGGAGATTTAGTGTGCCTGGCCAATTCAATAACGCCATTTGAGGGTTGTCCAATGCTCACAAATAGGCTCCATTGGTGTTAGTGGTGATAAAAAGGGTGTCCATTGGTACCAATAGAAAATGATGTCATTCCAGTGGTTCTATTGGTGAATATGCATCGCATTAAGGGGACTTAGATTATTTTCCATGTAGCCTGGCTGGGTAAGTAAAAGCGAACTTGCTTTCAAAGATGGCTTATAGAACGAAGAACTCTTTTGGCATGTGTGTATTTTGACTTCGCTTTATTAAACTGTTAGAAATTACTCAACCTCGCTTTCTAACTATTAGGGTGTTTCTACTTTGTGAGAGCGAAATTGTTTTGCGTGGTTGGCTTATAGAACGAGGAATATTCATAACATGGGAAAATAATCTAAGTCCCCTTAATGAGATGCATAGTAACCAATAGAAGCATTGGAATGACATCCTTTTCTATTGGTACCAATCGTACCATTGGTACCAATGGACCATCGGTTTGACGAATCGTATCTGCTTGTGTATATTGGACATGTGTGAGTTAAGGAAAAGATGCGGTAGCAGTTAGTGTCCAGGTTAACGACAATCAATTCACATTGCAAGTTTCATTTAGTGAAAATAGCATTTTTACCGTACATTTTAGGTTCACTAGAACTCATCATCATCATCAATCATCATCATCAATCTTTATTTATACACGAAATCGTATCATTTTACATGGTCTTCCTAGGAATCGTGTTTAAAACTAGACTAAAATACTCTAAGGAACTATTGACTATAATGTTAAAAATACAAAAACTTACATTATGAATAATAAGAGTTACAATGGGTCATGGTGTATTAGAAAAATCTTTCCCATGAATTGAAGTTTTAAAAACATTTAAACTAGGCAGTTTTCTAATCTCTGAGGGAATCTTGTTCCACAAAACAGATCCTCTGTAGTGTAGGCTCCCTTTTGCAGACTCTGTTCTGGGTCTGGGGACATAATAATTTAACTCAGAATTTCTAAGATTGTGTGAATGTACATTTGAGGTGTTGGTAAAGATCCTCCTCAGATACGATGGGGAAAGATTATTATGGATTTTATACATTGTCACAGCCAACTGTTTAAGTCTTACATATTCTAGCCTTTCCCAGCCAAGCTCATCCAATAAGACACTTGAGTGAACGTCATAGTTAGAAAAGGTGAGAATTCTAGCAGCCCTATTCTGCAGCTTTTGAAGTTTGTC
>OZ037992.1:42206745-42210219 GCA_964035705.1 Porites rus
ATATAAACAAGACTGTAACGGATGATGGGTCCAAGTGCAAGGACATAGGTATTGCTTAATAAGGTTGTATTTTACTGTAATCACGTTTGTTTTCACTCGTTAAATAACAAACATATAATTATACATGTATATGAGTTATGCTATTCCACTGCTGTTTGCTTTAAGAAGTTTTTGTAGATCTCTAGAAATCAAGGAGTAAAGAATTAGAGCAAAAAAGTGCGCGCATGATTTTTTACTTCATTGTTTAGCCACAGGGAGCCCACACAATCTGTGTGTGTAACCGATTTTTTATATTTTATAGTAAATGTACTGGATTAACCGTTTCCTTCACCCATAGCGATACATCGCGAATTACGTAAAATCAATGTTAAATAAACGTTGAATTACCTTGCCTTCGGTATATTGTGGTCATTTTTGCCAGGACCAGGGCTTACAATAGGAAGTTTAACAATTCAAACCCGAATCGTCTGCCCAGTGTAGTACGTTTGGTTATCGAAAGTAAAGCAAACAACAAATCAATTAGGGCACACACAAAAAATGATTTTTCTGGTGCAATCTCAAATAACTCATAGTCTGTATTATCCCGCAGTACGTTTACTGTTTGAGATTTACTTCGTATGCCAACTGATAATGCATTCATATCTTATGATGTAGCATTTATTATTATGTATCTACTCGCGGCATTTCACTTACAGTTTTTGACCTCTCGTATTTTATATTACTATTTTTATATTTTTATTTACAGCCTTGCAACTTCTGGAGTTTCCCTACGGAAATGGCATGGAAGTTGTATTTGGTGGAGGCCGCAGGGAACTCATGCATAAGAATCAGACAGATCCTGAATACCCTGATAAAAAGGAGACAGACTGGACGGCAGAGACCTGATTTCAGAGTGGGTCAATAAATTCCAGAACTCGAAATACGTCTGGAACAAAAACGAGTTTGATCAAATTGATGTGGACAAAGTTGATCATGTGATTGGTATGAAATTTTTTATATATACCTGGAGTTTTGAAAACCGGGTTAACAAAACAATTCAACTCATTCTACTACTTGGCAATTTTAAAACAACAAAAGATCATTCAAAGACCGATTAAAAGCCTTTATCTGTCGCCGGGCAGTAAGTTAGCTGTCCCTTGAAACATGCATTTCAACGAGACCAAATTTAAAATGACGCAAATTTTAGAACCTTTATTCAGTAGTCTGACTCCGTGAGGTTTCAAACCGGTATCATTTCAGTCTAGAAATTTTTAAGTTAAGTGTGCTGGAGCCAAAAAGTGCCTGGTTAAGGCTTATATAACAACTTAAATAGTCAGCAAAACACTAATTTTTTCGCGGTCCGATAAACGACAGGATTTTGCATGAAATAGAGAACAAACTGATCGAAACATAATACACAAATTATCACTTTCTTATCTGCAAAAACCGGCGTATGGTTCAAAGCCAAGAGCCCGCTGAAACTAGACCTAGATCCAGTTTTCCTGAGTCGGAAATTGGTTTTTCAAGGCACAATCAGGTAAGCTAAACATCGACGAAACGTTTTTATGGCTGGCACAGAATATTTTGGTGCAACAACTCAACCACACGCGACCACATATAATGCTCTCCGCGAAACTTTACTGAAGGTGACCAATAACGAAATGTAAACCAATAAACGGCACCGAAACCAGCTTTAGGCGCGCACTGAATTCAAATAACTGTCACCTGTGTTAAAGAGAGAATTGTGGGTAAGATGAAAAAAAAACAAAGAGGAGGGAGGAGGGGGGGGGGGTTAGATAGAAATTCTGTCTACAGCCACTTCTTTTAAAATCGCTAACCACCCCCTCCCCCCCCCCCCCCCAGAAAAAGAAACACACACACACACACATAAGCAAACAACACAGAAATTTGAGCCTTGATCACTGCACCACGCGCACCCGACATCACAACTAGATGACGTCAGCTGCGGACACCTAAGAGATCTATAGAAATATTCGCCACTCGTGTTTCTGCCTCGCTGTGCGATCAACGCTCGAGGCGCACGACAAATTTATAAGCCTCGTGAGGCGAGGCGCTTCACTCTGAACAGAAAAAAGGATAAAATAAAGAAACTAACGAACTGAGCTAATCCTTTCATGGGCCAACTGGGTGGAAGGATAAGCACAATCATTGAAGCGACGTTTAACATAAACGCCTTTTGATAGTTATGTCTTCTGTGCTTTTCATATGTGAGTTAACTCTCAACAGGGGCATAGTATAAAACCTGGACTGGACTCTGGACTCTGGACTCTGGACTCTGGACTCTGGACTCTGGACTCTGGACTCTGGACTCTGGACTCTGGACTCTGGACTCTGGACTCTGGACTCTGGACTCTGGACTCTGGACTCTGGACTCTGGACTCTGGACTCTGGACTCCAGATTTTTTCTCAAGATTTTTAAATGAAAAAAAAAGAAAAAATTCCATTGTTTTTAAAAAAGGAAAATAACATGAAAATAAAAATTTTTAAAACTTTCAAAAAATAGCGAGCGCCGAAGTACTCTTTAATGTATTTTCTTGTATTAAATGTCGCTATATTTATGCGAAGGAGAAAAAGTTTATTTTGGGCGAGACGAGGAGTCTGCGACGAATTCTTCTATTCATGCCGTCAAACGAACGGCAAAGCATTATTCATCGCGCGTAAATACCATGCCATGTGTGCCATTGTTAATCGAAAGGAACTAGAAGGATTTTAAAATTCGTCTGTCAATTCAAAAGTTCTGTTACGAAAACTGAACAGCGCGAACTGTGTCGAACTGTGTCAAGTGTCGAGCGTCTGGCAAATAATAATGGAAATCCGACTGTCTGCGGCAGTTACCAGGACAAATTATACCATCTCGCGAGGCAGTCTAACTTGGCTTTGCCAGAATTTCCGGTCATAAACCCTCGTTTTTTATTTAACTCGCTAGGTTTTTTTTTCTGAATTTCTGGAATTTACCGGCTTTATCTAGAACCCGGCGGACACAACCTTTCAATTATAACTCCTGCGTAACTAAATTCAAAACAAAACCCCAGAAAGTGACACGAACAATAATGAAGCCCAAAGTGCCTTGCATAATGTTATCTTTTTATCAGGCGGCATGTCACCTAATTATCGCGCGGTCTCAGTCCTTCCGGCTACCGAACTGATCAAAGGTGAAGAAAGGACAGACAGACATGTTTATTTATTTATAATCTGGTGAGGGTGAACTTACCAACGGATAAGAAAGATAGAAAGTTATTAAATAAAACAGCTTCGAAGTAAACCAAAATAGATGGAACATAAATGTATTTTTTCCTGCATAAACTGTAGAAACCTAACAATAACCTAGCATATACAATTACAATGATAACTAGTACGCACGCTTAGACTGTCAGCTTTACGAAGTCTTAAATGGCTTGAAGAATATTCCACTTAAAGATGAAAACCATAACAACAATATATATGCACGGGGGGGGGGGGGTACTCCCTATAATG
>OZ037992.1:42210419-42235419 GCA_964035705.1 Porites rus
ACTCTCAACAGGACTGAGTGGAGACAGACGAGTGATTAACAAATTAAATTAGACGACCGCGTAGCGGGAGTCTGATTCGTTTAATCAAGAGTATGATTACAGACCGAATTGGACGACACGAAGTTCTGTTATCAATTTATCATAACTTTAACACAATTTTTGATATATATATATACACCCGTTTTCAAAAAGGTTTTCATATAGAGAGATATATAGATAGATATATACTTTTGTTTTCTTGCACGTGCGCCCGTGTGCATTTACATTTGTTACTGTCCAACTTGTGAAAAAACTTAGTTCAACAATAATTTTTCTTTTCGTCAGGTTCTTTGTTCCAATTTGTCAATTAAAAAAATAATTCACGAATATTGTCTGCAATTCTCTTGTTTTGCATTCTCTTGAAAATTAAAGAATGAGGAATTCGGTCACTTGTAGGTCATATAATTGTTGTCGTTACAGGATAAGGGGAAAAACGCAGATGAAATGAAAAAAAAAAAAAAGTGTTTTCGAAACCGCTGAGGCGGAAGATGTGAGGTAGATGTCCATTTTGGATATGTGGGAAGGAGCAACAATATTATAGCAGCTGATTAAAACGGACTAAGGCGTTGACGAGGTTCATAGAAGCAGACTTTATCATAACCATGATGAGCTGGTCATATATCTTAATGTCTCTCTTTTTTTCGTGTAAAATCACGGCCTGTAAGGCAACATCTCATTGAGGACAGAATAAACTCTCGGCCACAAATGCTTTCAAGTTAGTTTACAGTTTCTTTTAAGTACGCCCCTGGACAGCGCATTTTTTAATACACTCCATTTGGCCTACCAATTCGGTGACGCCGTATAACTCGCGGATCGGCTGCTCCGCGGGATGTTTTCCTCATTCCCAAAATCAGCTATATAATTCGCCATTGCAAATTTGTATCGCAGGGCGCATGTATTTTTCTAAAAAGAAAAAAGCTCAAAATGACATGTCAAATTGGAACAAAAAACCCGAAAAAATTTATCGTTGAACCGAGTTTTTCACAAGTTGGACAATAACAAGTGAAAAATGCACACGGGCGCACGTGCAAGAGAACAAAAGTATATATCTATCTATATATCTCTCTGTATGAAAACCTTTTTGAAAACGGGTGTAGATATATATAAGGCTCTTTTTTAAATAAAAAAAATTACAGGATTTTCCTTTGCTAACAGTGAAAAAAGAAGCCATTTAAGCGCGCGCGTGATGGCGCGCACTGTCCAATTACTTAGGCATGACGCGTACTGTCCTTTATAGAACTGTCCTATCAAGGCTGAAATCAGGGCAGTTGATAGCCAATCAATTTTTTGGGAATTTTTTTATAGTTGTGATCACATGAATTAAATTTGCAAAACAATGGAAAGATTCCCTGAATCAAAATCAGGTGGTGTGCGCACTACAATTGCGATGCATTGTGGATGCAGAATTTCCAAGATGGTGGTGTAGGTCAAGAAGTTCGCAGGTTATATGCTGAATCAAAATAAGGTCACTTTTAAGTAAAGGAAAAATTCTACGTGCAGATAAGAAAGTCGTTTTGTGAAGGCTGCTACTTACTACCTTGTTTCATTGTTTTCAAGGCCTATTTGAACCCTCTCACATGAACTACGAAGTTGAGCGAGCTTCTGACAAGGCCGGTGAACCGTCCATTGCAGAAATGACCGAGAAAGCCATTAAAATACTACAGAAGAACCCCAAAGGTTTCTTCCTGTTAGTTGAAGGTTAGTTGACAAGTCGAGAGATATCTGGCTAGAATATTAGTGAGCCTTATTTTTTTCTATGCCTTTTATAGAATCTTTTTTCAGGGAGAGAAAGTATTTTCTTTGCTGTACAGGATTTTTAGTATCGCTAGTAGCCTAAATGAGCTATATGTTTGAGTGAAATTCCACTACAAAATTTGTTTCTCAAGAACGCTTGGATGGTTCTTGTGTTCTGTTTTAAGGGGGCCGCATTGATCACGGACATCACGCTGGCAGAGCTGTTAAAGCTCTTAATGACGCAGTTGCGATGGATAAAGCGGTTGCTAGGACCTTGGAAATAGTAAACAAAGGTAAACTATTAAAGAACAGCATAAGAGATCTTGATTAAATATAACGCATCTGAATTTTGGTTTTCGT
This sequence comes from Porites rus, assembly GCA_964035705.1. Lineage (NCBI taxonomy): Eukaryota > Metazoa > Cnidaria > Anthozoa > Scleractinia > Poritidae > Porites > Porites rus. The sequence continues at coordinate 42,212,553 of OZ037992.1, forward strand.
ATGAGTAATACCCATATGTATCGAATACATGAAGTGCTTTAGAATTCAACCAGAGTTGGAACAGAGCAATTTCACTATTTCTGTAAAGTTTTCCTACCCCCTAGCAGCTCCGTGGGCCACTGTTCCAATTCAGTGGTGACGTATCATTCCTTTAGACAGAGCAGATAATCACGAACGGCCTCTTACACCTCCGATTTGCTTTCCATACTTCGAATCCTTAAGCCCCTTACTCAAACGTACCTATGCAGACTGACGGCCTGGTCACATTGAGGGAGGAAGATCCTACAGCTGTATGAAAACGAACAGCTTTTCGTCGGGTTTACATGTAGAAATTTCGGTACGTGTTGTTGCCCAGAAGACAAGTTATTGAAGACAATAACAAACATGCAATCCTGGCCCTTCTGCCCTCCTTACCTGGGTGAACAACAACTTTTCAGCGGCAGATGACAGTCCATTACAGCTTGTAACTCCCAACGAAAATGTCTGCCTAGTATATTACCGTGATTTACCCACTGAACGACCCGCCGCCATCGTTGTCTAATTTGTCCCTAGTACTAGGATCTACCTGGCAAAGGAGTTTATAGTGCAGGTATCTTCCTCTTGCTAGGATCTCTCAGCTCGGAAGATCCTAGCGCTAGGGGTAAGTACAAACCTTTGCATGTAAACTGAACATCGCGCACACTTAGATAAAGCGAGAACGTTTTGTATCACGGGCTATTCCGAGAGTTATTAAACAATCCTCGCATGAATGGCTGTTTATAATGCCGTCTATCCCTTTGGTGCCGGAATTTAGGAGGTTTTTACTCTTTCAGGGCATGGTGTCATTTAACTCCAGTTCCATCAATCTCAGAATTTGTCCAATACTGTTAAAATGCACTTTTGCTAATCATATTGGCTATTACCTGGATTTTCAGACGAAACACTGATAACAGTAACAGCCGACCACTCTCACGTCTTTACCATCGGCGGATATCCTAAACGTGGGAACCCTGTGTTTGGCATAATACAAGAGGTAGACAATGCCTTAGCTGTTGACAAAGACAACAGAACATACACCACCCTTGGGTATGCAAACGGACCAGGTGGACTGAACGGACCTCGCCAAGACCTGCGCAATGTAGACACCTCTCACAAGGACTTTCTTCAGCAGGCTACAGTTCTTACAGGAAGCGAGACTCATGGATCAGAAGATGTTGGTGAGAATTGGCCCACACTTAGAACTAAGCTTAGAGCAGTGTCTTTATCAACACAATAGCGGCAGCATTGCTTATTGTAGTCTCGTGCTAGAACTCGCTATTGTATGGATATTGATGATTTTTCTGAAGCAGTCAAGCGAGTATAATGGATCAGAGAGTGAATCTTAGGGCTTTGGCCGAGATATGTGATTTTCACTGATAATAAGCAATTTTCAGAGTCTGCAATTTAACGGAAGTCTTATTCCTGAGAAGTCCGCACATATCCTAAGGGCTAGACTGGGCGTTTCCCTCACTGTCCGATTATTCTCTGCTCCAATTAAAACTTAAGGCTGTAACAGATCATGTTATTGTCTTGTTTTAATTCTACTTCTACAAGGTTACTTTGCCTGCCAAGATAAATCGGGAGAGGACCTCTCACAGGCCAGGCCGACGTCCAAAAAGTAGCGAGCTTGGCGTCTTGGTCAGTACAGCTGGATAGCCCAGGGACTGCTCTAACAGTGGGTGGGTGGATCAGGCCTTGGGGTCAAAACTAGTGGGGTAGGGAGAGGGCTGTTTTAACACAACCCTTTCATTAATCAGCAGTGTTCAGTAGAGGCTTTGACTGGCGAGTACCTTGGTCTTAATTTGCCCTAGCCAGCTGAATCAGGCCTCTGCCGAGAATGATTATCATGATAATTACAGAGCTCAGTGGGAGGTGCAGACAGTCACCCATTGTCCCGGGTGAGGAGGGTCAAAGTCTTGGTACCAAGGACACACTTAGCATAGGACCTTTAGACACTCAGTGAAGCCATGTTTTCATAAATCCAGTCAGATATATGTTGTGAGATTGGGTCGCAAGAGGGTGATTATCATCATTTTGTTTTTTCTCCTTTTTCGCAGGCGTATTCGCGGACGGTCCTGGGGCCTACCTATTCCATGGTGTAGTGGAACAGCAGTACGTATTTCACGTGATGGATTACGCCTTGTGTCTCAGTGAGAGCAAGCAGAAATCATGTGAGAAGCACGTGAACAGAGGAGGGAAGCCTACGAGCAAAAGTGGAGCGTTGTCTTTGTCTGTCCACTCGCTCTATTCTTTACTCCCGATTGCGATCTCTTATGCTGTTTTTTTTTGTAGCGCTTGAAGCATAATTTGTCAACATATTGGCTTCCCTTTTACAGCAAAATGTCGAGGAATCGACAGATCTACATGATCTTAAAATTCATTTCTTTTGTTTTTTTGTTCCGTTTTTGTGTGCTTTAGTTTTGTTACAGGAAGTTAGTGTTCAGTTTGAGCCCAAGGTTCCAAACCTGGTTTGCAGCAAAATAATTAAAATGAATAGCATTTTAAACATGAATTTTCATTTGTTTACTTTCTGTTAACTTAAAATTTAGTATTGCTTTTGTTACTTTTTGTTCATTTTGCATGATGAAAATTATCGGACACCGACATACAAATAACTATTATCCTTACCATAATTTAAGAAATATTCTTTCTGCATAATTACCTATAAAGCGAGTTTGGGACCGGCCTGCCTCAAATTAGTCGCATGATGCGCTACGGCGTAGCTCCCTTTGACCATTTCAACAGAGTCCACTGTCTCGTCCATCTCACCACCCCTGCCATAGACAGCTGACGTCGCATTCCCACAGTTATCGCCATCATTCAAATACAGTCATATTTCAGTTTGGGCTTAATTTGGCTACCTCGATCAAGGGCAATACAGTCAGGGCTGTTTAGGTCTAAATGGTGCTCAAATGGCTCCAAAAAATAGAGGCTGAATATGACTTTGACCTGCGGGTCTAAATTGGTACCTTTGGGCTGAAACAGATCTTTTGTACTTTACACTTTATAAAAGCCTTCTACACTTGTATCATTTCATTTTTTTCAACATTGGAATTCCTTCTGACAGGAGCATTTTGCTCGGAGCAGCCACATGTGCTGCACTCTTGAGTTAACCCTTTCCCGTTTTGATTAATTCTTGGAACACGTTTCAACGCAAATTGGTGGCTCTTACTTCTGACCACTTTCCGCTTTGTTTTCAAAAGAAGTCACTCTCAGTAAGTTATCGTCGATTAGGTTTTGTAAGGATGGCAACGGGTTGTTAGATCTCGGAAAAATTTGATCCGATCTCGAAGCCTCAAAGGCGTTTGAGATGAGTCTTGAAGACCCATCTGTAAAGATCTGTCGAGAGAGAATTCTCTCTTGGTTCTGTATTTTAGTGCTTAATCGCTACAGGACCTCAAAAACAAAACAAAACCTGCACTCAACACGTTTCTCAAGTCTCAAAGCATCACGACCGCCGTAACCGAGCACTCATGGTATTTTGGGGTGTCTTATATGAATACTTCCAGTAAATAAGAGCATTACGAAATGTCCGAAGTAAAACGAGAATGAAAACATAAATACTGGATAAATACTACTAGACACTGGAGTCAACTCCTCCGATATGCCCGTATTTCGTCCCTTGAAGAATTTCAGAACTACCTTAGTTAAATTTTTTATTATTATTTCTATTTATTGTTGCATGTAATTTTTACTTTCAAATTTTGTAAGTGGTTGGTGTGTTGCCTAACCGCCTTTTACCAACCTAATCGAGATGATGATGATGATGATGATGAGTATCAAGTTTAGTTCAGCTTTAAGAAGCTCCGCCAGAAACAGAGTTCAGTCATATCTTTGACAACCACAATCATCAATCGTTTAAGAAGTCCAATCATTGAATTGCTCTCGGGCTTGGTCTTAGCATAACTGAACTTGGGGTAACTGTCTGCCGGACTGGAATGGGGCTAGGAATTTGCTAAAGTAGCGCTACAGAAGAAGCAGGGTTCCTGGATTTCTGTTCCGCTATGCTTCCTTCTTCCTGGCCACGCCCCGCCCCTGAACCCCAGCCTGAATATCCATGTTAATGTTTGCATCCTCTGAGGGTTTCTCCTGGTACTTCTTAACAAATGACACATTCCATTTTATTCTCACATCATCTTTCCTCCTTAATGTGACTTCTCCCCTATTTCTCTCTATAGGGACCTTAAGGGTTGATTTCGAGTGTCGAGTAATTTTTACGTGCGTACGTGCATAAAAGTTACGTTCGCAATAAAATAGATTCAATACATGAAAGGTCACTCGTAAGCGTAAAAGTTGAACCTCGTGTTATGTTCTCGGGCAAACAGACAACTGCACGCAAGATGGCGGATGAACTAAAGAACTGTATTAATCAAAGAGCACATGGGTTTTACAGTAACCGCATACATACTGCGGGCTCAGTGTGAATTAACAAATGTAATGATACACTATAACACCTCCCCGCAGAAATTGTGCCTGACAAGAAATTAAAGTACAAGACAAAGTTTGAAACTCTCTAAATGATCAAAGAAATGAAACAAAACTATTAGAAGCACTGTTCAGTGTCATTAAGGCGAGACTTAATGGTTTTAGTCCACTTCTTCAATCAGTCTCTGTGGTGGCTTAGTAGCACGTTTGGACCGAGGCGGAGCAGGGGTGGGAGGAGTAGGTGTGCTTGGCGACTCCACGGACTCTGATTCTTCAGGTAGGGGTGTACTGCTTTCGGTACCGGGAGAAGTAACGCCCTCAGCTAGATTGATCAGATGAAACTTCGACAGAGCTGGATTGAGTCACAGCAGAACTAGGGGTGTTTTGAAGTACATCGTCAACATGTCTCCTCCAATTCCGTCCATCGTTCAACTGGACTTGAAAGGAAGCAGGTGATGTTTGCTGTACGACAGTACCAGCTTGACACTTCTGTCCCGATAGGCGGTCACGTGCGAGAGCATGGTCTCCTACAGCTATCTCCCTGTATTTTGCAAACTTGTCATGATTGCACTTCATGTTGTCTTGCTGGCTGGCCACGCGAGATCCAATATCAGGTGTAGCCAGAGACAATAAAGTACGAAGTTCTCTCTGTAAGAATAGCTTGGAGGAGAGTATGAGCCGGTTGTAGCGTGTGGTGTGCTTCTGTAAGATAAGAGGAAATTCTGAATCCGCCGCTGTATGGAGCTTGCGGGATCGTCAGCTGATGACTCCATTGCATACTTGAAAGTCTGTACAAACCGCTCAGCTAACCCATTTGAAGAGGGACGGTAAGGGGAAACTAAAATTCTCTGAATGCCATTTTGCCGCTGACTACTTGGGTTGGTAGACCGTATCTTGCAAAAATATTACGCATGGCATTAATGGTTAAGTCGGCTGTTGTTGTTTTCATGGGACCAATCACTTCAGGCCGCTTAGAGTGGGCGTCGACCATGATGAGGTCATGTTTTGCCTGATGGGTTGCAAAATCTACGTGAACAGGTTGCCGTGGAGCTGTCGGCCAAGACCATGGAAGAAGCGGTGAGGCTGGAGGAGTACCGGGTTTTGTTGCACGGTTGACATTCACGGGTAACCTTTTCAATCTCCTGATCTATTTTCGGCCACCAAACATGACTGCGGGCTATTGATTTCATGCGTGCATTACCAGGATGGCCTTCATGTAATTCTGTCTGGATGGTTTGTCTTAAAGAAGGAGGTATGACAGTATGACAGTTCGCAGGCCCCACATAAGGCAGCCTTGCTCCACAGAGTTCGTGTCTGCGTGGGAAGTATGGCTTGAGGTAAGGATCGGCTCAGCGATTAATAGGCCAACCATTCTGCGTAAGCAACAGTGCTTTCGCGAACAAAGGGTTCCTAGATGTGTCCTTGGCGATTTCTTCCTCTTCTACACTTGCATCCTTCATGTAATGAAGTGGGAGCCTTGACAAGGCGTCAGCGCTGGCTACTTCAGCAGATGACTTGAACTCAATTTCGTAATGGTACGAAGAGAGAAGAAGGGACCAGCTTTGCAGTCTAGCAGCAGCCAAAACTGGAGTCGCAGAATCCGGAGCAAATATTTTCAACAGGTGTTTGTGATCAGTTCGCAGAGTGAACTTGCGACCCCAAAAATAATGGCAAGACCTCCCTTTTCGATCTGACTGTAGTTTTTCTCAGACGAGTTCAAGGACCTGGAGGCATATGCGATAGGTCGCTCATCACCATTAGGGAAGCGATGAAATATGACTGCTCCGATGCCATACTGGCTTGCATCGCTCTCAAGAATAACAGGAAGGCTTGGGTTATGATGAGCCAATACATTTGAAGATGAGAGTGAGTCCTTGGCCTTTTTGAATGCCTCCTCGCACCAAGGGGAACCACTTGAATTCTTGGTTACCTTGGAGAAGCTGATTGAGAGGTTGGAGGATATAGCTCAGGTTTTGGATAAACTTGCCGTGATAATTGATCATTCCAAGGAAGGCTCTGAGCTAGGTGAGGTTCTCAGGGCGTGGTGCTTGTTTGATTGCATCTACCTTTTCCTCTGTAGGAGAAATTCCGCTGGCAGAGATGACACAGCCCATGTACGTAACTGATTTCTGCATGAATTTGCATTTGCCTTGCTGAAGTCGCAACCCAAAATGGTCTAGACGGGTGAGGACGCTGTCCAAGTTCTTAATGTGTTCATCGTCATCCTTGCCAGTAATAAGAATGTCATCTTGTATACTCGCCACATGATCTAGACCCTGAAGGATGATGTCCATTATACGCTGGAACAGAGCGGGTGAAGACGCAATACCGAAGGGTAGCCTTTTGTAGCGGTAAAGACCTCTGTGCCTATTGATGGTAACGAACTGCTGGCTTTCAGGATCCAAAGGGAGCTCCTGGTAGGCACTCTTTAACTCGAGCTCAGGGAAACGTTGTCCACCCCGCAGTTTCAAGAAGACATCCTCCGGTAGGGGAATTGGATACTGAGGGACGTGAAGCTGGGGGTTGACAGTAACGGCATAATCACCACAAGGACTTGGGGACATGAACCATTGGGGTAGCCCATTCACTGAATTCCACCCGTTCCACAATTCCTTCTGACTCGAGACGGTTGCATTCAGCTTAAACAGCTTCCTGAAGAGCATAGGGGACAGGACGAGCCTTGCAAAACTTTGGACGTGCGTCAGGTTTCATCTCTAGTTTGACTTTGCAGTTCCGAGGTCTGGTTTGAAACGTTGGGTGATTTTGGATAATTGTGCGCAACTGGGAAGCCACGCCCTGTAGGAGGTCTGTCTCCGATACGCGAATATCGCAGATCTTCGTCCAGTCGAGTCTTATTCGGGACAGTCAGTCTCTTCCAAAAAGGGATGGGCCTGAGCCTTCAACAACAAGAAGTGGGACATCAGCGCTCTGGTCTTGGTACTTTAGGTGTGTAATAAGTTGCCCGTGTACCTTGAGTGGGCGTCCTGTGTATGCACGTAGGCGAGTATTGGACGGCATGAGGGGTGTGCCACTGAAGTTTTTCTTGTAAGTTTCTTCTGAAATGACTGAGACGCCTGCACCAGTGTCTAATTCCATTAGAAGAGAGGTTTCGTTCAGTTCAACGGGTGTCCCAATACCTTGCTGGCCTGAGCTCAGATTGTACAGCGAGAGAGAAAAAGGATCAACCGAATCATCGGGAGAACTAGTTTGAGGAGGTTCTGATCTAGCTGGTGCACTTTCTGAGGTTTCCCTCTGCATGCCTCCGAGATATGACCAACTTTACCGCAAGAATAACATGTGTAATTTCTGTATTTACACTGAGAAAGTGGGTGCCCTGTTTTTCCGCAGCTCAAACACTCCGAGGGGTCTACGAGAGGATTTGAACTTGCCTCGCTTGCCAGGACCCTTACGACGTGGGTAGGCTGAAAACGTCGACTATTACCAGAGTCGACTTTGTCAACAGAAGCTGAACTTTCTTGCGAGAACGCAGCAACATCCTTTTCGGCAGCTTCGGCGCCGAGGGCGACCTTCAGTGCTGCATGTGCCGCAAGTGTGTTCCTCGGTTAGCAGTTTCTTTTGTTTCTCCTTCCTGCGAAGACCAAAAACGAAACGATCGCGTAAGGCTTCTTTCAGGTAAGTGCCGAACTGGCAAGTTGAAGCCAGATGTTTCAGGTTAGCAGCGAACGCTTTGACACTCGCCTTCGCTGTTGTGTAATTGTGGAATCGGTTTCTTTCGGCGATAACCAGTTTCTTCGGTGCGAAATGATTCTTTAGGATAGTGGTGAGGTGTGCATACGTTTTCTCAGAAGGAGGAATCGGTGAGCAGAGATCCGAAAGAACATCGTAGGCCTTGGCGCCAATAACAGAAATTAGGATTGCTCTTCGTTTGTGTGACCCTGCAGAGTACGCGGGAACGCTGTTTGCCACGAAATATTGTTCCAGTCGCTCCAGGTAGCGATTGATGCTTGTATTAGCTGAATTGAACATTTCTATTTTGCCCGAGGCTTGCCGTAGTCGCTCGATTTCTCGTCGCCAGAAATATTATGTTCTCGGGCAAACAGACAGCTGCACGCAAGATGGAGGATCAACTAAAGAACTGTATTAATCAAAGAGCACACGGCTTTTACAGTGACCGCATACATACTGCGAGCTCAGTATGAATTACTGACACTATAACAATTGTAATGATACACTATAGCACCTCGCTCAACTTCTCGTTTAAGCTCAGCACTTTTTACCTTGCCTCTATTTTATTTACGTGATTAAAATTTACGTGCGTTAACGTGCGTAGCCAAAAACGCGTCTGTGGAAATCAACTTTAAGATCGAGGACGGCGACGGCAGCGAAAACGTTGCTCAAAAAGTGAATTCGAGTTCTTTCAATCTTCATCGCGATTACTCCAAATCACTAACTTTGTCAAATGTAGGGGAATCCTCCTAAAGTTGAATTCCTAAAAACCATTTCCAAGTTCAGAAAGCGAGAGGAAATTTCGTCGTCGCTTGTGTACTTCTCCTGTAAAAAGTGAAATGACGCATTTTCTCGTCGTAGTCGTGCAGTGATGGCAAAGAAACGGACAAAAAGCGTGATGCACGTGCAAAATTGTTGTTTTCGTTACAAAAACTATTGCTTTTTCGTCCTCGTTGCCGTCGCCGTCGTCGGATCATAAGTTCCCTTAAGGACGGGACGTAGTATGGAGACAGTCTGTTTGTTTTTTTTTTTTGGTTTCTCGATAATACTTGATTCCAACTTATGTCCACTTGACAGTTTGACTGTATCTCTCTTTGTGTGTCAGCTGTCTTGCCCAGTCCCAGTCACAGATTTTCTCTTGGTGATAGGTGCCCCACGTATTAACTCTAGCAACTTCGACCGCATTTTTCTTCCGAACATCAAGCAGAATGGTGCACGTATTACACCCGTTGTAATTTAATAATAATAATAATAATAATAATAATAATAATAACACAAGAATTTATATAGCGCCATTTCCGTGAGCTCAATGGCGCTTTACAATAATCGTAATTCTAAAAATAAAAAACCTTTGAGTTATTAAAGAAAATATATAACAGTTGTAGAAATTAATTTCTAAAAGATAAGATACATTCGACTTGCTAAGATTAACTAAAAAGCATATATACAATAAAAAGAAAAAAGGGTAGTCAACTAACTCAATTGATCAATGGATTGATCTTATGTCATCGGTTAGGAAGTTCCTGGGTGCAGCAACTTGAAAAGATCTGTCACCGTAAAACTTGCGATTAGATTTAGGTATACAAGCAGATTTTTTTGAAAAAGGTCGTAATTGCCTCGTCGGAGTATGCCATTCAGTACTTTGTACGTAAGAAGTAGTTGACCTGTTTGCAGTTAAAACTGTGTAGAGCTCTTGCCACCAATCTCATTTCTTAATTCTCTAATTTGGGCTATCTGGATCGTTTTCAACGAAGTGCAGTTTTGACGTTCTACCTCCCCATTCACCTAGGGCCACAGCAGGGGTAGTTGTTCAGCGTTATATCCCGCTTTCCACAAGGAGGATTTAAACTCCTCTGAAACGAACTGAAGGCCAGTGTCCATTTTAAGTGTGTGGGAACTCCATGCCGAGCAAATATTGAGTTCAAGCGGTCTATGACCTTTGTGTTTGTACTACACCTTAGGATAACTACTTCACAATATCTGCTATAATAGTCCACTATAACAAATAAATTCTCCCAGAGGGCAAAGGAGCCAATATGTCTGCAGCACAGTCTTGCCACGGTCCACTTGGTGGATGGGCGCGTGCCATTAAGATTCTAGAGCAGAATATTAGCTGACAGTTTGACAGCCATGACAGATAGCTTTTGCTTATTTTTTTTTTCATCTGTTTCTATCTTTGGCCACAATGCCTTTAATAACGTTGTAGTTGTCCCTTATGTCTTGGTCTGTGGTCTCTACCACAACATTGTCAGTTGAATGGATGGGTCCTGTGCGTAGTAGCTTAAATTTACGTGAACAGTGTCTTTTAGGGCTGGAAGCCTTAAAAAGACTGTGAAGGCTAGCGATGAGCAGTTTACATTTGCAATACCAATAATTTTTTTCCAAAGTATCTATTTCCGCGATGTTGGTTTGAAAAACTATTTGATTCTTTATGTAAAACAAAACAAATCAATGTCAGCATCTTAAACAGTGTCGAGGTTTGACGGTCTCGGAGACACAGCTAGCTCTTTCAAGACTTACTTTGAGTGCATACCCCCCCCCCCCCGGAGCAAGTTATCTGCTTTTATTTGTGCCTTATTGCCTCTAGGTAAAGGTATGATTTACTTACCGTAGAAAACGACTCTACAATAGCGCTAAACACGTTCTTGTAGCATTGTGATTTCGATGGCCTTAAACCTTCGACGACTACTTTGGTAAGCAGCAACGTCACAAAAATTTTCAAGCGATATCTCGTTTAGGATTTTCTGACTAATCCTAACAACGTTACACTCACAGAAACGGTAACATTTTGAGGAAAAATCCACTGCCAATGTGGCGGTTTATATGCTACTCTTTGAAGATAAAATTTTTTCCTCTCCTAAAAATTTGGCTAGCCACAATTCTATACAAAAAAAAGACGATAAAGTGGGGGAAAATTGCTAATATGGAAGAAAGGCAAAGGAAAAAGAGAGTGATGGAGAAAGATCGAAATAGATTCGCAAATAAAGTCAAAATTTTGGCTTGTGCGCATGCGTGGAAAACAAAAAAAGCTGTTTAATTACCCGATTATTCGGAAAATATGCCTTTGTTTGATGAAAAATTCATTTTTAGCCATTCTTTTAGCCATGCTAATTAGTCGAAAACTAGTCAAAAGAAGAGGAATTGGTGAAAAATGCGGTTTTTTCAGCACAAAACTGGTTTGTAATGTGAAAGAAAAACTTATTGTGGATCGCCTTGTACTAGAAAAGCTGCAAACCACCGACCTCTACAGCCACTGGTGTCGAAATTTTACTGTTAGTGACAGCACTAGCCGAACCTTCCCTCTCATTCGATCCCTCAGGTATCACACCACACAGTCTCTTCAAACAAATGCAAATCTCACTTAAAACGTTTGAGAGGGAGTCGTCTGTCATCCCATTCTCTTGCCGCATTTTAATGCTTAATCGCTACGATGCTACAGGATTTCAACAGAAGCCAAACACAATCAACACGCTTCTCAAGGCATCACAACGCCAACAACAGAGCAGGCAGGGTATTGTGGGATGTGTTATATGTATCAGTACTTCCAGTAAAAGTAAATAACGTTAACAACCGATTTAATACACTACGTCATCTTTATGTGTTTATCTCTTGCTTGAACTTGTAATCACTTTGCCTAGGTTAGAGAGTGCCTCGTCATTGATTATTCTCTGAAGCATGCAAATGTTATATATAAAGTGCAACGGTAATGAAGCCCGTCAAACTCCTTGTTACTGTTTTTGCTAGCTTTTTTAGACTTCACCCTGCAAGACCTGATTTTTGTTTGTTTTTGTTTTTGATTTTTTTTTTTCATTTTCGCTCTTTGGCCAGCTATCATAACCAGTCTCCTCTAGCAAGATCGACGAACAAAACATTACTACACCTTTCCCAATCTAAAATAGCCTTCTGACTTAATAATATCCCCGTGAGGCGTTCATATTGGCTGAAGTCTCCAAGGCCGATACAAAAGGTTCTTTTGAAATTGTGTAGTTGTTTCATTTAAAGGCGACATAATTCAGCGGAAACCAACGACGAAGAGTTAAGTGAGCGTAAAGCAAAAGCGTTGTCACCAAATAATTTCGGGTACAGTCACGGTAACTTAGGTTAGATCTCTGATCATGGCATTTATTAAGTCCCCTGAGATGCTTTAACTAATACGGAAGTTTGATGAACATCAGAATTCCACTGGACATTTTAAGTGCTATTAAACCGCACGTGAACAAGCTTCGTTCGAGAAAATTTCCGAACGTCTGTAATTGACAGTTCTGATATTTCTCAAACTTCATGAGGTCGTAACTGAATGATTGATAACTGCTAGGATATCTATTTGAAGCAGTCACATTCTATTTTTAATATCTCACTACAACTTACTATAATTCTACTAAGTATACACACTCAGTGATCTTGGTGAATTAAGCAATCTGATTGGTCCGCTATCTCGGACTATTCAACAATATTCACCTCCTCTGATTTTAGTTAATAGTGGCTCTAGTAGTTCAGCCATTATATTCACCTCGATTTCAAAGAATAATTGTTTAAATAAAGCATATGCACGCTTTATATAGTCAAAACTATGCAAAAATACTTTGCATTTATAATTAATGATTGCTGGAAAAGTGCACAACTGCATATTATCGTGAACGTTAAATCAGCAAGCGAATTGTGCTTTCACCAGGAGATTCGTTATGAAACTTTCCGTAACAGTAAGGTTTCTAATCGTGTTTCTTACAGTAGTTTTTATGGTTTTATCAGGGATAGCAGGTGAGAGACTTTATATATGCGATGACGACTTGTCAAGGGCGTGTACGATTAATCGTATTCCGAAATGACTCTTGAAATCCTTAATTTTGGCGTTCATTGCTTTGCAAGAACTACAAAATCTGCTTGAAATAAGATATCCCGATAACTGTAGCGTTTACGTGGCCAAAAAGCACGGTAGAAGAGATTTGCAAAAAAACATTTCCGTGTTCCCTGATTCCAGGATACGATCAATCGAACGCACCCTAAAGAAATGCTCGGTAACTGATAATTTAATGTAAGTATTTGCGTAAAGATAATATCATTAAAGGCTTTTTAAGCCTTTGATCATATGTAGTTAGTACCAGCCAACGCGGTGCCTACCTGCAATTGTGACCCAGCATTTCAGTCGGCGGTTCCGAAACTGTGGAACAGTCTTCCGGAGATCAACATTCAGAGCCTTAGACCTTTTAAAAGAGCTCTTAAAACGTACTTTTTTGGGATAAATTTTTAATTGACTTATTTTTTTATTTATTTAATTTTTAATTATTATTATTATTTTTAATATAGTTTTGAATCGACTTATTTTTATCTTTTCCCAGTTGTAATGCGCATAATGAAAGTATTTCTCATGAATATGCGCAATATAAGTTTCATATTTATAATAATTATTATTATTATTATTATTATTATTATTATTATTATTATTATTATTATTATTATTATTATTATTAAAAGGATGCCGAAGAATCCAGGAAACAACTTTTCAGTGTTCGTGTCCGTTTTATCTTCCCAGATGTGAATAACCCTTCTTTCTCAAATCAAATTGCCTTCCCCTGCCTAGCCTATTTTTCAGAGATTTTAGCTATTTATTGTATGATATCAACAGACAGACAGCACCAGTTAGTATACTCAATCAGTTCGTTAAAACAAGTCAGATTCATAACTACAGAACAAGATCTGTCTCTAGCGACTCGTTTTATATTAAGTTTTCTAGAACCGATAAAATGTATGCCTTTTTCACGAGAATCAGTGCCCAATTTGGAACTCTATTCCTTATTCGATTAAAATACTTAAACGTTCGTCCTTTCGTAAAAAAATAAAGGAATTATTACTAAATTTCTTGCGGTCAGAAGATGATTATGTCGCAGTCTCCCGTCTTTTTAAGTTATTTAATACTTTAGGTTAGCCTCTCTTCGTAATCGTTATGTACTTGTCTTGTTTTATGTTAGTTTAAATTCTATTTACTGTATAGTAGTATCTTCACTGTTATTTAGTCCATCTATATATAAACCTTGTTTTGTAATATGTCTTCAGCTCCCTCCGCCTCGATTAGTTTATAAGCTATTTGCGGGTGGGAAAGTAATGTAATTAGTTATTTTCCAATTTTCAATAAAATTTGTTGTTTGTTGTTGTTGTTGTAATGGGAACATCAAGACAACAATTAACAATTTATACTTTTCCCTTTTTATTTCCGTTCCCCTTTAAACGTCTGCCACGCGCACGTACGCAGGCTGTAAAGAATTAAGGTATCAACTTAATCTCTCAGGTGTCCAAGGTGACGTTTTTCGGAATCAAAACAACAACGAATGGTATAAAGCTGGCGTGAAGCTTGTCGAGAACAACATGAAATTAAAACCAAACACCAACACCGCCAAGAGCGCTATTTTGTTCCTCGGTGATGGAATGGGTATCACAACCATCACCGCGACCCGAATCCTCGACGGACAACAGAAGGGAAACACGGGAGAGGAGAATGTTCTGAGCTGGGAAGTGTTTCCATGGTCAGCCCTCGCTAAAACGTACACAGTTGATCAACAGGGAACAGATTCTGCGAGCTCCGCGACAGCATTCCTGACAGGAATAAAAACCAACGACGGTAAGTTTAAAACTCAACCGGGATCCTCAAACTTATATTGGCGCCCAAATGCGAAGCACCTCAAACGCTGGATATTTTTAAGTTGATGAGACCCATTCCTTAATTCACAAGACTGCTGTGAACAAGGTTAAAACCGCAGCGCGAATGTTGCGCTTATTGTAGCAAGAGATATTGCAGGACGTAGTTGCTTCAAAAAAAACATGTACAAGTAGTGAGCAATATTTAATGCAATTGAGAGACCCATCATGGTCTCTTGACGCAGTATCACCTTTCAATCAAGTGTTCGAGAATTTGAGGCTAAAATTAAAATCTTCGTATTCGCACCAAATTTTTATTTCCTCCATATTCTGAAATATTTCCTTAGGCGTCATTGCTGTAGATTCAACAGTTACGCGATTTCACTGCTCTTCATTGACCGAACAGAGCAAAGCTGTCTCCATTCTCACGCTTGCGGAGAAGGCTGGAATGTCAACGGGAATCGTCACCACCACGCGAGTCACACACGCAACTCCCGCGTGTTCATATGCTCACTCAGCAAACCGTGGCTGGGAAAGTGACGCCAATATTAATAAGAGTGTTGGCGATGATGGTTCCAAGTGCAAGGACATAGGTAGGAGTGTTTATTTTTTTTACTATTATTATTATCATTTTGTATTTGCCACACAATATTAGAAATTACAAGTAATATAAAAAAAGTAGAAAAAAGAAGTGACGAGGAGACCTAACAGAAACTATAGGAACTTATGAGGGGTTAGGCCACCTCGACTACGGGCCAGAGCTGTTTAACATCAGTTGAAGAAAAGGTGGCGAAAAGTCGAAGTTGAACGTTTTCTCGACTTTATAAAGCCATAAAATTCATCTGTCAGCCCTTTGGGCCCTTTCACAGACCCGCATGACAGATTCCCCTACCCTTTCGTATACTTCAACGAGTAAAATCCCTACCCTTTCATATACCTGCAGTCCGAAAAAGATACCTCTTTCGGGCAGAGCCTCCCCGTATAGGTCATTATAGGGTGAACCCCCCTCCCCCGGGCAGTTGTTATGTGTTTTCAGTGTTCGCTGATTAAGACTCGAGCTCACCCATAGTTTAAATTCACTCACCCATAGAAGTGTTCCATTGATTTATTCAGTCTATATGTGTGCAAACTGAAAACAACGCAAAAATTGTGCATTGTCATGGACCCCCTTCCATCGTAAACCGTTATTTTTTTCAGTTGATTTTTGCCGACTTCCTTGTTCAGTCTCCTCTTCTATGATTAACATGAACAACAGATCAGAGTAATCGCACGTTTTAGTTTTAATATAACATTGCGTGCATCTTTAATTTATATGTTTCCCGCGGGGTGTAAAGAGAATATTTATCGGCTGCAGTTTCCGAGGCCAGTACGAGAGGGTTCTATTGGTTTTGTCTACAGTATGTAAAGAGACATATTCCGGGTAAAATGCCGGGTACAGTCAAACGTTTCTTAAGTTGTGTTAGATCCGTAGACTTGTCAATAAAGTTAAGAAGTGCTCCCTGACATGATTAATATATAATGCGAAACAAAGTTTGATAATGCTTAAGACATCTGAAGTGTTACTAACCACTTGGTTGACGGTACTTAAGAATGAGTTCTTACTTTTGTTGTGACTCAACGGTGCGAATACTATTGTTTTCATCAACTATTATTTACATCAAATAAAGAAGGAGCGAATTACAAAAATGATTCACGAAAGTTTATTTTTACTTTTGTAGAACTTCATAGTTAATAACACTGATATGATGTAATTATCTTCAGTTTAAAACGGCGTGCGGTTGATGAGCTCCAGTACTAATGATTGGAGCAATACTCACGCGAACCTTCATGCCCGGGGGGGGGGGGGGGGCACTTTAGGAATTTTTGGGTGGGGATGTGCCGCTGGGACCCTGGAACCCTTGACCTATACCAGAGCTAGTTCAGCTGAATTTTGCTACCCTATACTAGAGTAAACTCCCAAAATCCCCCTATCCTAGAGTAGCTGTTTCCCCAGTCTAAATAAAATCTTCAACCAACTGATCAGTTTCCTGAAAAACGATACCCTATTCTAGACCCAAACGCTCTGATTTATATACCCTATCCTAGAGTAAACTGCTTAAAAACCATACCCTTCACAGCGGCACATACCCATACAGCCCATATATGGCAGTACCCCCCCCCCCGGGCCTTTATGGCAATAACTCATTATACAAAAAAATTAACATGTGAACAATACGCTTCAATACGTATCAACTGAAAATTGATTGACAAGCACGTAACTAGATATATAAAGGCAACGAAGCAGCAAGTTGACAGCAGTGTGACAGTTTCGGTCAGAGATTCGTTATGGCAAGTTCTGTGAAAGCAAGTTTTATGATCTTGTTTCTAACAATATTTTTAAAAGGAAATGGTGTGGTTTTACCAGGAATAGCAGGTAAGAATATACTGTTTACGAGGTCGACTTAAGTAATCGCTCTGCATGGCTCAGTCACTGTTCTGGGCTGTATAGCCAGGTTTAAAGGACTTAAAATACGAAAGTATTTACATTAAAAGTTAAAGTAAAAGACTTTCATAGCCTTCAATATGTGGTCAGAAAGTCTTATTTTATGTAAAGTGAAACCACAACCCCTAAGAAGCGAGATGTTCGGTTAGGCCAAACCGTAGTTTTTACACTGTATCCGATTCCTTAAAATAATAATATGCAATGAGCAAGGAGCTTCTTCTTTGAGTGATTCATTCAGTTTCTTTGAATTATTACTCCAGATTGGACAAGGTTCTTGCTCCTTCTTGAAAAGAGCTCACGAGTTGCGAAAACTGATAGAACAGAACGCGCGCTCACGGTCTAATACAGGGCTGATAAAGGTTGGGTGATGAAACGAGCGCCTCGCTCTTCATTCCCGGTAATGTATGAGTAGGACTGGCACGAGCGTTCTTTTCGCGCCTCCAGGCCGTGCGCTTGAGGGCCGACGAAATTTTCCTTTTTGCCAACAGGAAATTCAATTTTCTTCTTGTAAGTTCAGGCTACAGGGTTAAATAGATAACTCGTTTCATAACAATTAATTAATAAACAGTTTCATATGTTTATATCTGTATCCCTATAAGTCAAACTTGTTGGTCGTTTAATGCCAAAACTTGAGTTTAATTTGAAAGTGTTGAATGCCTCCTCCTTCCGCTAAATATGACCTGATCGTCTTTTACCGTTTTGTTTGCAAACGCTTAACACTTCTTAACCGCAATTTTTATATATAGCTATATATGTTAAAGAGGGGTAAATTTTATATCACATACCAAAAAATTAGCTAGACATATTTGGATATAGTGACGTTGTAGTACTTCGCAATGGCGATTCGGCAAACTGTAATGTAAACAACTGGTAGACTTTTCGTCTGTTTAAACACATACAAGATAAACAGTCTAAACGAGGGGCTACTCATTCTCAAGACTTTCCGCGTACATTCATATTTACTCCACAGAAGTGAACAGCTAAATACTATCCGAAAAACAAAGTTTGACAAAGAAATTTGAGCTGCGATTAACTGTGAAATTCTCTTAACGCGCGACAAAGAAAAGCACACGCTATTATTGGTTGGTTACAAACACGCCACATTCTTTTAGTTTTTTTTGTGTGGTTTGATAGAGAAGTGTGCAACAGACCTTTTCACGGTTTTCTTATTTTTTCAACTTTAGACATGGAAAAGTTATGGAAAAACCGTCGACACCACTGAAATGAGCGCCTTAAGATTAGTAAAACTGCCAAGTTTGAAAGTGATTTGTTGAAAACTAACAAAGTGATAGCATCTCAAAAGTCGCGAAATTTTACAGACGTTTGTATGATGGAGGGCACAAACTTGCCCCTCATCATACAAAAGTCGAACACAGATCTAGAAATACAGAGGCTATTATTGGTTAGTTACAAACACGCCACATTATTCTAGTTTTGTTTGTGTAATTTGATAGAGAAGTGTGCAACAGACCTTTTCACTGTTTTTTTCAACTTTTGACGTGGACAACTTATGGAAAAACCGTCCACACCACTGAAAAAAGCGCCTTAAGAATAGTAAAACAGCCTAGTTTGAAAGTGATTTGTTAAAAACTAACAAAGATATAGCCCCTCAAAGTCGCGAAATTTTACAGACGTTTGCATGGTGGAGGGCACAAACCTTTTTTTTCGCCGAATTTGCGGAGCTATATCTTCGATCGCTTGTGACGTATCACTTTCAAATTTGGCATTTTACTAATATTAAGGCAGCTTTTCCAGTGGTGTCGACGGATTTTCCCTACCTGGTCCATGTCAAAAGTTGAAAAAAGCGTGAAAAGGGTCTATTTGTTATTCGTTGACAATCAATGGGGACATTAAGACCAAAGAGTTTTCAAGCCTACATAATGGGTTAACTTACACAAATGATCGTAAGAAGTCCAGGAGGATGATTTGGTTTTTGTTACAGTTCACATTTTGCTGGCGAAATCCGAGCAACTTGTTGGTAGGAGAAGATGGCTGTCATCTTGTGATAAATATATTTTGCGAACTTTGGAAGTCTTAATGTATTTTTTACAAGGAAGCTTATATCACGCTTTTGCTCATGTGCAATTTCATCCTTTATTACTCAGTAAACTAATGTGCAGAATTTTTCGCTTTTGCTGTAAATTGTTTTCAGAAGGATAAACAAACTTCAATGTCCAGTCTTCAGCCACAATTTTTACAACTCGGACTCCGCTATTAATAAAATTGAGACAAATTTTTACCACTTTTGGTCTTAGTTTGAGTGGCCAAGAGATCAAGTTCTTAATTATTATTCCGAGTAGCGACTCCTGTCGCTCCTGGTAGTAAAATAAACTTAGATTATGTCTATGTGTATGTCTATTAGCCTAAGCTCGTCCTTATTTTCTTCGGCTATTGAAGAGTTGGAAAACTGATGAATACCTGCAGTGCGCGGTCGATCAATGTGACAAAGATCACAACTCATTTTCGTGAGATTCCCTTGTTTTCCTTCTCTCTGATGTGTGGCCCATGGTTTGATTCCAGTACACTGCATCACACCTTTTTGCTCGGCGATCGTTTCATCGCCCAATCGTTTAGATATCTTCAGATCCCGATAACCATGAAGAATGTACAGAGCTGTATTATCTCATTTAGGAGACAAAAAACAACGGAATGAGGCCCTTCTCATCAGTCACTCTTAACATAAACAGCCTGCAAAACAAATTTGATGAGCTATAAGGCATCGATGATCACTATTAATCGCACATTATTTTATTTCTGAAACCGAAATTGATAATTCATATCCAAACGACCTATTCCAGTTACCTGGGTACCACACCTATGAGACATAGAACATAGTGTAACATACCTTAAAAAGCTAATTCCCTTTTTTCCAACTCTATCACCATCGCGATTATTCCAACTAGTCTATTTTGCCAAATGCAAACGAACCCTTCTGGATTTAAATTCGATAGTCCAGAAGGAGGAAGAACATATTTCATCTTCTCTTGTTTACGTTCTCGCCTCATAACAACGTGGAATTACGCATTTCCGTGTCCTATTCCTGCAGTAACTGTGATCACACGCAAAGTTATTTTTTGGCTATCCAACCTATTGCTTATTTGACCTTGACGAACGAATGTAAACAAAATAAGGATACTTGCAATTGTTTCACCAAGAAAACCGCCTGAATGTAATTAACATAAGCGTCTTCCTCAACACTGCGTTCGGGTCTGTTATCATGTGAAAACGGAATGCCGCATGGGCAGTCGCACCAAGGAGATTTAGTGTGCCTGGCCAATTCAATAACGCCATTTGAGGGTTGTCCAATACTCACAAATAGGCTCCATCTGTGTTAGTGGTGATAAAAAGGGTGTCCATTAGTACCAATAGAAAATGATGTCATTCCATTGGTTCTATTGGTGAATATGCATCATTCTCATTGAGGGGACTTAGATTATTTTCTCAAGTGGCCTGGCTGGGTACAGGGCTATTCCAGTGGTCCATTGGTACCAATGGTTCGATTGGTACCAATAGAAAATGATGTCATTCCAGCGGTTCTATTGGTGAATATGCATCGCATTAAGGGGACTTAGATTATTTTCCATGTAGCCTGGCTGGGTAAGTAAAGGCGAACTTGCTTTCAAAGATGGCTTATAGAACGAAGAATTCTTTTGGCATGTGTGTATTTTGACTTCGCTTTATTAAACTGTTAGAAATTACTCAACCTCGCTTTCTAACTATTAGGATGTTTCTACTTTGTGAGAGCGAAATTGTTTTGCGTGGTTGGCTTATAGAACAAGGAATATTCATAACATGGGAAAATAATCTAAGTCCCCTTAATGAGATGCATAGTAACCAATAGAACCATGCATTGGAATGACATCCTTTTCTATTGGTACCAATCGTACCATTGGTACCAATGGACCATCGGTTTGACGAATCGTATCTGCTTGTGCATATTGGACATGTGTGAGTTAAGGAAAAGATGCGGTAGCAGTTAGTGTCCAGGTTAACGACAATCAATTCACATTGCAAGTTTCATTTAGTGAAAATAGCATTTTTACCGTACATTTTAGGTTCACTAGAACTCATCATCATCATCAATCATCATCATCAATCTTTATTTATACACGAAATCGTATCATTTTACATGGTCGTCCTAGGAATCGTGTTTAAAACTAGACTAAAATACTCTAAGGGACTATTGACTATAATGTTAAAAATACAAAAACTTACATTATGAATAATAAGAGTTACAATTGGTCATGGTGCATTAGAAAAATCTTTCCCATGAATTGAAGTTTTAAAAACATTTAAACTAGGCAGTTTTCTAATCTCTGAGGGAATCTTGTTCCACAAAACAGATCCTCTGTAGTGTAGGCTCCCTTTTGCAGACTCTGTTCTGGGTCTGGGGACATAATAATTTAACTCAGAATTTCTAAGATTGTGTGAATGTACATTTGAGGTGTTGGTAAAGATCCCCCTCAGATACGATGGGGAAAGATTATTATGGATTTTATACATTGTCACAGCCAACTGTTTAAGTTTTACATATTCTAGCATTTCCCAGCCAAGCTCATCCAACAAGACACTTGAGCGAACGTCATAGTTAGAAAAGGTGAGAATTCTAGCAGCCCTATTCTGCAGCTTTTGAAGTTTGTCTGCTAGTCCCTTATTGATATTACCCCATACGGCACCACAGTAATTAAAATATGGCATTACCAGTGCATTGTACATATTCACTCTAGTATCAAATGGTATAAAATGACTTACACGCCCTAAGATAGCAATACCAGCGGATATTTTCTTTGAAATGGTATGAATGTGTGGGCGCCAGTTCAAAGATTCATCAATTTGAACTCCAAGGGATTTATGTTAAATTACTCTTTCTAAGGGTGTATTATTGACTTTGACTGTGAAGTCATTATTTATTCGGGATAACTTAAATTGGCTCCCTATAAGCATGTATTTAGTCTTCTTAACATTTAAAGTTAATTTGTTTGCTGACAGCTATGACTGGATTAAATTCATATCATAATTCATTTTATGTTCAAGGACACATGGGTCTTCTGCAGATGTGGTAAGGGTAGTATCATCTGCATACATTCTGGGTTTTGAAAACAAATTACATGAAGGGAGATCATTAATATAAATAGTGGATAGGAGAGGGCCTAAAATAGACCCCCGTGGAATACCACGTGTGATATTACAGAAATCAGATTGAACTCCATCAATGAACGTTTGTTGCTTTCGGTCAGAAAGATAGGACTGGAGCCAGTTAAGAGATTGAGAACTGACCCCATAGAGTTTAAGCTTTCCCAGAAGGATAGCATGATCCGTGGTGTCAAAAGCTTTTTTCAAGTCCAGGAATATCACACCATTTAAGAGACTGTTGTCAATATTCCATAGCCATTCATTCGTAGCCTCAAGTAAAGCTGTTTCAGTGGAAAACATTGGTCTGAAGCCAGATTGTGATTCAGTTAACAAGATATTATTATTATTAAAATATTCATATAATAGATTAAAAACAACTCTTTCAATTAATTTACTTACTACAGGCAGAACTGAGATAGGTCTGTAGTTGTTAGGATCAGTCCTGAGGTCTTCTTTAAATATTGGCGAAACTCTAGCTCGTTTCCAAGCATT
>OZ037992.1:42240419-42500419 GCA_964035705.1 Porites rus
CTCATTCTACAACTTGGCAATTTTAAAACAACAAAAAATCATTCAAAGACCGATTAAAAGCCTTTATCTGACGCAGGGCAGTAAGTTAGCTGTCGCTTGAAACATTTCAACGAGACCAAATTTAAAATGATGCAAATTTTACAACATTTATTCAGTAGTCTGACTCCGTTAGGTTTCAAACCGGTATCATTTCAGTCTAGAAATTTTTAAGTTAAGTGAGTTGGAGCCAAAAAGTGCCTGGTTAAGGCTTATATAACAACTTAAACAGTCAGCAAAACACTGCTTTTTTCGCGGTCCGATAAACGACAGGATTTTGCATGAAATAGAGAACAAAATGATCGAAAGATAATACACAAATTATCACCTTCTTATCTGCAAAAACCGGCGTATGGTTCAAAGCCAAGATCCCGCTGAAACTAGACCTAGACCCAATTTTCCTGAGTCGGAAATTGGTTTTCCGAGGCACAATCAGGTAAGCTAAACATTGACGAAACGTTTTTATGGCTGGCACAGAACATTTTGGTGCAACAACTCAACCACACGCGACCACATATGATGCTCTCCGCGAAACTTTTCTGAAGGTGACCAATAACGAAATATAAACCGATAAACGGCACCGAAACCAGCTTTAGGCGCGCACTGAATTCAAATAACTGTCACCTGTGTTAAAGAGAGAATTGTGGGTAAGGACGAAAAAAAAAAAACAAAGAGAAGGGAGGAAGGGGAGTTAGATAGAAATTCTTTCCTACAGCCACTTCTTTTAAAATCGCTAACCACCCCCCCCCCCCCCCCCACAAAAAAAAGAAACACACACACACACACACACACATAAGCAAACAACACAGAAAATTGAGCCTTGAGCACTGCACCACACGCACCCGACGTCACAACTAGATGACGTCAGCTGCGGACACCTAAGAGATCTATAGAAATATTCGCCGCTCGTGTTTCTGCCTCGCTGTGCGATCAACGCTAGAGGCGCACGACAAATTTATAAGCCTCGTGAGGCGAGGCGCTTCACTCTGAATAAAAAAAAAGGATAAAATAAAGAAACTAACGAACTGACCTAATCCTTTCATGGGCCAACTGGGTGGAAGGATAAGCACAATCATTGAAGCGACGTTCAACATAATCGCCTTTTGATAGTAATGTCTTCTGTGCTTTTCATATGTGAGTTAACTCTCAACAGGACTGAGTGGAGACAGACGAGTGATTAACAAATTAAATTAGACGACCGCGTAGCGGGAGTCTGATTCGTTTAATCAAGAGTATGATTACAGACCGAATTGGACGACACGAAGTTCTGTTATCAATTTATCATAACTTTAACACAATTTTTGATATATATATATACACCCGTTTTCAAAAAGGTTTTCATATAGAGAGATATATAGATAGATATATACTTTTGTTTTCTTGCACGTGCGCCCGTGTGCATTTACATTTGTTACTGTCCAACTTGTGAAAAAACTTAGTTCAACAATAATTTTTCTTTTCGTCAGGTTCTTTGTTCCAATTTGTCAATTAAAAAAATAATTCACGAATATTGTCTGCAATTCTCTTGTTTTGCATTCTCTTGAAAATTAAAGAATGAGGAATTCGGTCACTTGTAGGTCATATAATTGTTGTCGTTACAGGATAAGGGGAAAAACGCAGATGAAATGAAAAAAAAAAAAAGTGTTTTCGAAACCGCTGAGGCGGAAGATGTGAGGTAGATGTCCATTTTGGATATGTGGGAAGGAGCAACAATATTATAGCAGCTGATTAAAACGGACTAAGGCGTTGACGAGGTTCATAGAAGCAGACTTTATCATAACCATGATGAGCTGGTCATATATCTTAATGTCTCTCTTTTTTTCGTGTAAAATCACGGCCTGTAAGGCAACATCTCATTGAGGACAGAATAAACTCTCGGCCACAAATGCTTTCAAGTTAGTTTACAGTTTCTTTTAAGTACGCCCCTGGACAGCGCATTTTTTAATACACTCCATTTGGCCTACCAATTCGGTGACGCCGTATAACTCGCGGATCGGCTGCTCCGCGGGATGTTTTCCTCATTCCCAAAATCAGCTATATAATTCGCCATTGCAAATTTGTATCGCAGGGCGCATGTATTTTTCTAAAAAGAAAAAAGCTCAAAATGACATGTCAAATTGGAACAAAAAACCCGAAAAAATTTATCGTTGAACCGAGTTTTTCACAAGTTGGACAATAACAAGTGAAAAATGCACACGGGCGCACGTGCAAGAGAACAAAAGTATATATCTATCTATATATCTCTCTGTATGAAAACCTTTTTGAAAACGGGTGTAGATATATATAAGGCTCTTTTTTAAATAAAAAAAATTACAGGATTTTCCTTTGCTAACAGTGAAAAAAGAAGCCATTTAAGCGCGCGCGTGATGGCGCGCACTGTCCAATTACTTAGGCATGACGCGTACTGTCCTTTATAGAACTGTCCTATCAAGGCTGAAATCAGGGCAGTTGATAGCCAATCAATTTTTTGGGAATTTTTTTATAGTTGTGATCACATGAATTAAATTTGCAAAACAATGGAAAGATTCCCTGAATCAAAATCAGGTGGTGTGCGCACTACAATTGCGATGCATTGTGGATGCAGAATTTCCAAGATGGTGGTGTAGGTCAAGAAGTTCGCAGGTTATATGCTGAATCAAAATAAGGTCACTTTTAAGTAAAGGAAAAATTCTACGTGCAGATAAGAAAGTCGTTTTGTGAAGGCTGCTACTTACTACCTTGTTTCATTGTTTTCAAGGCCTATTTGAACCCTCTCACATGAACTACGAAGTTGAGCGAGCTTCTGACAAGGCCGGTGAACCGTCCATTGCAGAAATGACCGAGAAAGCCATTAAAATACTACAGAAGAACCCCAAAGGTTTCTTCCTGTTAGTTGAAGGTTAGTTGACAAGTCGAGAGATATCTGGCTAGAATATTAGTGAGCCTTATTTTTTTCTATGCCTTTTATAGAATCTTTTTTCAGGGAGAGAAAGTATTTTCTTTGCTGTACAGGATTTTTAGTATCGCTAGTAGCCTAAATGAGCTATATGTTTGAGTGAAATTCCACTACAAAATTTGTTTCTCAAGAACGCTTGGATGGTTCTTGTGTTCTGTTTTAAGGGGGCCGCATTGATCACGGACATCACGCTGGCAGAGCTGTTAAAGCTCTTAATGACGCAGTTGCGATGGATAAAGCGGTTGCTAGGACCTTGGAAATAGTAAACAAAGGTAAACTATTAAAGAACAGCATAAGAGATCTTGATTAAATATAACGCATCTGAATTTTGGTTTTCGTATGAGTAATACCCATATGTATCGAATACATGAAGTGCTTTAGAATTCAACCAGAGTTGGAACAGAGCAATTTCACTATTTCTGTAAAGTTTTCCTACCCCCTAGCAGCTCCGTGGGCCACTGTTCCAATTCAGTGGTGACGTATCATTCCTTTAGACAGAGCAGATAATCACGAACGGCCTCTTACACCTCCGATTTGCTTTCCATACTTCGAATCCTTAAGCCCCTTACTCAAACGTACCTATGCAGACTGACGGCCTGGTCACATTGAGGGAGGAAGATCCTACAGCTGTATGAAAACGAACAGCTTTTCGTCGGGTTTACATGTAGAAATTTCGGTACGTGTTGTTGCCCAGAAGACAAGTTATTGAAGACAATAACAAACATGCAATCCTGGCCCTTCTGCCCTCCTTACCTGGGTGAACAACAACTTTTCAGCGGCAGATGACAGTCCATTACAGCTTGTAACTCCCAACGAAAATGTCTGCCTAGTATATTACCGTGATTTACCCACTGAACGACCCGCCGCCATCGTTGTCTAATTTGTCCCTAGTACTAGGATCTACCTGGCAAAGGAGTTTATAGTGCAGGTATCTTCCTCTTGCTAGGATCTCTCAGCTCGGAAGATCCTAGCGCTAGGGGTAAGTACAAACCTTTGCATGTAAACTGAACATCGCGCACACTTAGATAAAGCGAGAACGTTTTGTATCACGGGCTATTCCGAGAGTTATTAAACAATCCTCGCATGAATGGCTGTTTATAATGCCGTCTATCCCTTTGGTGCCGGAATTTAGGAGGTTTTTACTCTTTCAGGGCATGGTGTCATTTAACTCCAGTTCCATCAATCTCAGAATTTGTCCAATACTGTTAAAATGCACTTTTGCTAATCATATTGGCTATTACCTGGATTTTCAGACGAAACACTGATAACAGTAACAGCCGACCACTCTCACGTCTTTACCATCGGCGGATATCCTAAACGTGGGAACCCTGTGTTTGGCATAATACAAGAGGTAGACAATGCCTTAGCTGTTGACAAAGACAACAGAACATACACCACCCTTGGGTATGCAAACGGACCAGGTGGACTGAACGGACCTCGCCAAGACCTGCGCAATGTAGACACCTCTCACAAGGACTTTCTTCAGCAGGCTACAGTTCTTACAGGAAGCGAGACTCATGGATCAGAAGATGTTGGTGAGAATTGGCCCACACTTAGAACTAAGCTTAGAGCAGTGTCTTTATCAACACAATAGCGGCAGCATTGCTTATTGTAGTCTCGTGCTAGAACTCGCTATTGTATGGATATTGATGATTTTTCTGAAGCAGTCAAGCGAGTATAATGGATCAGAGAGTGAATCTTAGGGCTTTGGCCGAGATATGTGATTTTCACTGATAATAAGCAATTTTCAGAGTCTGCAATTTAACGGAAGTCTTATTCCTGAGAAGTCCGCACATATCCTAAGGGCTAGACTGGGCGTTTCCCTCACTGTCCGATTATTCTCTGCTCCAATTAAAACTTAAGGCTGTAACAGATCATGTTATTGTCTTGTTTTAATTCTACTTCTACAAGGTTACTTTGCCTGCCAAGATAAATCGGGAGAGGACCTCTCACAGGCCAGGCCGACGTCCAAAAAGTAGCGAGCTTGGCGTCTTGGTCAGTACAGCTGGATAGCCCAGGGACTGCTCTAACAGTGGGTGGGTGGATCAGGCCTTGGGGTCAAAACTAGTGGGGTAGGGAGAGGGCTGTTTTAACACAACCCTTTCATTAATCAGCAGTGTTCAGTAGAGGCTTTGACTGGCGAGTACCTTGGTCTTAATTTGCCCTAGCCAGCTGAATCAGGCCTCTGCCGAGAATGATTATCATGATAATTACAGAGCTCAGTGGGAGGTGCAGACAGTCACCCATTGTCCCGGGTGAGGAGGGTCAAAGTCTTGGTACCAAGGACACACTTAGCATAGGACCTTTAGACACTCAGTGAAGCCATGTTTTCATAAATCCAGTCAGATATATGTTGTGAGATTGGGTCGCAAGAGGGTGATTATCATCATTTTGTTTTTTCTCCTTTTTCGCAGGCGTATTCGCGGACGGTCCTGGGGCCTACCTATTCCATGGTGTAGTGGAACAGCAGTACGTATTTCACGTGATGGATTACGCCTTGTGTCTCAGTGAGAGCAAGCAGAAATCATGTGAGAAGCACGTGAACAGAGGAGGGAAGCCTACGAGCAAAAGTGGAGCGTTGTCTTTGTCTGTCCACTCGCTCTATTCTTTACTCCCGATTGCGATCTCTTATGCTGTTTTTTTTTGTAGCGCTTGAAGCATAATTTGTCAACATATTGGCTTCCCTTTTACAGCAAAATGTCGAGGAATCGACAGATCTACATGATCTTAAAATTCATTTCTTTTGTTTTTTTGTTCCGTTTTTGTGTGCTTTAGTTTTGTTACAGGAAGTTAGTGTTCAGTTTGAGCCCAAGGTTCCAAACCTGGTTTGCAGCAAAATAATTAAAATGAATAGCATTTTAAACATGAATTTTCATTTGTTTACTTTCTGTTAACTTAAAATTTAGTATTGCTTTTGTTACTTTTTGTTCATTTTGCATGATGAAAATTATCGGACACCGACATACAAATAACTATTATCCTTACCATAATTTAAGAAATATTCTTTCTGCATAATTACCTATAAAGCGAGTTTGGGACCGGCCTGCCTCAAATTAGTCGCATGATGCGCTACGGCGTAGCTCCCTTTGACCATTTCAACAGAGTCCACTGTCTCGTCCATCTCACCACCCCTGCCATAGACAGCTGACGTCGCATTCCCACAGTTATCGCCATCATTCAAATACAGTCATATTTCAGTTTGGGCTTAATTTGGCTACCTCGATCAAGGGCAATACAGTCAGGGCTGTTTAGGTCTAAATGGTGCTCAAATGGCTCCAAAAAATAGAGGCTGAATATGACTTTGACCTGCGGGTCTAAATTGGTACCTTTGGGCTGAAACAGATCTTTTGTACTTTACACTTTATAAAAGCCTTCTACACTTGTATCATTTCATTTTTTTCAACATTGGAATTCCTTCTGACAGGAGCATTTTGCTCGGAGCAGCCACATGTGCTGCACTCTTGAGTTAACCCTTTCCCGTTTTGATTAATTCTTGGAACACGTTTCAACGCAAATTGGTGGCTCTTACTTCTGACCACTTTCCGCTTTGTTTTCAAAAGAAGAAGTCACTCTCAGTAAGTTATCGTCGATTAGGTTTTGTAAGGATGGCAACGGGTTGTTAGATCTCGGAAAAATTTGATCCGATCTCGAAGCCTCAAAGGCGTTTGAGATGAGTCTTGAAGACCCATCTGTAAAGATCTGTCGAGAGAGAATTCTCTCTTGGTTCTGTATTTTAGTGCTTAATCGCTACAGGACCTCAAAAACAAAACAAAACCTGCACTCAACACGTTTCTCAAGTCTCAAAGCATCACGACCGCCGTAACCGAGCACTCATGGTATTTTGGGGTGTCTTATATGAATACTTCCAGTAAATAAGAGCATTACGAAATGTCCGAAGTAAAACGAGAATGAAAACATAAATACTGGATAAATACTACTAGACACTGGAGTCAACTCCTCCGATATGCCCGTATTTCGTCCCTTGAAGAATTTCAGAACTACCTTAGTTAAATTTTTTATTATTATTTCTATTTATTGTTGCATGTAATTTTTACTTTCAAATTTTGTAAGTGGTTGGTGTGTTGCCTAACCGCCTTTTACCAACCTAATCGAGATGATGATGATGATGATGATGAGTATCAAGTTTAGTTCAGCTTTAAGAAGCTCCGCCAGAAACAGAGTTCAGTCATATCTTTGACAACCACAATCATCAATCGTTTAAGAAGTCCAATCATTGAATTGCTCTCGGGCTTGGTCTTAGCATAACTGAACTTGGGGTAACTGTCTGCCGGACTGGAATGGGGCTAGGAATTTGCTAAAGTAGCGCTACAGAAGAAGCAGGGTTCCTGGATTTCTGTTCCGCTATGCTTCCTTCTTCCTGGTCTACGCCCCGCCCCTGAACCCCAGCCTGAATATCCATGTTAATGTTTGCATCCTCTGAGGGTTTCTCCTGGTACTTCTTAACAAATGACACATTCCATTTTATTCTCACATCATCTTTCCTCCTTAATGTGACTTCTCCCCTATTTCTCTCTATAGGGACCTTAAGGGTTGATTTCGAGTGTCGAGTAATTTTTACGTGCGTACGTGCATAAAAGTTACGTTCGCAATAAAATAGATTCAATACATGAAAGGTCACTCGTAAGCGTAAAAGTTGAACCTCGTGTTATGTTCTCGGGCAAACAGACAACTGCACGCAAGATGGCGGATGAACTAAAGAACTGTATTAATCAAAGAGCACATGGGTTTTACAGTAACCGCATACATACTGCGGGCTCAGTGTGAATTAACAAATGTAATGATACACTATAACACCTCCCCGCAGAAATTGTGCCTGACAAGAAATTAAAGTACAAGACAAAGTTTGAAACTCTCTAAATGATCAAAGAAATGAAACAAAACTATTAGAAGCACTGTTCAGTGTCATTAAGGCGAGACTTAATGGTTTTAGTCCACTTCTTCAATCAGTCTCTGTGGTGGCTTAGTAGCACGTTTGGACCGAGGCGGAGCAGGGGTGGGAGGAGTAGGTGTGCTTGGCGACTCCACGGACTCTGATTCTTCAGGTAGGGGTGTACTGCTTTCGGTACCGGGAGAAGTAACGCCCTCAGCTAGATTGATCAGATGAAACTTCGACAGAGCTGGATTGAGTCACAGCAGAACTAGGGGTGTTTTGAAGTACATCGTCAACATGTCTCCTCCAATTCCGTCCATCGTTCAACTGGACTTGAAAGGAAGCAGGTGATGTTTGCTGTACGACAGTACCAGCTTGACACTTCTGTCCCGATAGGCGGTCACGTGCGAGAGCATGGTCTCCTACAGCTATCTCCCTGTATTTTGCAAACTTGTCATGATTGCACTTCATGTTGTCTTGCTGGCTGGCCACGCGAGATCCAATATCAGGTGTAGCCGGAGACAATAAAGTACGAAGTTCTCTCTGTAAGAATAGCTTGGAGGAGAGTATGAGCCGGTTGTAGCGTGTGGTGTGCTTCTGTAAGATAAGAGGAAATTCTGAATCCGCCGCTGTATGGAGCTTGCGGGATCGTCAGCTGATGACTCCATTGCATACTTGAAAGTCTGTACAAACCGCTCAGCTAACCCATTTGAAGAGGGACGGTAAGGGGAAACTAAAATTCTCTGAATGCCATTTTGCCGCTGACTACTTGGGTTGGTAGACCGTATCTTGCAAAAATATTACGCATGGCATTAATGGTTAAGTCGGCTGTTGTTGTTTTCATGGGACCAATCACTTCAGGCCGCTTAGAGTGGGCGTCGACCATGATGAGGTCATGTTTTGCCTGATGGGTTGCAAAATCTACGTGAACAGGTTGCCGTGGAGCTGTCGGCCAAGACCATGGAAGAAGCGGTGAGGCTGGAGGAGTACCGGGTTTTGTTGCACGGTTGACATTCACGGGTAACCTTTTCAATCTCCTGATCTATTTTCGGCCACCAAACATGACTGCGGGCTATTGATTTCATGCGTGCATTACCAGGATGGCCTTCATGTAATTCTGTCTGGATGGTTTGTCTTAAAGAAGGAGGTATGACAGTATGACAGTTCGCAGGCCCCACATAAGGCAGCCTTGCTCCACAGAGTTCGTGTCTGCGTGGGAAGTATGGCTTGAGGTAAGGATCGGCTCAGCGATTAATAGGCCAACCATTCTGCGTAAGCAACAGTGCTTTCGCGAACAAAGGGTTCCTAGATGTGTCCTTGGCGATTTCTTCCTCTTCTACACTTGCATTCTTCATGTAATGAAGTGGGAGCCTTGACAAGGCGTCAGCGCTGGCTACTTCAGCAGATGACTTGAACTCAATTTCGTAATGGTACGAAGAGAGAAGAAGGGACCAGCTTTGCAGTCTAGCAGCAGCCAAAACTGGAGTCGCAGAATCCGGAGCAAATATTTTCAACAGGTGTTTGTGATCAGTTCGCAGAGTGAACTTGCGACCCCAAAAATAATGGCAAGACCTCCCTTTTCGATCTGACTGTAGTTTTTCTCAGACGAGTTCAAGGACCTGGAGGCATATGCGATAGGTCGCTCATCACCATTAGGGAAGCGATGAAATATGACTGCTCCGATGCCATACTGGCTTGCATCGCTCTCAAGAATAACAGGAAGGCTTGGGTTATGATGAGCCAATACATTTGAAGATGAGAGTGAGTCCTTGGCCTTTTTGAATGCCTCCTCGCACCAAGGGGAACCACTTGAATTCTTGGTTACCTTGGAGAAGCTGATTGAGAGGTTGGAGGATATAGCTCAGGTTTTGGATAAACTTGCCGTGATAATTGATCATTCCAAGGAAGGCTCTGAGCTAGGTGAGGTTCTCAGGGCGTGGTGCTTGTTTGATTGCATCTACCTTTTCCTCTGTAGGAGAAATTCCGCTGGCAGAGATGACACAGCCCATGTACGTAACTGATTTCTGCATGAATTTGCATTTGCCTTGCTGAAGTCGCAACCCAAAATGGTCTAGACGGGTGAGGACGCTGTCCAAGTTCTTAATGTGTTCATCGTCATCCTTGCCAGTAATAAGAATGTCATCTTGTATACTCGCCACATGATCTAGACCCTGAAGGATGATGTCCATTATACGCTGGAACAGAGCGGGTGAAGACGCAATACCGAAGGGTAGCCTTTTGTAGCGGTAAAGACCTCTGTGCCTATTGATGGTAACGAACTGCTGGCTTTCAGGATCCAAAGGGAGCTCCTGGTAGGCACTCTTTAACTCGAGCTCAGGGAAACGTTGTCCACCCCGCAGTTTCAAGAAGACATCCTCCGGTAGGGGAATTGGATACTGAGGGACGTGAAGCTGGGGGTTGACAGTAACGGCATAATCACCACAAGGACTTGGGGACATGAACCATTGGGGTAGCCCATTCACTGAATTCCACCCGTTCCACAATTCCTTCTGACTCGAGACGGTTGCATTCAGCTTAAACAGCTTCCTGAAGAGCATAGGGGACAGGACGAGCCTTGCAAAACTTTGGACGTGCGTCAGGTTTCATCTCTAGTTTGACTTTGCAGTTCCGAGGTCTGGTTTGAAACGTTGGGTGATTTTGGATAATTGTGCGCAACTGGGAAGCCACGCCCTGTAGGAGGTCTGTCTCCGATACGCGAATATCGCAGATCTTCGTCCAGTCGAGTCTTATTCGGGACAGTCAGTCTCTTCCAAAAAGGGATGGGCCTGAGCCTTCAACAACAAGAAGTGGGACATCAGCGCTCTGGTCTTGGTACTTTAGGTGTGTAATAAGTTGCCCGTGTACCTTGAGTGGGCGTCCTGTGTATGCACGTAGGCGAGTATTGGACGGCATGAGGGGTGTGCCACTGAAGTTTTTCTTGTAAGTTTCTTCTGAAATGACTGAGACGCCTGCACCAGTGTCTAATTCCATTAGAAGAGAGGTTTCGTTCAGTTCAACGGGTGTCCCAATACCTTGCTGGCCTGAGCTCAGATTGTACAGCGAGAGAGAAAAAGGATCAACCGAATCATCGGGAGAACTAGTTTGAGGAGGTTCTGATCTAGCTGGTGCACTTTCTGAGGTTTCCCTCTGCATGCCTCCGAGATATGACCAACTTTACCGCAAGAATAACATGTGTAATTTCTGTATTTACACTGAGAAAGTGGGTGCCCTGTTTTTCCGCAGCTCAAACACTCCGAGGGGTCTACGAGAGGATTTGAACTTGCCTCGCTTGCCAGGACCCTTACGACGTGGGTAGGCTGAAAACGTCGACTATTACCAGAGTCGACTTTGTCAACAGAAGCTGAACTTTCTTGCGAGAACGCAGCAACATCCTTTTCGGCAGCTTCGGCGCCGAGGGCGACCTTCAGTGCTGCATGTGCCGCAAGTGTGTTCCTCGGTTAGCAGTTTCTTTTGTTTCTCCTTCCTGCGAAGACCAAAAACGAAACGATCGCGTAAGGCTTCTTTCAGGTAAGTGCCGAACTGGCAAGTTGAAGCCAGATGTTTCAGGTTAGCAGCGAACGCTTTGACACTCGCCTTCGCTGTTGTGTAATTGTGGAATCGGTTTCTTTCGGCGATAACCAGTTTCTTCGGTGCGAAATGATTCTTTAGGATAGTGGTGAGGTGTGCATACGTTTTCTCAGAAGGAGGAATCGGTGAGCAGAGATCCGAAAGAACATCGTAGGCCTTGGCGCCAATAACAGAAATTAGGATTGCTCTTCGTTTGTGTGACCCTGCAGAGTACGCGGGAACGCTGTTTGCCACGAAATATTGTTCCAGTCGCTCCAGGTAGCGATTGATGCTTGTATTAGCTGAATTGAACATTTCTATTTTGCCCGAGGCTTGCCGTAGTCGCTCGATTTCTCGTCGCCAGAAATATTATGTTCTCGGGCAAACAGACAGCTGCACGCAAGATGGAGGATCAACTAAAGAACTGTATTAATCAAAGAGCACACGGCTTTTACAGTGACCGCATACATACTGCGAGCTCAGTATGAATTACTGACACTATAACAATTGTAATGATACACTATAGCACCTCGCTCAACTTCTCGTTTAAGCTCAGCACTTTTTACCTTGCCTCTATTTTATTTACGTGATTAAAATTTACGTGCGTTAACGTGCGTAGCCAAAAACGCGTCTGTGGAAATCAACTTTAAGATCGAGGACGGCGACGGCAGCGAAAACGTTGCTCAAAAAGTGAATTCGAGTTCTTTCAATCTTCATCGCGATTACTCCAAATCACTAACTTTGTCAAATGTAGGGGAATCCTCCTAAAGTTGAATTCCTAAAAACCATTTCCAAGTTCAGAAAGCGAGAGGAAATTTCGTCGTCGCTTGTGTACTTCTCCTGTAAAAAGTGAAATGACGCATTTTCTCGTCGTAGTCGTGCAGTGATGGCAAAGAAACGGACAAAAAGCGTGATGCACGTGCAAAATTGTTGTTTTCGTTACAAAAACTATTGCTTTTTCGTCCTCGTTGCCGTCGCCGTCGTCGGATCATAAGTTCCCTTAAGGACGGGACGTAGTATGGAGACAGTCTGTTTGTTTTTTTTTTTTGGTTTCTCGATAATACTTGATTCCAACTTATGTCCACTTGACAGTTTGACTGTATCTCTCTTTGTGTGTCAGCTGTCTTGCCCAGTCCCAGTCACAGATTTTCTCTTGGTGATAGGTGCCCCACGTATTAACTCTAGCAACTTCGACCGCATTTTTCTTCCGAACATCAAGCAGAATGGTGCACGTATTACACCCGTTGTAATTTAATAATAATAATAATAATAATAATAATAATAATAACACAAGAATTTATATAGCGCCATTTCCGTGAGCTCAATGGCGCTTTACAATAATCGTAATTCTAAAAATAAAAAACCTTTGAGTTATTAAAGAAAATATATAACAGTTGTAGAAATTAATTTCTAAAAGATAAGATACATTCGACTTGCTAAGATTAACTAAAAAGCATATATACAATAAAAAGAAAAAAGGGTAGTCAACTAACTCAATTGATCAATGGATTGATCTTATGTCATCGGTTAGGAAGTTCCTGGGTGCAGCAACTTGAAAAGATCTGTCACCGTAAAACTTGCGATTAGATTTAGGTATACAAGCAGATTTTTTTGAAAAAGGTCGTAATTGCCTCGTCGGAGTATGCCATTCAGTACTTTGTACGTAAGAAGTAGTTGACCTGTTTGCAGTTAAAACTGTGTAGAGCTCTTGCCACCAATCTCATTTCTTAATTCTCTAATTTGGGCTATCTGGATCGTTTTCAACGAAGTGCAGTTTTGACGTTCTACCTCCCCATTCACCTAGGGCCACAGCAGGGGTAGTTGTTCAGCGTTATATCCCGCTTTCCACAAGGAGGATTTAAACTCCTCTGAAACGAACTGAAGGCCAGTGTCCATTTTAAGTGTGTGGGAACTCCATGCCGAGCAAATATTGAGTTCAAGCGGTCTATGACCTTTGTGTTTGTACTACACCTTAGGATAACTACTTCACAATATCTGCTATAATAGTCCACTATAACAAATAAATTCTCCCAGAGGGCAAAGGAGCCAATATGTCTGCAGCACAGTCTTGCCACGGTCCACTTGGTGGATGGGCGCGTGCCATTAAGATTCTAGAGCAGAATATTAGCTGACAGTTTGACAGCCATGACAGATAGCTTTTGCTTATTTTTTTTTTCATCTGTTTCTATCTTTGGCCACAATGCCTTTAATAACGTTGTAGTTGTCCCTTATGTCTTGGTCTGTGGTCTCTACCACAACATTGTCAGTTGAATGGATGGGTCCTGTGCGTAGTAGCTTAAATTTACGTGAACAGTGTCTTTTAGGGCTGGAAGCCTTAAAAAGACTGTGAAGGCTAGCGATGAGCAGTTTACATTTGCAATACCAATAATTTTTTTCCAAAGTATCTATTTCCGCGATGTTGGTTTGAAAAACTATTTGATTCTTTATGTAAAACAAAACAAATCAATGTCAGCATCTTAAACAGTGTCGAGGTTTGACGGTCTCGGAGACACAGCTAGCTCTTTCAAGACTTACTTTGAGTGCATACCCCCCCCCCCCCCCCGGAGCAAGTTATCTGCTTTTATTTGTGCCTTATTGCCTCTAGGTAAAGGTATGATTTACTTACCGTAGAAAACGACTCTACAATAGCGCTAAACACGTTCTTGTAGCATTGTGATTTCGATGGCCTTAAACCTTCGACGACTACTTTGGTAAGCAGCAACGTCACAAAAATTTTCAAGCGATATCTCGTTTAGGATTTTCTGACTAATCCTAACAACGTTACACTCACAGAAACGGTAACATTTTGAGGAAAAATCCACTGCCAATGTGGCGGTTTATATGCTACTCTTTGAAGATAAAATTTTTTCCTCTCCTAAAAATTTGGCTAGCCACAATTCTATACAAAAAAAAGACGATAAAGTGGGGGAAAATTGCTAATATGGAAGAAAGGCAAAGGAAAAAGAGAGTGATGGAGAAAGATCGAAATAGATTCGCAAATAAAGTCAAAATTTTGGCTTGTGCGCATGCGTGGAAAACAAAAAAAGCTGTTTAATTACCCGATTATTCGGAAAATATGCCTTTGTTTGATGAAAAATTCATTTTTAGCCATTCTTTTAGCCATGCTAATTAGTCGAAAACTAGTCAAAAGAAGAGGAATTGGTGAAAAATGCGGTTTTTTCAGCACAAAACTGGTTTGTAATGTGAAAGAAAAACTTATTGTGGATCGCCTTGTACTAGAAAAGCTGCAAACCACCGACCTCTACAGCCACTGGTGTCGAAATTTTACTGTTAGTGACAGCACTAGCCGAACCTTCCCTCTCATTCGATCCCTCAGGTATCACACCACACAGTCTCTTCAAACAAATGCAAATCTCACTTAAAACGTTTGAGAGGGAGTCGTCTGTCATCCCATTCTCTTGCCGCATTTTAATGCTTAATCGCTACGATGCTACAGGATTTCAACAGAAGCCAAACACAATCAACACGCTTCTCAAGGCATCACAACGCCAACAACAGAGCAGGCAGGGTATTGTGGGATGTGTTATATGTATCAGTACTTCCAGTAAAAGTAAATAACGTTAACAACCGATTTAATACACTACGTCATCTTTATGTGTTTATCTCTTGCTTGAACTTGTAATCACTTTGCCTAGGTTAGAGAGTGCCTCGTCATTGATTATTCTCTGAAGCATGCAAATGTTATATATAAAGTGCAACGGTAATGAAGCCCGTCAAACTCCTTGTTACTGTTTTTGCTAGCTTTTTTAGACTTCACCCTGCAAGACCTGATTTTTGTTTGTTTTTGTTTTTGATTTTTTTTTTTCATTTTCGCTCTTTGGCCAGCTATCATAACCAGTCTCCTCTAGCAAGATCGACGAACAAAACATTACTACACCTTTCCCAATCTAAAATAGCCTTCTGACTTAATAATATCCCCGTGAGGCGTTCATATTGGCTGAAGTCTCCAAGGCCGATACAAAAGGTTCTTTTGAAATTGTGTAGTTGTTTCATTTAAAGGCGACATAATTCAGCGGAAACCAACGACGAAGAGTTAAGTGAGCGTAAAGCAAAAGCGTTGTCACCAAATAATTTCGGGTACAGTCACGGTAACTTAGGTTAGATCTCTGATCATGGCATTTATTAAGTCCCCTGAGATGCTTTAACTAATACGGAAGTTTGATGAACATCAGAATTCCACTGGACATTTTAAGTGCTATTAAACCGCACGTGAACAAGCTTCGTTCGAGAAAATTTCCGAACGTCTGTAATTGACAGTTCTGATATTTCTCAAACTTCATGAGGTCGTAACTGAATGATTGATAACTGCTAGGATATCTATTTGAAGCAGTCACATTCTATTTTTAATATCTCACTACAACTTACTATAATTCTACTAAGTATACACACTCAGTGATCTTGGTGAATTAAGCAATCTGATTGGTCCGCTATCTCGGACTATTCAACAATATTCACCTCCTCTGATTTTAGTTAATAGTGGCTCTAGTAGTTCAGCCATTATATTCACCTCGATTTCAAAGAATAATTGTTTAAATAAAGCATATGCACGCTTTATATAGTCAAAACTATGCAAAAATACTTTGCATTTATAATTAATGATTGCTGGAAAAGTGCACAACTGCATATTATCGTGAACGTTAAATCAGCAAGCGAATTGTGCTTTCACCAGGAGATTCGTTATGAAACTTTCCGTAACAGTAAGGTTTCTAATCGTGTTTCTTACAGTAGTTTTTATGGTTTTATCAGGGATAGCAGGTGAGAGACTTTATATATGCGATGACGACTTGTCAAGGGCGTGTACGATTAATCGTATTCCGAAATGACTCTTGAAATCCTTAATTTTGGCGTTCATTGCTTTGCAAGAACTACAAAATCTGCTTGAAATAAGATATCCCGATAACTGTAGCGTTTACGTGGCCAAAAAGCACGGTAGAAGAGATTTGCAAAAAAACATTTCCGTGTTCCCTGATTCCAGGATACGATCAATCGAACGCACCCTAAAGAAATGCTCGGTAACTGATAATTTAATGTAAGTATTTGCGTAAAGATAATATCATTAAAGGCTTTTTAAGCCTTTGATCATATGTAGTTAGTACCAGCCAACGCGGTGCCTACCTGCAATTGTGACCCAGCATTTCAGTCGGCGGTTCCGAAACTGTGGAACAGTCTTCCGGAGATCAACATTCAGAGCCTTAGACCTTTTAAAAGAGCTCTTAAAACGTACTTTTTTGGGATAAATTTTTAATTGACTTATTTTTTTATTTATTTAATTTTTAATTATTATTATTATTTTTAATATAGTTTTGAATCGACTTATTTTTATCTTTTCCCAGTTGTAATGCGCATAATGAAAGTATTTCTCATGAATATGCGCAATATAAGTTTCATATTTATAATAATTATTATTATTATTATTATTATTATTATTATTATTATTATTATTATTATTATTATTATTAAAAGGATGCCGAAGAATCCAGGAAACAACTTTTCAGTGTTCGTGTCCGTTTTATCTTCCCAGATGTGAATAACCCTTCTTTCTCAAATCAAATTGCCTTCCCCTGCCTAGCCTATTTTTCAGAGATTTTAGCTATTTATTGTATGATATCAACAGACAGACAGCACCAGTTAGTATACTCAATCAGTTCGTTAAAACAAGTCAGATTCATAACTACAGAACAAGATCTGTCTCTAGCGACTCGTTTTATATTAAGTTTTCTAGAACCGATAAAATGTATGCCTTTTTCACGAGAATCAGTGCCCAATTTGGAACTCTATTCCTTATTCGATTAAAATACTTAAACGTTCGTCCTTTCGTAAAAAAATAAAGGAATTATTACTAAATTTCTTGCGGTCAGAAGATGATTATGTCGCAGTCTCCCGTCTTTTTAAGTTATTTAATACTTTAGGTTAGCCTCTCTTCGTAATCGTTATGTACTTGTCTTGTTTTATGTTAGTTTAAATTCTATTTACTGTATAGTAGTATCTTCACTGTTATTTAGTCCATCTATATATAAACCTTGTTTTGTAATATGTCTTCAGCTCCCTCCGCCTCGATTAGTTTATAAGCTATTTGCGGGTGGGAAAGTAATGTAATTAGTTATTTTCCAATTTTCAATAAAATTTGTTGTTTGTTGTTGTTGTTGTAATGGGAACATCAAGACAACAATTAACAATTTATACTTTTCCCTTTTTATTTCTGTTCCCCTTTAAACGTCTGCCACGCGCACGTACGCAGGCTGTAAAGAATTAAGGTATCAACTTAATCTCTCAGGTGTCCAAGGTGACGTTTTTCGGAATCAAAACAACAACGAATGGTATAAAGCTGGCGTGAAGCTTGTCGAGAACAACATGAAATTAAAACCAAACACCAACACCGCCAAGAGCGCTATTTTGTTCCTCGGTGATGGAATGGGTATCACAACCATCACCGCGACCCGAATCCTCGACGGACAACAGAAGGGAAACACGGGAGAGGAGAATGTTCTGAGCTGGGAAGTGTTTCCATGGTCAGCCCTCGCTAAAACGTACACAGTTGATCAACAGGGAACAGATTCTGCGAGCTCCGCGACAGCATTCCTGACAGGAATAAAAACCAACGACGGTAAGTTTAAAACTCAACCGGGATCCTCAAACTTATATTGGCGCCCAAATGCGAAGCACCTCAAACGCTGGATATTTTTAAGTTGATGAGACCCATTCCTTAATTCACAAGACTGCTGTGAACAAGGTTAAAACCGCAGCGCGAATGTTGCGCTTATTGTAGCAAGAGATATTGCAGGACGTAGTTGCTTCAAAAAAAACATGTACAAGTAGTGAGCAATATTTAATGCAATTGAGAGACCCATCATGGTCTCTTGACGCAGTATCACCTTTCAATCAAGTGTTCGAGAATTTGAGGCTAAAATTAAAATCTTCGTATTCGCACCAAATTTTTATTTCCTCCATATTCTGAAATATTTCCTTAGGCGTCATTGCTGTAGATTCAACAGTTACGCGATTTCACTGCTCTTCATTGACCGAACAGAGCAAAGCTGTCTCCATTCTCACGCTTGCGGAGAAGGCTGGAATGTCAACGGGAATCGTCACCACCACGCGAGTCACACACGCAACTCCCGCGTGTTCATATGCTCACTCAGCAAACCGTGGCTGGGAAAGTGACGCCAATATTAATAAGAGTGTTGGCGATGATGGTTCCAAGTGCAAGGACATAGGTAGGAGTGTTTATTTTTTTTACTATTATTATTATCATTTTGTATTTGCCACACAATATTAGAAATTACAAGTAATATAAAAAAAGTAGAAAAAAGAAGTGACGAGGAGACCTAACAGAAACTATAGGAACTTATGAGGGGTTAGGCCACCTCGACTACGGGCCAGAGCTGTTTAACATCAGTTGAAGAAAAGGTGGCGAAAA
This sequence comes from Porites rus, assembly GCA_964035705.1. NCBI lineage: Eukaryota > Metazoa > Cnidaria > Anthozoa > Scleractinia > Poritidae > Porites > Porites rus. Next base: position 42,259,287 of record OZ037992.1, read on the forward strand.
GTCGAAGTTGGAAAGATCTATGATCGGTTTTCATATTTACTTAATAATTTAATCTTTAGTATTTTCCTTAAAGAGGAAAGGGATTGAGAGTTGATGACCTCGTCGTCAAGTAAACCAAACAACGTAGGTCCCTAAAAAAGGGCGAGAACTTCTTAGTGTTTGTTCGACAATACGGTAGACGGAAGGCCTGGGAATTCCCTGTATTGTAAGAAAGGAATTGATTGCTTTGGGAGAAATTGTTATTAAACTGCCTTGGAGGTAAGAATGAATTTTTGCAAGAAAACATAAATTGGCCCAGTTGAAGCAAATGGATATCATTAAATTTTAGTATACCGAGGTCCTTAAAGATGGGGTCTGTATGAGCATTGAAATGTGATTTATTCAGATTTATTAATAATTCTAATAATGCGCTTTAAGAATGTTCATTGTAATTAGAGGCATTTCTAACTATTACCGGGCCTAGCCCTTTGAAGGGAAACGATTACGAACAAGGTCAACCCCTTTCCTGTCTGTACTTGTAAGTGAGACTGCCAGATTTCAATTATAGTAAACTACGCAATATTAGATCAAAGAGTGTTTTTTTTTTTTTTTTTAGCAAAATGGAGAAATTTGTTGTTGAACGTTTTACTGTTTAATGCATACAGCTACAAAATGAACCGATAAACATGAGGCCACCGAGTACCACCAGTGAGTAGAGGACTCTGTAAGATCTAGAGTGGTAACGATTTAAAAGTGTGCCCATGCCAGTTATAATTTCATTGTCTTTTTTATTTTCCCAGCCTGAAGCCAGGTACTTGTATAAAACTGCGATTCCTACAGAATGTTCGCATTGATTGGAATTGATTTAATTTAACTGTTTTCATTTGATTTTGAATTGACTGCTTTGATTTAACTTTTAGCAGTTTACTTTATTTTGTAATTACAGCCTTACAACTTGTTGAGTATCCCTATGGAGATGGCATCGAGGTTGTATTCGCTGGCGGCCGCAGGAAACTCATGCATAAGAATCAGACAGATCCGGAATACCCGGATAAAAAAGGAGAGAGACTGGATGGCAGAGACCTGATTCAAGAGTGGGTCAATAAACACCAGAATTCGAAATACGTCTGGAACAAAACTGAGTTTGAGAAGATTAATGTGGAGGAAGTCGATCACGTCTTAGGTACGAAACATTTTATGAGAAATAAAAGGGGGGAAGGAAGTAATCAAGGGATACACAACGTGCTAATAGCAATCTGGTGCCCCATCCTTAACCTACAGATATACATGCTCACAGTTACCGGGCCTTTAGAAAGTAGTAAGGCAGGCTTGATCTTGCTTATTATGACAGAAATCAAAGTGCTTTTTACCTGTAAATAAAATCTAATTAGAACAGAAGGACATAAAGTATGTTTGAGAAACATGCAGTGAAAAGAGATATTAAAATACTAAAGTGTGGGAGAGCACGTTGTTAATTGCGAATGGTAATGAAGTTGTCACATAATAAGAATAAGCTTGTTGTTTTAGAAATTTGCCGTGTGTTTTTGTTCGAACTAGAAACGAGCTCAAGTGTGTAATTAATGAGATGCCAATAGATCTGGACTAACAAGCAGCTATATAATAATTGGATCAAAAAGAAATTCCCCTGACAACCAAATTGGTGTTGGCCTACGGCCTCTTCCAATTCAGTTTGGCTGTCCTCGGAATTCATCCAAATTGGATATTAGCAGAGCTCCGTCGCGCTCGAGCGAAGCGCGCAAGAGCGCAGCCCCATTGCTAAGAAAATTTGGTAATTTGTCCATCCGATAAATTTTGGTTGCGACGTCAGCGTACGTACCCCCGCCCGTACAGTCTCTGTGGGAAAGGGAAGAGAGTCAGGAGTCAGTCCATCTGGGGCACGAATATGTTATATTTTCTTAGCGGGAAATCGTGCGATACATTTATGCAACCCGCGTTTTTCTGGGTGGGAAATCGAGCAAGAAATCGCGTGGCCATTATCGTCGCGTTTAAAAACTTGTTTATCTTGATGTGAGGTTTTGGCTTGCTTTTTGCCTGTTCAAGCTTTTGGTTACACTCCAGGAACAACCTAGTCTCCTGTATTCACATAATCTTTGCATTTGTTACCTGTCCTTTATTGAAGGGACACCTATTCAGGGGATGATTGTCTTGGTCCCGCGGGTGTCCCCTGAAAGGAAGTTCCACTGTACCAATTCGGCTCTCTTAAATCAGGGCCAGTACAGTCCATGCTAATTACCCTAGGTCTGATTCGGACCCAAGACCTGAAAACGGGTACTAGCATGGGCTGGATAGCCTCTTAGAATGACCATTTTTGCTCAAATGGCTCCAGGAGGGGCTGAATCAGATTCTGACCAGATCTTTTTAATTTTGAGTGTATGTGATCCTCTGGATCTAGTCTGCTTCGCAGAAATAACCTACCCGGCATATTGATATCATAACCAATCTATGGCATATGTGTATGTGCTTAAATTTTGACTGCGAAGCAGGCTATTGTAATTAGCTAGGCTTTTAAACTTTCTATAGATAGGAAGAGTCCGCTGAAGAATTATTTTTATTTAATTCGTCGCCTTCTTCTTTTGAAATGAGAGAAAGGATTAAGTGATTAGGAAGTTCTAAGCGAAAGCTTCAACTAACTGTCCTGTTCCCTATTTTCAAGGACTTTTTGAACACTCTCACTTGAAGTACGAAGTTGAGCGAGCTGCTGACAAGGCCGGTGAACCGTCCATTGCAGAAATGACGGAGAAAGCCATTCAAATACTTCAGAAGAACCCTAAAGGCTTCTTCCTGTTAGTTGAAGGTTGGTTTCGCATTTTATTATCAACAACTGTTTTTATTACATTTTTGTGATAACCATTACAAGAGTCAATGAATTACAGACCTTCAGTATAATAAAAGAACTTTAAGGAACTATAGCTAAATATGGTCGTTTACTCAAAAGAGATAAATGTGTTAATTTTAGTAACAGAGTGATGCAGCATTGCCCCACAGGATATTTGGTATTATTAGAAGCCTGAATGATCTTACTTTTTGGTAAAATAAGACCGTTTCGTCTCCCACAAATGCTCTTTCTTTAAAAAGACGCGTTTCTCGTGTTCTGTTTTAAGGGGGTCGCATTGATCACGGACATCACGATGGCAAGGCTGTCAAAGCTCTTAATGACGCGGTTGCGATGAATAAAGCGGTTGCTAAGGCCTTGGAAATTGTAAACAAAGGTAAATCATTGCCATTGCTTTTTATCAAGTGCATGCCATCTGTATTTTTGTTTTCCACTAGGTGATAACGATTTCAAACTCATTTACTATAACTGGCAGTTTGCCTGTGATACTTTGCCATTTATCAAAAAGAAGCCGATCATAAACAGTCTTATTTTTTAAGACTGTTATCAGGCCTGTTAATAGGAGTTTCATAGCGCTCAAAAGAATTTGTGAGGAAGGGATGACACCATTTTCTCTTCATTTTACCGTTCTGTTTACCATTTCTCTTAATCCCCACATTATACCAGCATAAAAGCTGTCCCTTATTGTCCTCAAAAGAAAGTCCTTAACATTTGGGTTTCTCTTCACTAAATCGTTATTGATCGAAGAGACAGACCAGTTTCACAAATACAGGAGCTGGGTTAGCTCTATAGACCATTGTTTTACTTGTGACATGTCATTCCTCGTTACACATTTCTACGATCAAAAAACGCCCCTCTCAGTGGCGGATCCAGACCTTCCGATAATAAGGGGGAGGGGGGGTAGTCATCCAGACTCTGAGATAAGGGGGGCCCCGATCTCAAAAAAAAAATGTTTCGGCCCTTCGGGCCTCATTTTGGTCTAAAAATAAGGGGGAGCCCGGGCCTCCCTGGCCCCTCCACTGGATCCGCCCCTGCCTCTAACTCTTCGATTGAACTCCCTTCCCCCGTCTCTGAGACCGCGGTGCGTGAGTTTATTATGCGACCTAGCTTCTCATCCCGGACGCCTGCATATTGCGAGAACTATTTTCTTACTGACTGCTCCAGAAATAATTAAGAAATCATGCAACTTTCAAATCTGTTATGGTTTTTTTTTTTTTTACATTACTGAATACGGTCTATCTCCCTTTGGTGTTGAGAGTAAAAATGCATGTTTCTTTCCATTGTGTGATTGAGTAAAAAAGTACCATATTTCTATGCAAATGCTGTGCAATGCACTGCACTTTTGAAATGTACATTTGCTAATCTTATTAACTATTACCTGGATCTTCAGACGAAACACTGATAACAGTAACAGCCGACCACTCTCACGTTTTTACCATCGGTGGATACCCCAAACGTGGGAACCCTGTGTTTGGTATAATACAAGAGGTAGACAATACTTTAACTGTGGACACAGAGAACAGAACATACACCACCCTTGGGTATGCAGACGGACCAGGTGGACTGAACGGATCTCGTCAAGACCTGCGCAATGTCGACACCGCTGACAAGGACTTTCTTCAGCAGGCTACAGTTCTCCTTGCGGAAAGCGAGAGTCATGGATCGGAAGATGTTGGTGAGAATCGGACCAAAAAATTGTTGTCTGTTAAAGCGCTCGGAACTTAGAGCAGTGCCTAGCGCAAAAACGGTTGCCATGGTACTGGTATTGATAATTTTTCTGAGAAGAATAAGTCCAACTTAAACTTTCCTTTTTAACACTACAACAGCTCCTGTTTGCCTTGCAACTGCTTCATTTCCTCGTCTTATATCCCAGATAAAACAAGAAGGAGCTTCTTTAAAATTGAAATACTAGCATTTATTCTTCAGTTTCCTCTCCTTTTTCTTTAAGATTATGATTCTAATTTATAAAGTTAAATCTTATTCAGTCAATAATCATAAGAGTGGTTACACAGATTGCAGGAGTCCAATCTTTTTAATCGGGAGTATGGTTACCAACCGAATTGGAAGACAGGAAGTTCTGTAATAGCTACATTGAAATTTGTGATAATTTCAACTTTTTAAAAAACATTAAAATCAAGATCCTCGAGCGCTCATTACCAGACGTGGCGCATTCTGTCCAATAATTACGTAGGCAGGAGGTGAACTGTTCTGATGCTGAAAGCGGGGTTGCCATAGCTAATCAGAATTAGCGAAAATTTTATAGTTCTGATTATTATGATGATGATGATGATGATGATGATGATGATGATGATGATTTTTATTATTAGCGGAGCCCCATAGCTAAGAAAGTTATTTACTGTCTGTCTGTCACCGAATAAAACAAACGGTAACTTATAGTGATATGTGTTTTTAGATCTGTGACTGTACAAATGTTAAGGCCGCTATGTACATAACTGTTCGTCCGAGCCCGATAGAAAACCGAAAGAATAATAAAGTTACGGCGGACACTGAAAAGTCGGCCAGATTTTTATTTTAAATCTTTCCTTTATAATTAGCCAGAAATATTGACTCTAGAACTCACAACCTATAAGTTGGCTGCTATCTAGAGTATCGTGCACTAAAACGATTTACTTTTTTTTCTCTTTTTATTTTTTATTTACGCTGTAAACACCGGGTAAATTAAGACTTTTACCTTGATGGAAGAGATTTCATTTTAGGCGTGTTTGCGGGATATCAACCAGCCCCTCCTTTCCCTCTAAAGGAGGATTCTTTTTAGTGGCTTAAGTTTAAAGGCAGACGACAAGACGGGAGCCAGCAATCATAATCTCCAGGTTGTTACTACCAATGCATCGCATGTATGTAGCCAGCTTTCGTTTGGACTTCCACTAAAAATGTATGAAACGAACGTATACAGAACGCAGTTTGATCACGCGCCTTTGGACCTTCCATCACTCGTAATCTAATCACGCGTGTTTTGAACATCTGTCACGTGAAACTTACGCAAAGCACAGCGATGGAGCAAGAGCGTGAAAAAAAGAAACGCCTGATCGCAGGTTACCGATCATTGTCGCCCGCACTCTGCAACCTTTGGTTATTGCTAGTTATATACACTAGGTTAATTGCATTTATGATAAGTATATAAATGGAGGCTTTGTTTTTAACTCTGGCTAAATCTTTATATTATTTTTCTTATTATTGTTATTTCGCAGGCGTATTCGCAGACGGACCTGGGGCCTACCTATTTCATGGTGTAGTGGAACAGCAGTACGTATTTCACGTGATGGATTACGCCTTGTGTCTCAGTGAGAGCAAGCAGAAATCATGTGAGAAGCACGTGAACAGAGGAGGGAAGCCTAACAGCAAAAGTGGATCGTTGTCTTTGTCTGTCCCCTCGCTCTATTCTTTACTACTGATTTCAATCTCTTATGCCGTTCTTCGAGCGCTCGCATAATTTGTGATCGCAGCATATTAACATCCCTCTTAGCACATTGAATTAAAGCTGAAACTTAACTGCAAAGAAACAATTGAGTTCGAGTCATATAAAAGTCTAATTAGTCTTAAAATGCATCATTTCTGTATTTCTTTCTACCATATTTTACAGGAAGTAAGTGGAATAAAGTAGAATTGGAATAAATAGCATTTAGTAGTTTCCGTTGAACATGTTTGCTGCTCTGTTTATACCGTGCGATTTCGAACTCTGGTACTTTTGTCTTTGCAGTATGTTTTCGTTTTGAAACAAATGAGAAGAAAAAAGCAATAAGACACCTCTATCATTTTAGTTTTTACTTTTATGATACATTTTTTTTCATATACGTTTTAGAACGCTTGCAGCGGAATTGATCGAATACGTCAGTACGGAAATCTCCTTTTTAACTAATTCCCAGTCTCCTGTTTTTCTTGCCATTTCAATAGCATGATTTACCCGAGGGAAGTAAACTCCTCCATAGAGGTTAGCAAGATTAGGCCCGAAAATAACATGCCTCAACTGTTTAGGATTGTTCTCGTCTATTGTTTGCACAAATGCTTTTTCAACTTGCATCATCTGATCGTTTAGAGTACGAAATTCCTTCTTACTGCTTTTTGCCTTGCTTTTCTCAAACTCGCGAGATATTTTCGCGAAGTTCTTCACCGCGCGCATGAATGCATCTGTGCTGATGTTGTGAACTTGAAACTGAGAATTCGTTTTCAAGTTCTTAGCTTTAGACTGGAGAAGTTCTCCGTAAGTCTGCGTATTAAAAGGTAACAGAGCTGAGTCGGATAATTCCAGCAGAAAAATAGCCGTGTATTTCGTCACAGCGAGATGTATTTTGAATTCGGGATCGACAAATTTTTTTATCCAATGAAACGTGTCGTGTATAGAATGATAAACTGGGTAAGATCGCCTTATTCCATGCGTGCCTCCAAAGATATACGACCAATCAGCGCAGGAGACTCCAATAAAGTGATAAAAAGCAGCGTAGTCACTGCCAAAAGCCAGATTATCACAGACTGCAATGCCGTTGGCATGTTTTGTGACATCTCTTTCTAACATGACATCATACATGCTTCTACAAGTGTGTGGAACTGTAGGATCACAAACTTCCTTAGTCAAGGAAATGGCCACATCTTGAAGCAAAGGAGAGGCGTCAACATTTAAGCTGAAATTTCCGTTCACCGTCACGTCTGTATTGAGATAACCGACCGCTCGACCTTGAAGAACTTGAGCGTTTTCTTCGACCCATTCCGTTGAACCAACGACAAAGATCTCTTCCGCGTCCCAGCTGCAAAGAAATATAGTCCGACGCGGCCGCCATCCTGCTTTTAGCAAATTACCTAGACCACGTGATAACTCCATGAGCACAGATGTACCGCTGCTCGGATCAGCTGCTCCAAAAACCCATGCGTCTCGGTGATTTCCGACAAGAACGTAGCGATCGGGTTCCTCAGACCCCCTGATTTGACCAATGACGTTGTAAATAGCTTTAGTTTCCAGTTTGTTGTTGATATCCAAATGGAGTGACAAGTTTTTGTCCGAAAACCCGGGCCCCAGGTAATAAGGGAGTTCCAGGCCCCCCTGCCAGCTCTTTGGTGCCTTGGGTCCTTCAAAAGTAAATTATCATCGTACTTTGCATTAAATGATACCTCCGACATAAAAGGGTTTTAGAGCCTCAGGGTTGTGAAAGGAATTTTCATGTTTTTACACCCAGGAATGATTAAAACGTAACGAATTACGAAAATTATGGTGCCTGACATCTCCATTCATAACATTTTTAACCTTGACACCATCTTGGCACTGAGACGCACGAAACGTTGCCTTGGCAATTTTGTAATTTCACATATGTAATTATAAATCAACGCTGAAATTACTCGCCACAATTATGAAGTAATTTGTCACCCATGATATTACATGATAAATTTCTTCCACGCCGCTGTAGGAGTTTAAAAACAAACGGCCTTCAAGAGTCAAAAGTCTTCAAGACAGTGAAAGAGAACCGCACCCGCCCAGAAGACGCCACGAAGGCCTTGCAAAAACTGACAATAACAGGCCAAGGTACTTACTAAACAATTCCTTACAGGACAGAGGTCAGCCAGGTTTGGTTCACAGTAGGTTAATTTGATGAATTACAGTTATTATAACAGATAATCAAGCAAAGAGAGCCCTAGGAAAGCCCGGTTGCTCTTATGGTTAAGGGCGCCGGATTGCAGGGTGGGAATCAAATGGACGAATAGCCATAAGATTGTACCGCTTTAAAAAAAATTTGCTACCAGACTGCAGAAATGCGTGAAAATTCAAAAAAATACTATGTAAAATGTAAAACTCATGGTGCGAAAAATGAACTCACGCAAAAGGAATGGAATATTGTCTAGGTGGTGACATTGGTTTTTTGTCTGCTTCATTGGTATCAGCTTCTAGCTAGCTTCTTGCATTTTGTGTGCAATTTCTTTACTAATTAGTTGCCTGAAGTTCATTACCTTTCATTGGACGCCTGATATTCGGTTCCTCTTATGGTTAACCCTTTAAACCCTAACATCAAAATCTGAACTCTCATTTGTTGCCCCTATTCATTTTTTACAGAAATAGTGCTGAGAAGTTTAAATTCATCTTGTGCGGATCATGCCCCTAATTCTCATGACCACTCTGTTTGACAAAGCATTGATATTACAAGGAGAAATTTGATGGTGATCACTCTTAGGGCTTAAAGGGTTAAGGGCGCCGATTGCAGGGTGGGAATCAAATGGACGAATAGCCATAAAATTCGGCTGCCAGACTACAGAAATCTCGGAGAAATGCGTGAAAATTCAAAAAAATACTATATAAAAATTATGGTGTGAAAAATGAACTCGGGCGAAAAGAATGGCGTACTGTCTAGGTGGTGACATTGATTTTTTTGTCTGCTTCATTGATAACAGCTTCTTGCATTTTGTGTGTTTTTTCTTTACTAATTAGTTTCCTGAAGTTCATTACCTTTCATTCGTCGTAATATCTCCTTGGCATCCTTGTATGACATTGCAGCAGCAGGAATTTTTGGTAAGCCACTCTTGTCAATTGTGTTTCGGTAAATGCCGTCAATAGAAGGGTATCCTGGAGTTAGTGGGTCACCAGGTCCCGCCTCGCCCAAAGATGATCCACGCTGGGTGCCGGAGTCTGGAAGCCACCAGGAATGAGGGAAAGTGTTTTGGGTTCCTTCAGGGGCAAACTGTGCTGGATCAGTGTAAATAATGGCCCCCACTGCACCGTGGAAGGCGGAGTTAAAGACCTTCAAAATTGTAATTGAAGAAAAAAAAAGCTGGTTGTCATTAACAACAATGAGTTTAGTCGTCACATACAACCAATGATGATTCATGATGACAAATCAACAGCGATCAGTCAATGATAAGGTAAACAATAAACAGTTATGATAATTAACATGCACACAACCATACTTTAAATTAATTTTTGAAACATCCAAACCGACAATATTTACTCATTTCGAGCTCATCAATCTGGCTAGTGAAAGAAAACGGAGGAAATCGTTATGAAAGCCGCATGGGTCAGAATTGAAATTTTTCCCAACTAAATGTTTAATTATTTGAAATCTTTCAAAATCTTTAACTAAACATCAATACATCGACTCAGTATATTTTACTGGATAATGAAAAGCCTGAGAAAGCAGCCGACATTTGGCGACGCTACCACTGGTTTCCCCGCCAAATGACGTCTGAAAAACGAGAAATTCCATACTGATGACGCGTCACTAACCAGAACTGGGTCGTGCTTCTGATTGGTCATGCTGCGTGGGAAATTTGATTTAACCAATCAGAAGCACTATCTAGTTCTGCATGGGTAGTGACGCGTCGTCAGTATGGTATTTCTGCGCTCGTTTCTCAGACGTCATTTGCCGGGGAAAACCAGTGGTAGCGTCGCCAAATGTCCGCTGTTTTCTCAGACTAAGGCTCCGCCCGAAAGGGGTACCTTTTTTGGGCCTCAGGTGTATGAAAGGGTAAGGATTTCACAACACTGAAAATTAAAAAGATCTGTTTCAGCCCCAACGTGTCAATTCAGCACTGCAGGCCAAAGTCTGATTCAGCCCTTCCTGGAGCCATTGGAGCACAATTTAGGCCAAAAAAGCTCAATCAAAAGGCTATTTATTCGAGCCCACGCTGGGGCTCATTCAAGCCATTGGGACCAAATCAGCCCTAGCTAATTGCACTGTATTGGCCCTGATTTAAGGGAGCAAATTAAACTCAAAGATAGGACTGTATTTTACTCACCAAAACGGCCCCATTTTTAGGGGTAAAACAGATCTTTCGGATTTACAGTGCAGTTGAAGTATATCTGAGTGTAGGCAAATCTGTCCATCTCGGTCTGTAAAAAATCCGACAAGGGCTAACGATTTACTTTATGGCTGTAAGAAGTCGAAGAAACGCTCTGGTTTTGTGATTTTTTCATATTTTAAAGAGAGTACATAACAAGTTAAAAGGAATGCAAAGTTCTCTACTAGCTACGTGAAAGGGTACCATTTTTTAATAGAAGGCATATGCTTTGTTCAGTACTCGCGGGGGCCAGGGGGGGGGATGGGTGGTAAAGAACGTACCTTATTACCCCTGAAAATTCTTCCCTGACGAATGATGACAATTTTGTTCTTTACAGACACGCCCAAATCTTTCAGCTTTCCGAAATCTTCTTCCGTCCCAAAATTGGCATACACCACTTCTCCTTTCACTCTTCCACTTGGTGAAAAACCGAGGAGAATCGGAATCTTTTCACCTTTTACTTCGTCTTGTCGTAGAGCCTTTAGAAAAGTCAGAATATGATGCCTGTGTTAGGATGGCTGGATATTTAAAACAACTTTATTAAAAATGGGTTTGGTCATAGTGTTTTTGTATAGTTCATTCTAATGCCATCAGCGTCTTCATTCGCTATGGAACTTGGCAGATCCCTTGTGAATGACAAATTCTCGAAAAATCACAGGTAGGTGTAAACAAAAATGTCTCCCAATCATGATTTCAAACGTTACAAATAACAACAATGAACTTTGAAAAATTGTTATTGTAACAAGTTTTCAAAAACTGCAATTGCAATCTTTTTCAAAATTATTTTTACTTTTTCATTTAAAACCTTCTTCCAACGTTTTGAGCTCTTATTTTAATGTTTCACGCAGTTTGGTGGCAGTCCCCTCTGTCTGAATTTTGATGATTTCGCGATACAGTTTCTTTTACTGTCAAACTCAGAAGACCGTGAACACCTGAAAAATTTAATTCAGGAATGTTGATTGTGTACTGGCCAATCACAATAAAGTTCAGGAGGACACGCAAGCAAACCTCAAAATAACAAACTAATAGACCTTTTTACCGATACGGCGGCCATATTGAATTAATTCGATTTAAGGAGTATTATAGGATGCCCAGGGGCATAAGCACATTTCGTTTGTATTTTTGAGCGCTTTTCGGAACATTGTTTCTTAAAGTTTTATTAGAATAAGATTGTAATGGGAAAAAAGATCCTTGTGCAGTGTTTTTACGTAATAATGATCGCCTTTTTGCCGAGAAATATACAGTGAAAGACCATATTTCTAATACTAAACTAGAAAAAGGCGATCATTATTACATCCAAACACAGCACAAGGATCTTTTTTCCCATTACAATCTTATTCTAAGAACATTTTGAGAAAAAATGTCCCGAAAAGCGCTCGAAAATAGAAACGAAATGTGCTCATGCCCCCTGGGCATCCTATAATACTCCTTAAACCGAGTTCACTCAATATGGCCGCCGTATCGGTAAAAAGGTCTATTACCGTTGCTGTTTGCGGTTTCGTTATCTCGCGCCTTATTGGCTTATTTCTCGCAACACAATAACATTCCATAAATATTTCTGGTGTTCACGGTTTTGTGAGTTTCACAGTAATTACTAATAGGCAGTATTACTTGGCGTGGCTCCTTGGCAAGATGACAACCTTGTTCACAGAGTAGTCCTCTCCTATCGTCCCTACGGAATGAAAGACTAGCGGGAGAGAAATCTGTGAAAGAGATTGGTCAGATGAAGCGAATTCTGTGTTTTGGTTGGCTTTTCGAAAGGATAAGCGTTTTACCCGGATTGCGTACTTTGCCGTTTCCTTCAGACACAAATTTTCTTTCGAATTCGCGCGCATACAAATCGCTTGGTCGGTTTCGCCTTTCTATTATTACCATTATTTACTTTGCGTTTTCTATGTAATCTCTTTGTTTCGCCCCTTCGTTTTTGATGCTTCATATCTTTGGCTGTAATACATGTACCGGAAAGTCTTAAACTGAAACAACGTATCCAAGATTAAACTTAATTTTAGACTATGTTTTGCTGACCTCACCACTGAAATCTACAAATTGGGTATTTTCTCGAAATTATGATAAATCTAACAATAATCTGTTAAAATCCTCTAATGTGCTAATAGTTTGGATCCTTGTCTTTACCTTGGTAAGATTTGAAAAAAATCCATCAGAGGGTTTTTGAATCGTAATATTTTCGGCCATTTTATGACTTCACCCATTTCCCTTAAATTTCACCTGTAGATTCTTACTGCGTTAAGTCCGTTCAGAGTAAATATGGTTTATCACAATAACTCTAATTTCTTTGTGTTTACTTAACAGGTTATGTCTCCAGTTCTTGTTATGTCTACAGTAGAGATTTTCTGACGGAAATTGCGTTTAATGACGTGTGAAATTAGGCGTTTTTGACGGGGAATGAAAAAACACATTTTATTTTGGAACTGAACGCGTTTCTTGGCCAGTGGTCAAGACAAAACTAAACAAAACTGACTACAATGCGGTGATTAGACAAGCACAGATTATGCGATCATTTTACAATATACATATTATTTAGAAAGTTATTTATACTTTACAACCAACCCTTGCCGAGCCCCACAGAGTCCCTTTAATTCAACGATCAGTTTACCACAAGAATGTAGCAACTGTTTTCACAAACCACATTCTCAAACATCAACAGTCCCCGCCGTCCCTCCCCACTCCTCTATCACGCGCCCCCATTTTAGAATTAAATTCAGTTATCCGTGCGAATATTAGTACAGAGTACTGAAACAAACACAAATAGTGTCACTTGCCTTTTCATAGGGCTGCGCCTCGAACACAACTTCGCCATTTCGATGTATTTCCACTTTATTTTTCAAATCCTTGTGTGGTGTATTCAACAAAACATCGTATCGAGTCAGTTCTACTTGATCAAAACCATAGTCTTTCCATTTTGCGGCAATATGACGCGCCAAGTCATTATTCCGCCTCGAACCGGCAAAATGCGGCTCTTCAGTTAAATATCTGAATGTAAAGCAAAACAAAAATGTCAAAATTAACATCACGGTTAATTCTTCTCAACGGGTCAGTCAGTTTCAAGTCCCAGTGGGTTTATTCATAACATTTATTCATAACAAACAAAATTCCCATTATAAACAGTTTCTGAAACAGCATTTAGTGAATCCCACACTTTGTACCTCGTTCACTCACCGTAAATTTTCCTCAAGGTTTTCTGCTTTAAATGAATTCAAGAGTTGGGATTTAAAATCCGGCAATGAACGGCGACTTTTTATCTCCCTTGATTTCTGATTGTGAGACAGATCAATTGAGTTCGTGTAAATTCCTCCGAGAAAAAAGACACAAATAGCGCCTACAAAAGCGAAAAATTTGAGTAAATCCCTCGAGGAAATCGTTTCAACATATCTTTTCCCCATGCTCGTAATTTTAGAGCCTGTATTGCTTACAGCCATAATAACATCCCTGCTATGATAGCGTGTTGCCTAGATCACAATTCACTTTTCTTTGAATACGCCGCTGGGATACCCGTTAAAAAAATTTGAAGCAAGACCAACCTTAAACCACTTGCTACAGGCACCTGTCATACAGATAATGCTTGACCGCCTTTCAATTCCGCCTTTTGAATTCGGCTTTCGTATCATATGAAGAATTATGGAGATCTCGGAGGGTGTTATACACCCAGGCCTACGGCCTCGACGAATATCTCCCTCCTCGATCTCCATAATTCTTCATAAGATACTCAGCCTCATTCATTAATTGTTAAATATCCTGATACAACAGTTCTCCGGACACTGGAATTCCCATACATTAGTTGAAAAATAAGTGAAGAGAATTTATTAAAGACCTTTGGTAATCGTTTTATTAAATTTTGTAACCTTTCTACTTGATTATGCATTGCTGTTGTTAGGAGAAAATTGATGCCGATCACTCTCAGGATTTGAAGGATTAAAAATGAACCAGGATCCTAGAGAGTGTTTTCACATGACGTCACGGCGGCCATATTGGTGTCCCAAAACAATAAAACGGCGGCCATGTTGGTGTCCCAAACCAATCCTGTGGGAGTTGAGCTCTTTTGTTATGCAAACGCTTTCTTTTACTTCAATAAATTTGCATAGATGCCGGCCACGTAAGTGAAAATACTCTATAGGCTGCTGAAAGAACTGAGGAAAAAGAAATCAAGTATACCTCGGAAAAAATTTCACTGCTTTGACTTTGACTTTGACAAAGACTCATAGCAGGAGCTTCTTGCTAAGACTTCTTCAGATTTTATTTTAGGTTGTCTTCATGCCGGATGATCCTAAAAGGCGAAAGAGTTAATTGCTTGACAGCCATTACTTTTCACTTAAAGACAACTGAAAATCTTTCTTAAGGTTTATGCCACTCCTTACTAACGGATATTCTCTGCTATGTCACTGCGCTCCGCCGCAGAGAAAACGTTTAAGTTCTAATCAGCAGAAAGGCAACAACACGTTGAAATGGGAAGGACACGACCAGTTGTGTTTATTGGGGACGAGAAAAGCTAACATACAAGAAATAAAGTAGTGGCGGAGAAAAACGAATTACATCATTGTAAACTACGAGACTAAACGTAAACAGCATACTAGAAAAATTAAGCTCGGCAAGGTGCGAGCGGTAAAACTGGCTGTGTCGAGTGACTAACGCGAGAGGCGGCAAGGCTTAAATACCGAGACGTGACGTAAAATCCCTAGAGGATCAAACTACGGCCATAAATGCAAATTCCGAACATAAACACATTTCTCTGCTATGTCACTGCGTTCCGCCGCAGAGAAAACGTTTAAGTTCTAAGCAGCAGAAAGGCAACAACACGTTGAAATAGAAAGGACACGACCAGTTGTGTCGAGAAAAACAAAGAACGAGAGCGAGCGCGCGTAACTCAGAGACCTATGCGCGTAGTAGCAAGAAGCTGTCGTCGGAGATTTTCACGGCAATATAATTCCTTGGCAGAGTCAGATTTCCACCTGCCGTGGTTTTTAATGACGTGATCGGGAACTCCGCTATTAAGCGCAGCCGAAGCGCCCCCTATCCGAAGCGAGTGCAAACCCATACCCGACGTATCAACACCGATGGCCCGAAACTTAGCCAAAACGACTTCCCTCGCCCTGGTGTAAGACAAACTCGTACCGGAACGAAGGGAATAACCCTTAGAAGAGGAAAAACTAAGGTTTTGAAAGACAAACTCAACCGAATCAAGATTACGCTTAGCCAGCGCGGCATAACGGAGCAGCATAGCGCAGGGGCATGTGGGGGTACCAGTAGTAGCGATAACTAAAGTACACCCTTTACCCAAGTGATCAACTTTGCTTTTGGAAACCTAGAGCTCAATATGATCTTGAAAGAAAGAAATGTCAGACCACCTAAGACGACTTAACTCGTCAAAGCGCAAAAAACCAGCAAAAGCAAGCAAACAAAAACAAACGTCTCTGATATCCCCGAGGGACTTAGGGCGTAGCAAATCTATTAACTAACGCGACTAAATGCTCAGACAAAATGGGTACCCTATTCAACTTAGACGGTTTCGAAGCAACGCGCTTACAACCTTCTAGAATAGCCAGAAGAAAAGCTGATTTACAAGGATTCGAGACCCCGCAAGCATTATGAAAAAAGCTTATACTGTAGAACGCCTGCTCTGAATGGAGGAATATGAAGACCCTGATTGAACTAACGAAATTAAATACAAGGCTACGTGTTCCTCTTGAGCCGGGAAGTAAATAACCTCTGGGAAACCACTAGCCCAAGATTTCCAACGTTTGAAACAACCGTGGTAGGTCTGTGAACGTGCTAGGAGCCTTGCTGTGGGCAAGAACCGCTGGAATGTGCGTATGCAGGCTTTACAAAGCCGGATGGTGAACGCGTGATACCCTGGAACTTGTAAACAAATAAAGGAAAAAATGGTAGACGTGAAATACCGATTGCAATTTATTAAACGTGGACAGCCAATAACGCGTACATCCTAAGTATAGGCAAAAACAACAATATACGGAGAAAACAAAAACCCCTAAAATTCGTACAACGTTGCCAACAAAGGCCATATGTTTACAAAATATAAGCAAACACGCTCTAGAGCGACCGTCACTAAGGCACTAGCCTGTAAAAAACTATGAAAAAACGAACTGGAATAAACCGAAAAAGGACACGCGCTATAAAGCGCTAAATATCGTACGTGAACCGCTATAAAGCGACAGGGGTCACACACGAACCGCTTTTAAGCGCTAAACAGCGTAGGTGAACCGCTATAAAGCAACGAGAGTCGTCCGTGAACCGCTAAAAGCGCTACGTGGAATAGCGGGAAAAGCTCTGCAATAAAGTACCAATGCTTGAATAACGGCTCTAAACACGCGAGCTGGCGTCCAAATAAATAACAAGTACAGGAGCGCGAAAACCGCAAGCGCTAAAAATAGTAGGGAACCCCAAGTGGGAATCGTCAAAAACACCTGACGGGTCAGAAAATTCTATGATTCGGGAAACTGAATCCCGAGGGTGACCTAGAGGAAAGAGGTAAGGCCAAAAACTAGCAGAAGGCCATTTGGGGGCGATAAGCGTACCGCGCGCGCGAGACGTTTCCAAATGCGCTAACGTACGCGCGACAAGAAAGACTGGGGGAACCAAATAGTTGTTAACGCCGCCCCAACTGGCACTAAAAGCGTCCACGCCTTCGCAACCGGGACACCAGAACTTAGAGTAAAAACGCTTGCACTTAGCGGAAAGAGAGGATGCGAAACGATCGACGTCAAAAGGACCAAAAATACTGCTAACATGTTGGAAGAAAATAGTGGAAACAGCCCAATCATCATAATCAACAACGCGGCTGACCGAATCCGCGTAAGAGTTGAGTGAGCGTGGGATCCACTCAACTTCAAGTGAAATATCATGTGCGGCACAATAGGCGAAAATTTCGAGAGCTAAAGGATGCAAACGAAGGCTGTTGCTGCCCTTTGCGGAAATAGACGCCGCGTTCTTACTATCCGTAAAGACCTTGACCACTTTGCCCGTAAGGGAAGCCCGAAACGATTTCAGGCCGTAAAGAATGGCTAACAATTCCCTGGCGTTACTATCTAAACCGGACTCCAAGGAGGAAAACGCTTGAAAGAAAAGATCGAACTCCTCGCTATCAACGCGGAAGGCACACCCACCGCAGGCGAAACTGCTGGCGTCGGAAAACACAAGAGTCACGGGAAGCGAATATCTGGTGAGAGACCTCCCATTGAGTCTGGCATAGTTAGAAAGCCAGAAATCAATTTCCTGAAGGCATTCGGAGAAAAACTGATAGGACCTAAAATCCAAAGGACAATCCCACCCGCTGTGAAGTTTGACGAATGACTGGAGGAATCTGGACATAAGGAGTGTAATGTTGCCATGACCCGGGGTGAGGGAAATAATTTGACCTGTAACAGAGGCAACCGCGCGTGGGGTAACGGAGCGAGACCCAGATTTTAGTGATAGGAGTGCCCTAAGCAACTTGACAATGCGGCGGTGAGGAATAAATATGCGGCCACGCGAAAGATCTCAGACAATGCCCAACCATTCTAAAACCTGGGTAGGAACCCAAATAGATTTCTCCTCATTGGCGACCACGCCCGCGTTGGCCAAATCAGATGTAACAGCCGAAGCAGTACTCTGAGCTATCGAAAAATCATGGAGGCATCCGGCGCCGTCGTCTAAATACAAGACCAAGGGTATGCCCCGGGAGCGCCAATGCTTAACTAACGGCCTAAAAAACCTTTGTGAACACGTAAGGCGCTGACGAGAGACCGAACGGGAGCACGGCGAAAACAAAAAAACCTGGGCTCTACAGAGCTACCGAGGGGCCACTGAAAGCCTAAAAATGTTTGAGATTCCTCATGAATGCTTACGTGGTGATACCCAGACTTCATATCGAATTAAAACATATAACCTGGCGAGTGTACGTAATTAAGAAAAGTCCTACTATCCTCCATTTAAAACTTAGCTTTGGGAATAAACTTATTGACGTGACGGAGGTCGAGAATAAGCCGACACTTTCCCACAGAGCTAACGGGTACCGTTAAAGGATTGACAACCGTGGGAGGCGTAAAAACTTCAATAACAGAACCCGCAAGAAGCAGATCAGAAATAGCACTGTCAACAAAACTGGCGTGATCTAAGGCAGACCTATTGTTACAGAAAAAAGCTCTAGGAGGCCATGAAATAAAAGAATGCGATACCCGAAACGGATGATATAAAGAACCCAAGGGGAGGAACCGGTGCTAACCCAAAAATCAACCTTGCTCCTGAGCCTATCCTTATAAACTATGGGCGCTGATCCCTGCTTATACTCAAAACCACGAGAGGACAAACATTGTTCGTATTCAGAGTCGAAACAGTACTTATCTTGTGAGAGTAAGTCAGCAAACTCCTCCTCCACACGGGCGTTGACATCACCCGCCTTCGAGCCAGAATGCGAAGCTGAATAGTGAACGCCTAGAGCGCCGGAAGCCTCCTGCTGTAAAGACGCCATAAACGAATTTTCAGGGACGGTTAACGGCGCCTGTGGAACTAGCTGGCAGCTGGCTAGATGAGCAGCCGACGTGAAACCTTGCGAGACGGACCGGGCACTCCTTCCACCAGTGGCCTGAAGAACCGCAGTATCGACAAGGCCCTCGGGTGAATTCACGGTTAGTGGTGAAAATGTGTTGGTTTGTCGAAGAGGAAGCGAACGGCTGTGAAAATTGCCAAGAACGCTGGCTCCCGTTGAACTGCCTTGAGTAAGGGGAGAAGAAAGGTTGAGCTTGACGATTTCGGACCGCAAATCCCTCAACATTACGCTTCTTTCTTTGTCGAGCTTGATCTCTCAGAGCCTGCCTCCCTGCAGCGCGAATTCTCTTGTCGTCATCCTCGCTCAACGAGACGGGATTAGATTCGTAATGTTTAACGGTCAACCAACCGGCCTCGGACGAATCCGCGATCCGTATCTTGCGGTTACGTTCCTGTAATAGTTCTACGGTTTCGTTAAGAATTGAAAACGCCTCAGACTCGGGAGGTAGATCGGCCAAATGATCCTTAAGTGAAACAAGCTTGGCTAACACTTGACCGTTAAATTTGAAATTACGTTCGTTGCCGGTGTGATTAAACTTGATCTCCGACTGTTCCTTCAAAGAATTAGAAGCAGAAAGGGCGGCTGAGGCAACCTCTTGCGATTTCTGTACCTCGGACGAAATAACTGATTTGTGAAGGGCGAGCTGACTAACAACGAAATCTTTGAAACTAGCAAGATCTTGCTTTGTAACAGGCTCGTCTCCCATACTACAAAATTAAGCTCGCAAGGTGCGAGCGGTAAAACTGGCTGTGTCGAGTGACTAACGCGAGAGGCGACAAGGCTTAAATACCGAGATGTGACGTAAAATCCCTAGAGGATCAAACTGCAGCTATAAATGCAAATTCCGAACATAAACACATTAAGTACCCGAGGAGAAAAAAAACTAACACGCAAAATAAACTGTCAGCCTTATAAAACACCATCCCATTCAATGACAGTCTTATTCTGGTAGCATGGTAATCATTTCTTCGGGCTTGATTAATTATTTTCCTCTGTCCCGTTTATTTAAATGGTGGTCCAGCTATAGCTTGTGGATGGATTCTTATCGTCCATCCCCTTTTTACCCCGTTAAGCTTCGTCCAGTGGACCCAATTTTTTGGCATTTCCAAAAGAAAAAAGGGAACGACGTAGTTGAACCTTTTTTGACCTGAATGAAGTCTCAACCATCATATTTTCAGCCATATTGAGTTTGTGTCGATTTGGTGACTATGTCTTGTTGTTTCCAGGTTCCACGGCAATGATTTTGGGTTTTCAGGTCTCCTATTCTCAGACTTCTTGTGATTTCTTTTTACCTTTTTTCATCCGACCGACCGACCGACCAACCCAAAATCAGGAAATGCATTCGACGCTAAGGAAAAAAAGAGGGATGACCTTAAATGAAGCAATGAGCTTATGTTTTTCGGGCAGATTGCCCCTAATAATGATGCCGGATATGAATTGCATAAAAAATGGACTGGTTGAACCTTAGCTGAGTGGATTTTCTTACTTAACGGTCTAGTCTTGTTGTCACAGTAAGGTCTGGTTGATTTGTAACACCTTGTACTGTGTAAGGCCAGATGTATAAGGGGGGCGTAAGGGGGGTACGAATACCGCGATACCGCACATGGTAGCTCGAGAATACCGCAATACCGCATCAAAATTTAGCCAAATACCGAAACCGCAGTTACAAATGGGAAAAAGTTGAAGTTGTCAATACTAAAAATCCTCCTTTCAAACAGAATACTTTTATGTCAGTCTTTCCAAATTAAGGAGCGTCGATGTCAAGCGTACGATAAACATAAGATCATCGCACTCGTTTAACTTTGCTCATTACATGTATGCGTTTACATAAATGATACAACAGGAGTTTTCTAGTATTAGTTTATATATTACTGACCTAGATCATAAACGGACGGTAAACAGTTAACTCTTACGAGGTTGTTTCAGATTCATAGTTAACTCGGTTCTTTGTTGAGGATTTCAAAACGTCAACCCGGGCTGCATTTGGGATTCGAAGGGCACACAGCACACACGCGCAGCATGGCGATTTTGGTTGGGCGCGATAATAAAGGTTAATAGTTAATAAAGGCGGGCGCGGGCGAGGAGATTGGGGCGGGAGCTGCTTCGCCGCTCAGAGTCGTGCTGCCGACAAAACCACTTAAAAGTGCCATGCCCGGAGGAGTACTTGGGTTAATTTTTGCTTGGTATGTGCCGCTGGCCTCTCAGAGCTCCTACCCCAGTATAGTCTATTCAGTGGCCAATTATAGACCCCATCTTTGTCACTTTTGAACAAATGTTTAATTTTCGCGATCCCAACTTAGTCACTTTCTATTTTAATGAATTGACCATTTTTTAGATTGAATGAAGAACACTTTACTTTTCATCTACAATACAAACATTCTGGTACGTTTGCTTACCGTAAATATGAAGAACTGTCTTACCACAAATGAGCAGAAAATGTGCGACCCCATTCTAATTATTCTCTGAAAAAGCGACCCCATTATAGTCAATCCAGTCGTGAAAATGCGACCCCATCCAGCGGCACATCCCCATTAGTCTCTTACAAGGAAGTACCCCCGCCCCCCGGGCCCCCATGCTACGTAGGCTAAGCACACACGAACACTAGTACATTCTATATTCCTGCATGCACAACGAGAAGGACGAGTGATAATTTTTAGACCACACCATCTTCATAGATTATCTTTCGACACTACGCAATTTATAACGACCTCACTGACCTCACTATTTGCTGGAATATCTGACTGATCACTTAGTTGACCCTCTGGATCGCTCGCCATTGTTTTACGACCAGCACGAAAGTGGCGGTAAGATTGGTGAGGAGGTTAACCAAGCTGACTATTCTCACAAGGACCATGAGGTTATAAATAATGCGACATGTTTAGGTACCATTGGATAAAAAAAGTCAATGTCGTTAATCATATCAAGTATTAACTGAAATTACAAGTTATACGATTTGTCTGGACTGTTTGCGCAATATACAATCCCCGACTGTGTAATTGTAGGAAGACACGCAGGTCACGCAGGCTCTCTAGGGAGACCTTTTAGGATTTGTATCCTCTTGCAATGAAAAAGAAGCAGATCACCGCGACACAACGATTTTTTCACCGCCTACCGCGACATAAAATTTAAACTTACCGCACACCGCTTGGACTTTGAAAACCGCAATATCGTACTTTGAAACAAAAATTACCGCAACACCACACCAAAAATAACCCAATACCGCAATACGGCAAACCCTTACGCCCCCCTCATGTATACTTCAAAAAAGGATAATTGTCTCCATGCTGTAGGAAAAAGCAATTTATTAATCGGTAAAGGAATCCTTATTTACTGCCGATTTGTGAGTTAAGGGAGAACCTCATAGCTTCCACGACTTGTCTTTTGGAAGAGAAACATTCCCCGCAGCAGCTACATTAAAATCATTGTGAAACTTATTCCATACTAAAATGTTATATTAGTCGAATGTTCGTTTTAAACAATGTACCTTTTCTATTCAAAAAATTCCCAGATTTCTTTGGCTACCAAAAGGTCTATTACGACCCTTTCAACAACGAAGAATAGAACCAAAGAACTCTCAGGTCAAGGCAAAGAAGTTAATATAAAGTTAGAAAGCAGTTGAGGCATCGATATTGAAAAGTCAGTATGCAACTTAGCAACGTCAATTGATCAAAGAGGATGAATCGCAACATTCTTGAAAAGGATCAATACCGTAAAAAGAAATAGGTACCGGTTAAAGCCAGTGCTAACAAATGATTCAATTGTGTATTTAAATTATATAAAAGCTTGATTATTAAACTCCCCTCCAGCCTATTTTAAGAGAAAAGGTTACTATGGCTTTACTTTAGACTTGGCAACCCGTCTCTTAAATTAAAAGAAGAACAGATTTTAACTACTCTGATTGTGTGGCGCATAATACTCAAACTGCATTGTAACTGTTCGAAAGTTACGCTTTTAGTCGGCAATAATAGGAACTTACCGCCCAAAGCCGGTAAGACGCGATCATCTCCTCAATCCTCCTATCTCTACAGGCCATTTTCAAACATGCAGCACAAATGTAAGTTGCTATTTGTCAGTCAGTGACAAAGATGTTC
The DNA here is from genome assembly GCA_964035705.1 of Porites rus. Classification (NCBI taxonomy): domain Eukaryota; kingdom Metazoa; phylum Cnidaria; class Anthozoa; order Scleractinia; family Poritidae; genus Porites; species Porites rus. Next base: position 42,282,541 of record OZ037992.1, read on the forward strand.
AGTTTTTGAAAGAACAGCTTCTTCACCTTGCCTCATAACACGAAATAAAATTGTGTTTCCTTACCCTTAAAGTGCTATAATTTCACGCCTGATTTTTTTAATACGTAACAATTTTTTCTTCTGAATAATGTTGCTCACTTTATGTAAATTTGTAATTGGTGGACAGGGTTTCAGGTTCTTCTAGCGTCTTTCGTCTTTACAATTCAAACAGCAATGCCAGGTAATTATTATTTAAAGTATTTTTGGCTAATATTTCTGAATATTTTTTAAAATGGATTGATATCAATTGACTGAGTGGTTTTAGTTATTATAGGTGAAAACGGTTGTTGCAATTGGTTAGCTGGCTTTGGTGTCATTTACTCAGCTAACGAACTGCCTTTGGTTGTAGTTAAAATTCAGTTTTACGTGCTATTGAAATACATATTTTCAAAGGGTTTTAACTAACATCAAGCTCATAAAGATATGAGAAACATTTTGTTCTCCTCACTATGAGCTTTACTGCACAAGCGTGAGAATTTTTTTGTCTCGGAGTATCACATATCATAAACTGCCACGTCGATCGCGTCTACACTGACAAGAAACATCTACAATAGATACTGACGATATAGAGGAGTGAATATCGCCAAAAAAAAAGTTGGGTTTTCTGTGGTCTTTTTGCCAGATTTTAACGTACGAGCCAACTGGGTCAAAAAAGGTTGCCGTAAAGACTACGCAAGAGAAATGGTCTTACTCTTTAGCGATCGAAATCAAGCCTCTAAAGCCAGGATAAACTGGAACAATTGGCAGCCTTATCTCTTTAGGTAAGGAGGTGGGTAGGCAACAGTTACCGAGAAAGCCGTAGCAATACGTTTAAGTTTAGTGTTTCTTTTCATCTAATCTGATAGTTCCAAGGGAAAACTTAATTCCCATTCTAGAGCTACTGTCCTTTCACATTTTTGAAGTGACTTGTCTATGATCAAATTAAAAAACCTTGGAATACAACATTTCAAAATAATATAAAGATGAGGCTATTCACTCGCATCGGATAAAGTAAGAAATGAAGAAAAATAAACGATAACGATGATAAAAATATTAATAAAACAAAATTAATAAATTTATAATACATATAGGGTATGAGTTCTACTTATACTACCTTGCGTGCAAATAGCTCAACTGAGAAGGTGATTTTGAAAGTCTATAGAATCCTTTTAAGAACTGAATTATAAGTTTAAGGCTACATTCAATCACAGATAGCTCACTGACGTCTTGTAGCATACCAGAATGAAAAAGTGTCATAATCAAAAAAAAAAAACCTTGGAGTCTTTTACGGGCTGGAAACAGTTCCGTTTCTAGATGGCATGTGACCTCGAAACAGCCAAGAGAGAGTGTTTATTTTTTAATAATGTTTTATTCCGTTAAAAACGTTTACAGCTCTTTCCAAAGCTCTAACTCTCTAATCATTAAAATCTGCAAAGAGTACGTATATCCCATCACGGCAGATACGCAAATACGGTGCATGTGCTTATGTTAAAATATAATCATGGTGCCAGTGTTGATGAAAAAAAGTTCTTGGGTCAGCGTTTTTAAAGATGGCACATGACGGCAATTTTGAAGGCCTCCAGTGACTGCTTTTTAATGACACTATTTGGTAAAGAGTTCCAGTCTCTTATTGTACGTGCAGTAAAACTGTGTTGGTATTTGTTTGTTTTGGCACTAACTTGAATGAATTTCGTAAGATGGAATTGCCTAGTGCCCTGTCGCCTTTTAAATAATAATATAAATAATATATAGGATAGTGCTGCACCATCGTGTAGAACAAAACTTTATGGTAATAAAAATCCTAGTCAAATCTCCAGTTGATAAAACATTGTACTTCTGGTATTCTCGCTCTAGTCCGTCTATTGAGCACTCTGACAGCAGCTTTGCATCAGCTGAAATCGAGTAGGGTGGAAATTGTATAGCTGATAGACCAGAAACTTCTTTATGTTACCTTGTCTGGTCTCTTTCTGTGGTATGGCTACAACCTTTAAAATGATCATGACACTGATCACATATAATTTGATGTACACCTTAATTTCCTCAGTTTAGCAAACCGTTGTGCATCAGAAGCTAGACGTCAAAACCTCCAGTGGTTTGCATTGCAATATTACGGAGAATGCTGGGCAAGAAATGGCTCTCTGAGTCAGCTACTGCCAAGGTAATGACCTTTGTGATAAGAAAAAACGATCAACAGCTTAAGCGACATTTCAGTTTCTTTATTATCTAACATAAGTGTTTGTTTTTAACAAATATTCCTCGAGCCCGAATGGAGTCAATAGCCCATGAGGCCGAAGGCCTAATGGGCTATTGACTCAGAGGCCATGAGGGCGAGAGGAATAATTGTTTTGAAAATCCAACTAGTCGGTCAAAAATATCGAGAATAAAAAACTTTTAGCAAGTTAAAGCTAGACTTTAATCCTTTTTTGCCGCCAAAAAGCCTGCGCTTTTCGCTGCTAGTGGGCTATAACATATATTAGCCTAGCAGTAGCTCAACCAATCAGAACGCAGCATTGATAATAGACCACTAGCTGGATTTTACTAATAATGGATATCCTCCTCACAGTGTCCTCGGGTCCGTTTCTCGAACGTTCCGGCGACTTTTCAAGTCCAGAGTCATATGTCAAAACAAGAAAATCTAAATCTAAACGGGTTCTAGCCAACAGACCAGCCTAATTTATTTCTTAAAGTTAGATTTTCATGTAGCATTTATTTCAAAATCATTATTGGCGTTTTAGCATAAATATGCAAAAAATATCTTTCCTTGAGGCGCATGAAATAAATTACCAAGAAACTGGTTCTAAATATATTCTTATATTCAGTAACATCCTAGTATTTGAAACTGTTACAGTGTAAAGGACTCGGATGGAACCACCTATTAAAAATGATATTAATCGGCCAATCACAAGTCACTTTAAAAAAAAAGCCAATAAAAAGTCAGAACACGTCTTTAGGATTTCAATCCAAGCTCAGCTAGGCCCCAGTTGATTTCGCTGCACCGTCAAAGTGTCTGACTAAGAACCTGCAAGCATGTAGGAAGACAACTGAAACACTGGAGTGAGTTTACAAGTTTGACTGGGTATAAAAATGGCTGGATGTTAAAATGGTTGACTAACAATTTGGACCTAAATAAATTGATGTCTTTTTCTTCTCGATTCAGAGCCAATTTAGCCCTTTTTGTAGATAAAGGAATATAACTTCATAATACAAGCGCAGCTTATACAAAAAATTTGAAGAATTCTTCAACGCTGTGGCCTCTTACATGCAATTTGATGCAAGAAGTAAGTTAACATCTTGGGCGTCTTAGACGCAATCGAATTTGCGTCGTGTGTCCTCATTGCTTCATTCCACGAATTCTAAGTAAAAGAGCCCATCCACATCGGCACCAAAATGTCGGCCGGAAACCAACAGAAACATCCGTCACCGAGTTTTGCTACAAAAACAAGGAAGTCATAAACATCAAGTGATACTTTTTCTAATACATGAGCTGTTCAGATAACAAAGTCAACCTACATGACAGCTCTTTCTGCCGCCACGTAAATGCCGCGTCACGAAAAAGCTCAGAAATATTTTAAGCGTACTCTTCTATAACAAAACCAAGAACCCTTTCGAAAATAAAATTTGTATGAAAATTAGTTTTCAGCTGCTCCAATACGTTATGAAAGTAAAATCTCAGTAGGATCGATAGTTTTGTAGTTAATATTTTAGTGACGTCATATGAAAACCAACAATTGCTCATTTGTTTTCAATCTGTAGAAAATGGAGAAAATTTCACCCGTTTTGCGCAGAAGAAAAAGCCGAATTTCTATATTTAAAAGCATAATATAACAAGCTGAAACGCTCTTCGATTTGCATAACTAATCAGATCATTCTCAGCCTCGTTCAATAATTGCTGAATGCTAAGCATACTCCTAACTCAAAAGGTCTAAGTAAACCAGCCCATGAGGCATCACTGTTCAGGTTGCGAGTCTTCGACATTTGATTGAAATTAATATCGCCAATTTTTCTTCTACTCTTTCTTTAAGGTACCCGAAGGATTCGGAAGGCAATTGTGTGGGAGAATCGTTCAAACCGTGTGAACAAGAAGATCCTAAATCACTTTGCGTAGGAAGAGCTTACAGAGCTTACTTCTATGAGTCTAGAGACAAGCAAAACTTCTCGTATCAAATACCAGTTGGTGGGGGATACGGTGAGTCTTGCACGTTTTACAGTAAAAAAATCTTTTCATTTATCCTGTTTCTACCTCACCTACAGTGTCACGCGTAATTCCCCGCTCCCTTCCTGTAGGTTGCCAGAAAGCTGTAGACATTGCATTCGTCATCGACACATCCGGAAGTGTAAAGCAAGTTAATTTCAACAAAGTGATACAGTTTCTCAAAATGTTCGTCGACCGCTTTGACTTTCCAGATAGTGGGACCAGGTAACTCCTTAAATTTTAGCTGTAAAGTAACCGAGCCTCCGCGAAATAAAAGATACCAGCCAATCACGAGCTGAAATGACTTGTTGGTCGCTAGCCCCATCCCGTTTTAAAGTGGGTGCCGTTGGACTTACGGAATGAATTTGGCACCCTATGAGTGTCATGGAGAGGGATTGAAAGGGAAACTGAGACGGATCACATCTCACTGACCCTCGAAGACTGCAGTTAAAGTTTCAGCGACCCAGGTTGAAGTTATTGACTAGAGTTGTTTTGAAAACCCATTGATGGATTTTTAAGAGTGATGGCTAGCCATCCAATCCTTTTTTCATCGCAAAAGCTCTTGCGGCTATTTCAAACCAAAATATAATCAAAAACTGGAGAGACTTCAGCGAAGATGCTATTTAGCCTAATCCTTAAAAATAACTTACTGTCGAGGTTCTATCCTAGTTATATAGCGAGCACGTTTGAAAAGTAAAGCGGTAATTAAAGCCAGATTATTGGGCCGATTGGTTTTTCCTCTCGCGCCGGTCCCCGTATCGTCCCAGTCCTTCTCGTCATAGACTAAGAGCCTTTCTGAGCAAACGGGATTACTGCGAGAGGGAAATTCGAAAAAGAAACAATATGATATCAAACCTTTTTAATAGCAAGAAAAAGTCTTTCTCTTTTTCAGAAGTACATCATACAAATTTTTTATTTTTCTGATCGTTAAGGTTTGCACTAATGAGGTTCGACCATAGAGTTTGTATCGACTTCATGTTAGAAGATTCAGTTTTTTACTCTCTACACGAGATGAAAAACAAAATCAGCAAGATGAGGTACAAAGGAGGTTCCACTTTCACTCAACTGGCTTTAAAGGAAGTTAAGGACAAAATATTTCAGGGAGCCACCCGCGCAGGTGTGCCCAAAACATGCATTCTCATGACTGACGGAAAGACCTATGGAGGGAGCGATAAGGTTATACAACCTTCCAAGGATCTTAGGGTGAGTTATAATAGATTACAAAACCGGTGAAGGGCCTCTTTATATAGGAGCATGGATGATGTCAGTCGACACCTCACTAGCTCAGATAGTTTAGGGGTGCTTTCCATTATGCCAAAATGGTCGTAAATCTTGGTCGAGAAATATAGGGAACACTTCGGTCCGCGTAGAAATTTTCTGTACAAAGTGGTCCACTTCCAGAGGTGGTGCTCTTGACCGATCGGTTCGGTCCAACCGAAACTTGCCATACCATTTCCAAAAATTCTCGTTTCCAGACCTACTTTGGTAGCATTAATCAAAATTTCGATCAAAACGCAAATGGATCGCTTCGATTTGATTGGAAACTTTGCTTCCACTGAACAATGTCGTTCCATTTTCTCTTATTGATAATTCCACTGGTTTCGGACCGTTTGATTTGGCAAATTGGAAAGCACCCTAGGACTTTCCAATTTCTCCTGGGTATTACAGTAGTCTCAAGAGAAATCGAAGACAATGGTTAAGCAAAGTTTTGATGGGTAAACAAGGTGCATTATGGTCTAGGGAAAAATGAATAGTGAGTTTATATACACAGCGGACAAGGGGCGGCAACGTCCTCAAGGGACCTAATTTTTAATTGAACGTTCTTCTTTGTAGTCTTTAGGTGTTCATATGATAGCAATCGGTGTCGGAGACGATGTAGATACTCGTGAACTTGGGTACATTGCTGGTAAAAATGTTATACTGTCGAGCTCATTTGACGAGGTTCTGACTAAAGCCGATCGCCTTATTGACCAACTAACTCTTGGAGCTTGCAGGGAAGTATACTAGGTAGGTAAAACTATCACCTGTTTACTGAGAATCGTTGACGAACCTCTCGAAAGTCCAGATAAAGATGGGGTCACAATACCTAAAAATGGATGAAAGTTGTAGTAAAATAAGTGCATGTGATCTTACATCTCTCGAGTGGTGTAAAATAAAAACTACATTTATATATGGTCCAATTAATAGGCAAACTAATCCAGCATATCGGAAGTGCTGAATGACATGTTGAACCTTTAAACTGATTGAAAAAACTATATGGTTGTCTTTAAGAGGTGTTTGATAGACGGATTTTTGACCGATCAAACCCTCCTTTTTAAGATTTTATATTAAATCCGTGCGATGCCATCAAAAATGATTATATTGGTAGAATGATTTTTTTATTATTTTAAAAGTCCCTTTTTTTCGCTAGTTTTTGAAGTTTGTACACTACCTGTTTTATAGCCCCAGGAAAGGAAACATTAATTTATATCAGACTCATTTAACTATCCCCTTCACAGATCACAACGTTGTGAACATTACACAAGCCAAGGAGATTTGGATGCGTCAGTTTCAAGTGTTATCAATATACCAATAAAGATTTATGATTCAGTAGTTTTTTAACTCAAATTAAAACAAACCAGAGTCCATGAAGAGTCTTTCTCGTTATTATTAAAATGCGGTGTGAACATAAACCATTATCCCCCCACATTGTGATCCATAACCGGGTTCCGATGAATTCAATTTTGAACACGCTCCAAGTAAAAACGCTACTGTGTAGCGTTTTTACTGAGTATGATAGTTCCATGCTAGTATTTAATAAAACGGGGTTGACGTTTTTTCCGAAAAGTGTGATTGAAACTTTGATTGGCGCGAAAGTTATTAATAATTTTTTTCTTTCGCTATGTTTGCTTTGTTTCTAGAATTTCGCGTCAGAACTCGTCCCCAGGATCTTTGGCCTTTTCTCATCTTGGAAACCGGTCTGAAATTTCTCATATGAACCCAAGGCGAAATTGGTCCCGATAACCGGGCGCATGTGAAGAGGCGCTCTAAGACGTTAGAGTCGTCTGTTGAGTGCGCGTGAACGACGCACACGGTAAATCCGCTCGCGTTCTGTATTATTTAGGTTAAAGATGTCCTAAGACGACTTAAACGTCTCTAGCATGTAAAAACGGCCGTCCAAGATTAATGAAAATGAATAGTGGCCGGGTTTAGAGGAAACTGTGCATCGATACCGGAACCATCCCTTCACAGAGCACTGAATACCGACTGTCTTATTTTTGTCTATAAATGAAACATTTATTACCAGTAGAAGCGTTCCTTCTGCTCCTTGTACAACGGGAGAAATATTTTTAAATACATCTCTTTTCGCTATTGACAAGCTCGAAAAGATATTTTAAAAACTACTTCCTAATTCGCTAAACTGTCTCACAACAAGAACAAAAATTCTATTAGGTGACTGTCTACTAACAGTTCCTCACGGAAAACGCATGAACAACCAATTTGTTCGACTAAGGAACTCAGTGAAATCCTTTTTGCCTCAAATAATAACCAAAGCTTTTACCGTCAGGTTTTAATGTGGTTTTAATAAAGGTTACAGTTTCACAGTTCTGTAACATTAAATACATTGTCTAAACAAAGTTTCTAATCCGAAGTTAACACGACATTTAAAAAAAATAAATAAAACTAAAACTAGCTATTTAGCGTCATGATCGGCCGGTAAAGGAAACAGTTCATCTAAAATTCGTCTCTGATAGGTCTTTGACGAAAGATTTCATATGTTTACTGGGAATAAAAAGCTATTGAATTTGCCTTACTTTAGTCATCAAAGACGGAGTTAGATGACCGTTAACTCATCAAATACAGATTTGTTTGCGAAAGCTTAGAAAATTGAATAAAATTGTCTCAAACTTTTTTTTTCCGCAAGTCATAAAATGCTGAAACCGATTTTTAATTCACCAAAATTTAGCTTTTCAAAGGGTATATCAAGCCATGCTGGAAAAAAATTCAATGATTTCAGTTTTTCACGTTAGTGTGCGAATAAAATGCTCTTTTCTTCTAGTTTATTATCAGCGCCGTTAACGATTAATAATACAGATTGCCGTTCATAAGAGATTATCACGTCTAAGATACTTGACAGCCAATTTAGTACAATAAATCACTTCCGCCAATTGATGAAGCCGCCCATAGCCACTTAAAATGTGTACCTATATGTATTCAGGCCTTTACATAATGCCAGACAGACTGCGAGCTTGATTGTCGGCGACAAAATTGCCTGACAAGTCACAGCAACAAACTCAGCAGTGTCTTTGTGATAATTTATGATAAGAGGATTTTAAAGCTTATCGCAGCGGTTAATGTTCTGGCTCCATTACCGGCAGTGCTTTAATTTCCCTAAGTTTGTTATCGGCACTAGGGACGGGTTACAGTCCAGTCGCGTGTCGAGCGTGTTCACACGGACGTGTAAAATTTAAGAGAGCTTTGTAACGCCGACACTTGAATCACCAAAAGTTAGTTACCCACGTGCTGTCCTTAACTACTGGTAAGGCAATAAATATCGTATTTGAGAATCATTTCCCTTACTCTCGATTTATTTTGGTATGTTTAAAATATCTCAGTACATATTTCCGCCTTTCACTTCGCTCATATTTTTACTTAGCCATGCCTGGCAATTTCCTTTTTTATCTTTTTCTTAATTTTAAACATCTATTTTAGGACTAATGTGAGCACAGGCGGTGTACGGTTTCAACGGCCGCGATTGAACAAATATGTAATTAGGCTAAGTGGATGGGCCTTTACAAAAATCAAAGTATGGTACACACGCACGGAGTATTCAATTTTAGTTCACAAAGCGTATAATAAAATTGCCTTTTTTGATTTAATTAAAATTTATCTACAACGGGGGTATTTATTCAAATGTCCTATTTGTAAACTATTTTAATTATCGCCCAGCTGTGGTTCCTTTACCTTTTCCTTTTGAAGGATTTTTTAAAGTATGAGAAATGACAGTAAACAATACAAAAATCATAACAAAAAGTAAGATAAAATTCTAATTGTAGCCTTTTAACATGAAGTACATTTTAAGAGCTAGATAAGCAACATAGCTACAATTATCATTCAGTTAATTTTTTGACAATTACGGCAAGCCTGTTTAAAAGGGACAGCCACTGGCATCAGGTAGCTAGTGTCCTTTCGGTAAAGAGCTTTGTTTTTTGATCAGTCTCTCCTCGAGGTTTTATTCGATTTTAGAATGCCACAATTCATGTAGTTTGCGATCCTATGATCACCTTTAAATGACTGGTGACTGGAATTCCTGGATGATTTCATCAGTAATGAAGAAAAATTGAGGGGTAGATTAAAACTATGAGAAAGGTGACTTTCTCAGATTTGAAGTGAATCAGTGAATCAGTAAATGGTTAGGCAGAGACCATATAGTTTGTTACCATGACTAAACGCCGCTGAGCTTGTAAGCGGACTACTCGCTCTCCCGATTCTTAATTCAACCCATTCCCGCCCCCACCCCCCACAACAGGATCGTCATACAAAAGAACATGTGACGCACAGTTTGGGACTAACTGGGACTTAAGCCCAGTAAAATGTGTGCACCAACAACATCGCTTGCAACGCTGCCATTTAATCGCCTTGAGTAATGAACAGTTTCACAGATCTTCTGCCCTTTAACCGGGACCACTAGTCGGCGAAAATCCGTGGGCACTGCTGCAAAAAGCGCCTGAAAACTTTCAAAGGTTTCCTTGATTGAGACTGATTTGTTATGAAAAATAACGAACATATAGTTCCGCAAATTCGCAAAATTTTACAGACGTTTCTATGAGTTGGCGGCAAGTTTGCGCCTCACCGGCCATGCAAACGTCTGTTATTTTTTCGCGACTTTGCAAAAGTATATCTTCGCCCCCATCTAACGTATGACATTGAAACTTAGCAAGTTTGATTATTTTAAGGCGCTCTTTCTAGCAGTATGGAGTGATATTCCCTCACTGGTACCTATTAAAAAACTGTGGGAGGGTCTATTCTCAACGCGCATGAAATATGACCCAGTTAAAATGTCTTTGATTAATTCTTCGTCTATGTAATTAATTTAAATAAGAATAGATCTTTGCATGATCGGCATTCGCTTAGAATTCGCCTTGATCTCTCTGTTCCAGATATAAAGAACTAAATCAAAAGAAACTGAGGCCAAGGAGAATCAAATGTTTAGTCGCAAAAAATAAGTGCGTCATACCGTTTAAATTCATTAGGGAAGTTGCTGTCGTCGACGTAAAACTTCCCTTTTAAATCTCTATAAACAGCTGTGCCTTGTTTTCTCTCGAACAGACAAGGTCTGACCCAGTTTAAAGCAGGTCTTTTTTCCACTGTTACAGACTTACTTCTTCTGCGATTTATTTTTGTGATAGTATAGATTCGTACACTCTTCACCTGTTTGCAAGACACCAAATTCAAATACGGCGCAATCGCCTACGGAAAAATTGAATATTCATCGCCACTATACAGTGGTAGTAGTTACACCAACACTTCTATTCTTATTTTGTTTTGGAAGGCGGAGAGCGAAATTTGACTTCTGATGTCTCATCTGATCAGCAAATGTTCGTTGTACATGTGAGTTATTCAGTCAGTGGTGTTTGTAGGCTCTATTTTTCCTCTTCGTTACTTTTTCTTTAAATCTCATCCCAAAGTTAAGGAGACTGTTGATGAAACCAAACTTGACTCAGTAATATCCTATTTTGATTACGTCTATGCATGAAACATGACCAGTGTACCGAGTCAACCTACGTATGTGTTTGCACTGAAGTTACTTATACTGGGATATCATTTATGCTTCCATCGTGTACTGTGATATCGTTATCTATAAACTTATTTCTTATTGCATGGCTTGACTCCAGCTTCATTTCATATCACTGTTGTTTCTTTTCATTTTTCTTTATCTCTTGTCTACTTTTTTCAGTGCAAAAGACTTGTGTTATATTGTGTGGATTCACGATTTTCACATTCGCCCAAGAGTGCACATTGTTTACCAACCAAAATTTCGCTTAACTATTCCTTACATTTGCTTTTGGGCATTACAGTCTTCTCAAGGGAAATTGAAAAGCAAATCTTGGGAGGTAAACGAGGTTATATGGCCAAAGTGAAAAAGGTGAATAAATACGAATTATTAAACGAATTATTCCGTTTATCATATTTGAGATAAAAGATGGCTTTTGCTCTCTTCTCGCAGTTTTATTTTTCCCACAAACATGACCTATTCATCTTATACACTGTACCTGTAATACCTTAAGGTAAAAGATTAGGGCATACTCGGAAAAAAAGTCGCTTGAAATTAGATTAGGTCTTAATACTTAATATCTTACTTGTTCTGTGTTTGGAGAAAACGAAAGACAAAGGGAAAGCACTTTTAAATACGCAAGGTAATTAACGAAATGAAAACAAGGTGAAATAAAAGAGGAACTGCGGCAGCTGAAAATCCTGCCACATTGTGTTGCAACTCTAACTGCACTGGTCAAATCACAAGGCAGATCCTGATTGACATGTAACTCGAAGGGATTCTTATGATACCCGAGATCTTTCAAGAAAATTCTTACGGGTACAAAGAGTTTACAGTCTGTAGTAAAACGGACTGAAATGACTGAAGTTTCAAAATTAAAATGCCAATTTATGTAGCAATTTCAGTATAATCAAATTGCGCTTTTGGCAAGTTTAATTTGTGAGAATAACATCCCAAAAAAGCAATCACCTTTAGATTTATATTTACCTAAATCGCCATTCTATGTTTCCAAAAATTAATTGGCCAATTAACATTTTCCTGGCTAAAGTGTTGGGCCTTTTAAAAGAAGATATTCCAATTTTCTCTTTCGTAAAATGGAAAGCCCCGCCGGGCTAGTATCGAAAATTTATTTTCCTTCTTAGCTCAGTTCAGCGAAGTATTCAGTACGTTTAAGAAATGAAAGGTCTACTCGTGTTTTAATAGATATTTAGCGACCCGCTTAATGATAAAAAGTTGTTTAAAGGAAGTTAATGATACAATTTTTATACTCCACTTTTCAATATCGATACACTCAATCCGGGCTCTGTTCAAAAGAACACAAAAATTCTTTTCCGTGCGACACAAAACAATGTGCAAAAATCTAAATGAAAGATCAGAAGCTATCCACAAAGACTGAATTGAAGACAGCTATTTAACTCTTTGTAAATAATCACAAACTTTGGATTAAAAAAGTTTTTGATTGCTTCATCTCGCGTATGTTGTTCTGAATGACATTTATGCTATGTTCGTTTATTAAAATCGCATTAAAAAACGTGCTCTTGTCCAGAGAAAACAAAGAAATCACTCCACAGGAAACATATTATCTCAGCTAAGACCGGCTAAGAGTGGAAAAGTAAACAGTGACGAATTTTAGGAAATTTGAATTTACTTTTTCAAGAACAAACGCCAATTCTTTTCTGCCATCTGCTTCGGCAAAGACGATCGTCAAAACATTGAAGTCTAATTTAGGCGGCTCATAATTCCTTACTATTTATCTGGAAATGACAAATCATATTCGGACCTCTTAACACTCAGTGTAGGTTTCATTGTATTTACTAGCTTAAAACCTCCTCTAATTCCTCGTTCGAAAAAATTATGTTTTGTTTGATTGGTCTGATACAAATGAGTATCTTATCGGTGTGGCGTACGGTTAAAACAATCTCAGGAAACCACTCAGTGATAGATTCCCAGCCTTAGTCTCATTTCTGAAAAAAAAAATTGTATTGATAAAAATACCCAATAAGGTCAGCTCTGGTAACGGAACTCAAGGAACATAGTATGTTTTCTGTGTGGCAAAACGCGTTAATTTTCCCGGCAAGCATTGATTAAAAACGTTCTCTTCCTGTTAGAAGCCGTATCGAAATTTCCTCAGTTATCAATAATGCATTTAAGTTTGTAATAGATAAAGTATCTTTTTCATGTTGACAACAGCGCCAAATTCGCGCTGCGGGCAACTTTTCTGACGAATACGCAGCCCTGTAGTGTTGCCGAATTTGACGGTGATAACCAACAACGCAATTCAAAGTTTTTAAAGATTTGTACTTTGCCACAATAGAAGCACAAGGCTAAAGTCTGTGCATTCTTCATTAACATCACAGTTTTTGTTGACTGTCGGAAACTAGGTTTCTAAATCAAATCACAATTAGAACTATTCTTATGACAACAGTGTGAAAAAAAATCACTTGTCTATTATTATTTAATCTTAACTTGACGCGGTAAGCGATGCAGGTGCCTCAAAACAATATAACCAAGTCACTAACCTCGGGTTCGTCCAAAATTTTAAACTACCTCAAAATTGTTTGATTGTCAAACAGAGACGCATTATGGCCAGAAAAAAGTTCAAGCTGCGTCAGCCACTCAATTGGGTGAAAGCCATCCGTGGCCGCACTCAAATGGAGGGGCGCGTGCCATAAATTACGTGTATTCACACTGAACGCACTAAACACATAATGCGGACCGATAATTAAATTTCATGGTGTGATATGAGCCGTTTGTAAGAAAACAAGCAGTTTTGAATGCGATGATACTGTAATTAAAGCATAACAATAGTTTCTTGTCAAGGGCTTTAAAAAAATATGCGTTGAAGGAAAATCATTTCTAAGCATTTGAGATCCGCTGTTATACCTTTGCAAACGAGGTATTTTTTGCTATGAAGGGAATATGGGTCACTTATTTGGATAGCACGTGTGGAGCATATTATCTTCAGATTCTATATGCATAGAATCAACATTTCAAAGCAATGGATTGCTAATTGTTTTGATGGCGAATAAAAGTGTAAAAAAGCTGCGAAAACACTTTACCGCCCAAACAAAAGTCATTGATGAGCAGATTAAATTACAAAAATGCTACTGATATGCATGGGCTTTCATTTGGGCCACCAACTTTAATTAGCTCTTTTAACCAATGACAGATCTCTTAAGTCACGTGACTAGCGCGGCAGCTGGACTAGTCAAACTACAAGGTGCGGTGGCAATGTACAAGTCCAAAAGCCCCTTCAACGTGTGCAAGAGACTATAAAACGCCAGAATCGCGAGAGGAAGAATCCAAAAATTTTAACGAGCCGTTTTATTCATAACTTTGTTATGGACGTAGAGCATCAAACATCGATAGTAGGTGAGGTGATTAGACTTCAAAGTGCGCTCATTCGTAAGAATTTTAAACTGACAGGCTACGGAAGTTTTTCTACGTAGTGAGTTTAAAAGTTTGGAGTCCTTAAAGGGTTTTACTTTTAATTAAAATCCCATTAGCTGGAAGACGATACTAAGGTATACCTATGTTTTCTCTTCAAAAATGTAGACTTTATCTTTATTTTTTCATGGTGGTAGCCCGCTTGATTTTAGTATTTTTAAATACGCAAGTGGAGAAACTAATTTTTTTTCTCAATGATTTCCACGGAAGCAAAGATTTCTTTAAACAGATTATTTCTGTCATTTAGTAAACCTGGAATTACTTCGTACGTCGCCAACCAAAAATTGTTCCTCTTATTTTACAATCTCGTGTCCCGTGAGTTACTTCTTATGACTTTTTTCATTGTTTTTGTCTTGACTATTACATTCGTTAGAAGACCACGAAATGGATCGTGAAAACCCGTCGCCGAAGAAACTGGAAGCAGTGGAACGCAAGCCCGAAGTTCTTTGTAAAGTTTGCGGAGACATTTCTTCTGGTCGTCATTATGGAGTCTACACGTGTGATGGATGTAGCGGGTTCTTCATGCGTAGCGTAAGGAGAGATATGGTCTATTCCTGCAAAGGGAATGGAAATTGTGTCGTAGATAAAAAGAGACGAAATCAGTGCCAAGCATGCCGCTTTCAAAAATGTCTTGATGTCAAGATGAACCGATTCGGTAAGTGAGAAAGTTAGTCTTAAAGTTACTTTTCAATCATCGACAGGCGTACGCTCTTCCTCACGCCCCGCGACTGACTCGCCGGGAAAATGTAATTAAAATACGACCCTGATCATAGATTTTGTTTTGGTTTTTGTCACATATCTTAACAGAGAAGCTTAACCTAATTCCGGGGTAACATTGTTGAATAATCGATGAACACAACGCTTTGCCAAGCTTTTTGTCCTCAATTTTCAAACCTATGTATTATGACTAAAAAGAGGGCGGAATTCTTTTAAAATATGACACCCTTTTCACTGGAGCCATTTAAAAAGAAGAATTCTTTTCTTGGTATGAGATGTAAAGCAAAATGTCCTTCTCCTGAGTGAAAAAAAAAATTAAAATTTAATTCGGTGACAGAATGTTTACTTCGCATCATCCAAAACGTTAAAATTGAAGAATTTCGTTGAAAAGTCCTAAAAGTCGAGTTTGAGGACAGCCCCTGAATAGTTTAAAGTTGAAACTCTTGAGCGACGCAAATCCTTATCGCAATTTATACGATGTTTGGTATTTTGGAATTCTCTTTAATTTGACGACATGATACGTATTTTGAAAATGATATTTTGATACTCTGGTGGAGGGACATTGTTCCCTAAATACATTGAATTTCGAAGACAGCAATTAGTTCCAATTAATCTTTATAATAAAAAGGAAACGTCAAACTTTCGTCCAATTTTTCAGGGACAACAAATCACTGTGTATTTTCGCAAGCTGCGGTCGTAGAACTTTCGCAATTAAACTTTATTTATTCAGTGCTGTGCCCGCGCAATGCTCTAAGAAATTAGAGTTTCCCGACAAAATGGTAAATAAATGTGTCCTAATGAAAAGCTAGCATGATATCGCGGGAAGATTAGAAAAACAGTAAATTGTCCGAAGTGATAATCAGTGAACCATGACCGAAAACAGCATATGTCGTCCTAATGAGTACAGGTGAAAAAACCTTTTCAACTGCTGAAAAAAAAAACATTTGGCGGCAGCTTTGAGGAAAAGTTTACATTCTGTAAAATGAAATTATTTGGATTTTTAGCAACATTTGATGAACAACAACTTACATTTTGGCTTCTAAAGGAAAGGCACGAGACTGGGTACATTGTGATACTAACTGAAACAGCTTGCCGCAGGTGATGTAAAGGGATTAGCCGGGAGGAAATTTTTCTATTCATTAGAAAATCTGTGCTGTATTCTTCTTTTGATATGTAACTCGCCTTCATTCTTCTCTAAACAATAAAATAAGTTTTCTGCAAGGAAACAAATGCATCTATTGTATGAGCTATATACAATATCTCACTGAAAACTTTCTGCTAAATTGAGAGACTACATGGAGGACATCACTATTTTAAGCCTAAAAAAGATCCTTGTTTGACATTGGCGCAAAGAACCAAAGGAAATTACTTTTCCTAAGGTAGAGGAAAACACCGGTGTTAACACGATTATGGTTTATTTGAAATATAGGCAATTTAGTAGCTCCACGCCGCTTGTTTTGAATAGATTAATATAGATAGTGATACGCTATTGTAATACTGGGGGCAGCAGCGAGAACTGGATGATAAAATAAACAAAAACGCGTGGCCTTCGCTAAACATTAAAACGCCTTTCTTTTGACGTTATTCTCATTTAAAGAGCTTAAGAAACCACAGTTTTTTATTATAATCCTTCCTTTACCTTGCGTTTTACCTTGCGTTTTCTACATACAGTTATTTTTATGTTTTTCAGTGTTTCTCAGGGAGAAAAAACAGAGCCTTGTTCAACAAAAGGACTGTTTATGAAATGGGAAAGCCAGACCTGTGTTTAAGACACATCTTTTGTGGTATCTTAGCATTTCTTTTAAACAATGATATTACATTTCTGGGCAGTACTCTTTCGTTGTCTTGAATTAGGCCATGCTCAAAAAAACTTTATTATAAACAGGTTGGATTGTTATGTAACGGGATCCTACAGAACTCGTAAAATAATTTTCAAATTATTGTGAAAACTTGCCACAAACTTGTCTTGAGTAAAGCCAATAAGGAATTATTTGTCCAGTAACCGCTAAATGAAGAAATATTTTCATCTCATATGGATAAATTTCACTGATTTAAAGCAAGCAGGAGGCCACTCTGCTAAAATTATCTTTAAAAGCCACAGATAGATTACAGTGAGAAAAAATGATTTCAAAAAGTTTTCAAGTTTAATGAATTAAAAATGTTAGGAATCTTCCGTGTTATGCTTTCGCTACAACCCTTTTATATCGACCATTGGGGTGAAGCTTTTCGTGAAAATAAAAAAAAAATTAGAATTAAAAAAAGAGGCCGGATGATTTAGTTTGGATTTTATCCAGGAAGCCTACATTTCCACTGCATTTCGAACAAGCCTTATAAACTTAAATACTCTGAAGAGCTGTTGTCGAAAAGCGAGAAGATCTAATTAGCAAACAAACGTTGACCAAAACATTTTTCGGGAGAACAGTCTCTAAAAGTCCTAGGACATCTTTTGGATTGTAACGGCAGTACAGAAGAATGGTTTTGAGATTCAGCAGTGATATGAAGAAAGTTATAATCAAGCAGAAAACAGTAAGTTAGGGGAAGCGTTATTACATGCAATGTTGCACTTCAACTAAAAGTAATGATGAAGTGGTTAAAAAGTTTTGCAGTAAAATTTATCGAAGAAAAGTGAAGTAAAAAAGTCCCTTTGAAAGCAAGAAGCGACCACTGTGTGGTAAAATAGGTTTTTTGTAAGACTCTAAGACTGGCTTTTGTTTTATTTTTATATAACAGGCATTTTTGCCAAGGTGACGACTTACAGGCTTTGTATGATAAGGTATTTGAAATTATTTTACAGAGAAAAGAAGTCAACGGAATTATTTTACAGAGCGTTTGTATTATGATCGAATAAAAAGGGCGAGAATTGAATTCATGTAGCAGGTTTGGGTTTGCAACGTTCGTCTTACGTTTCATAGCTTGTACCCAGAAAAAGAAAAGGTCGGAATGTTTCAGCAGTAACGGAACTTGACAAGTGAAAACGGAAATTAAATTTCACAAGGCCATAGGCAAGTACAACCTAAACTGACCCTAAATACTCAAAAAGTCTAACTGATAGCTGAATCACTTCTCTCTCGCATTTAAACCGTCTTACGAAGTAAGCAGTGAAGAAGTTTCTAACTAAAGATTCTGTTTATCCAATCGTATTAATGTAGAAAACAAAGAATTCAAGATCAACTGTAAGAGAAAAGACGGATTTTCGATTCATTGTGTCGTAAATTTTAATAGCTTTGTCCTTAAACTGCGTGTGGGCAAAAACAGACAGTCTGAGGTTTCTCTTTCCTTTCAGTTTATCAAGGGACAAAATTGTTCCCTCTTTGCATCTCGCTTTCTAACTATTGCATTTAGCTTTGTTGAGTAAAGTATGCAATCTGTATTGCATCTAATCGATAACTTTCATATTTAAATTCGAAAGTAATCCAAGAAGAAACTTCCTTAGTTCTCCAAGGGATCTTTTGTAAGAAACAATGGTGAAATACAATCACCTAAAAGTACTATCAGTGAAACTGAAGCATTAATAAAACATCAGGTACCCGCCTTCGTAGACAAAATTTTGCTCCTAGGTTTTCTAAATATTCTATTCAATAATTTAGAAATCGCGGTCTGAAATAGCCTTAATAGAGCCGTCCAATATTGAAAGACATTCTACTTTTGAAATAGTGGTTTTCTTATTACTACCGGCTCCTTCGAATGGGGTTAACAGTTCTGAAACAGTTTCATTGCGATATTACAACAGTTTAATTTTATTTAGACCTAGTGTTGTTCGGTTCTTGCTTGTCACTAACATAATCAGCATTTGATAACGCCCTCTGAATAAAGTTTTATCATTAAAGAGAGCTTTCTGACTTAACTTTCTGTCTCAAACTGTCCAGCTGGTACTGGATACATATTCAGCTTGAGAAAAGAGCTAAATTTGATTCCAAAAAATAGTACCACAAATAGAGGTCATTGATGTTAACTCTAAAGTATCACTGTCCTTCGAATGCCTTTATCAATTATATAAACTGTGATCCACACGAGTGCTTAATGAAATATCGGCCTTCATGGCACAGGGTAAACTCAAATTGATTGAAATGACAAATTTTTTTAACCAAGCAAGTATACGTAGGTTTTACTTGTAAGATCTTAAAAAGCGAGCTTGGGTCGATTACCTTGTAAATAAAAATGTTTTTTCTACCTCGTCCACTAATTTAAAATCTGATTTGAAAAGTATGATAGACAAGGAAGAAACGAAGAACAGGAAGGGTCCAGAAAAATGCCTCCGAATAGTAAAAGCCCTGTCTCTGGCTGCTTGGTCCACATACCAAAATGTGCGATTCCATTTCAAGCAACAATTATTTAGGAACATGCACATAGCACACACGACTCCACCTGGTAATACAAGCCAAATATGACTTTATTTTGTTATAAGAAGTCTCATCTTTCAAATTTCTTTTCAATTATAGCCGTTCAGCAAGAGAGACAACCAAACTCGACTAGACTCCTTAAGCCTTCACTGGGAGAGGAATATGCCAGCAAAATCATGAACAGCGATTTTCTGACGAGTTTGATTGTGGCGGAACCTTGCCGTGAAGCCGTGCACAGGTTCGCACATCAAAACCCTGGTATCCCTTACACCCCGCAACAAGAAATAACAACCTCACTATACTCTTCCACACCAGATGCAATCTGCGAATCGGCTGCTCGTCTGCTGTTTATTTCTGTGAAATGGGCCAGGAACATTCCATCGTTTGTGAACCTACCTTTCCGAGATCAAGTGATTTTGTTAGAGGAAGGTTGGAGGGAACTCTTCATTATGGGCGCAGTTCAATGGAATATGCCTTTGGAAGTGGCACCGCTACTGGCCGCGGCGGGCATGCACGTCGACAACACGCCAGCCGAAAAAATAGTCGCAACCATGGCTGACATCCGTATGCTCCAAGAAATAAGCGCACGCTTTCGAAGCCTGCAAGTCGGCGAAGCTGAGTTTGCTTGTCTAAAGGCAGTGGTGCTCTTCAAATCCGGTAAGTCAGAAATTAAAAGTCGGGAATAATAATCATCGAGTATATCTTAAGCTATGTTCAAACTATACCGGATAGATTTTGCGCAGGCACGAAAACCATATAAGATAGGGTTTCAGTTCACCTGAAGAATGGTTATTTCGGCGCCATTTTATGTAACGGAGCGAATCCACGCTGCACCTATCTCTAACGTGGAGACTCACATATCGGTTAGGCGTTCATAAAATACCGGATAGCTTTCGATAGCCATCCGATATTCAGGTATAGGGTGAATAACTTCTACGGTGTATTTCTTTTCTTTTCTTTTCTTTTCTTTTCTTTTTTTTCTTTTTCATTTTTTTTTTTGTAAATGGTTGCCTTCCGAAGCTTTAGGTCAAAATAAAAATCCACCATCGAGCCAAAATCATAGAAAGTCAGCCGTACGAGATCACAAATTTATTTTCAAACTTTAAACTGAACAGGAATTTACGGCGGATAAAAAGGGGACTGAAAACTTACGTTTTCTCCATGCGCGCTCACCATTGACAGAAAATCTTGTGTCATTGTCAAAGTCGAATGTAAACCTTCGGCATGTTTTCTTCAAAAGTCGGCTGCATCAACATTAATATGTTTGTATTTGAATTAAATTCCCGCATAAAGTGTAGAGTTGAACGGAATTTTGCGACTTTACCACAAAATGAATTTAAAGTACGCCGCTGCTTTCAGAAGTTATCTTTCGGAATCATTGTTGGATTTTTAATTTTTTACTTATCGTAATGTCGGCAAAATGCTCACAAATCCAGGCGCAGGAATACTTTTGAAACCAATTTTATAGGACTAGTTTATTTTTTATTAATTTAAATTTTTTTCCACTATAGTTTCACGCGTTTTCACTGTTAAATTGAATATTGGAAACTTATCTCATATCTGATGGGCGTCGTATAAAATCGTAATAGACTAACCAAGTTCGTAAAAGGCATTAATCAACTAAAATTGAAAGTCTTGTATTTTGAAAGTAAAATTTATTCTAGAAGAGAATAATCCATTTGTCGCTCTACAGGCGCACATGTAAAGGACCTCAGATATTAGCGTGTATTAATAAGCTCAAGTGTGTTTTTTAGTTCTGCTTTATTAGCCGGTCGTATCAATAACCATATCATAGCTAAATCAAAGCCGCTTAATTTTCTGTAATTTAGTTCCCGCTTTGAGTCCACACTTTCGCTCATCTATAATTAAAAACCATTTCTCTATGATTGAATTCCTTAATAAGCTTGTATGCTTCGGTTATTGAAATGTTCCTAATTATGGCGATTCTAAGTTTCTCATATTAACTTTAATCAAATCTGAAACTTACACTCTTTCATATTAATGATCTGGCAAAAGAATTGTCAAACTTGTTATCCGTGCTTCGTAATTACAAAAAGTAAGGGCTTCAAGAATTTGTTCAAAATCATTTACTAGCACTTGTAATGAGTATTTTTTTTCTCTTGCAAAATAAAGAAACAGTGGAGGTTTTTGGAAGAAGATGCGAAAACATGAAGTTTGTTTTATTTGTCAAAGAGTTTAGAGTTTTGTTATTCCTCTGTCGGAGTTCGTAGTTTCTTCAAGAAAGTTCAAGTTGACATTGGTTTGATCAGTGTGGAGATAACGATAAAACGGCCTAATGGACGATACCACAAAGAGATAAATTACTTCTAGTTCTAGAGTACTCAAAGATGGTCATCACAAACTATAGCCGAAAATAAACTGATGTTGAAAAGCGCTGGTATGTCTGTTTACGCCAAAACTGTTGAATGGAAACAACTTTATTCCAAAAGATAGTTTAAACCTTCCAGACTACTAAAGTATTATTCGAACTGGATCTTTGGTTCATAAAGCAATTTATCTGTTTCATTTAAACAAATAGACATAACTACATTGCACATCAAACCGAGTCTTGCCTCTTAAAACTTTAAATTGATACCTCCCTATCTCGAAACAAAGCATGCCTTGATTTGCTTTATTCAATTTATTGTCTCTGTCCAAAAAGTATAGAAAAAAAGAAACTTTATCTACTAGTTCTTCCGAGCTTGAATGATGTGAGTTTTTAACAAGAATTAGGATAAAAAGCAAGATGAACAGAGGAGCCAGTCGATTACCTTCCTTTTTCACATTATTTGTAAAAATAAACGTGTTGGATTATTCTACACTGTGGTTTATGTAACAGCTGTTTTCAAAGTAAAAAATAATATAATAAAAATCATCCTGAATTATTCTACCACCCGCCTTGACTCGGATGTCAAGTTGTACTCAATAACATCCAAATTACATCAGTTGACAGACCTAACTTCCCGCGCTCGATACAAAAAAGTCACGATAATTAATATCTTGCATTGCATTCAAATGCAGATTAAAGAGGCAACTTTCCACACTCGATTCTTCTTTACTACGCGCGTCAAAAGCCTTTTTTCGTTCGAATAGGGTTGCCCCAACAGAAAACTTATATTGATAGACAAGCGTCACTGAATTAACTAGATGGTTAAAGTAAAGATCTGAAAAAAATAAGAGTTTTAAATCTTTCTTCATTGTATCTTTAAAGCAACAGATAAGACTGGTGGCAAGAGAAGACAGTTTGGGTAGTTTGTTTGTAGACATGAAGTCTATTTTGGGGAATTTCTTAAAGACATAATAATGAGGAAACCTTTGAATACAAAAATGAATATCTACGGACTAAATACTGAATTATTTACGATTTAGCAAACAACCCTAACTGTAATTTCTCTCAAGCTAGAGTCGACTCACGACATCCGAGTCTTTGAAAATTCGTAACAGGTTAGATAACTATACATAGTTTTAAACCGCCACAGGCTTGATAATTATTAATTCGTAGTGAAAGTTAAAATCGTTTGAAACAGAAGCGTAAAAACCCTCAAGCGTAAAACTCTGTTCCAAAGCTCGGTTTTTTCTGGAGAACCAATCAAATGCACTTCTTTATACGCAATTAATGATACAAGAGAATGCCGCACGAGTGCTTAAGAAAACCTTATATCGCGATGTAAACAATGCATTACACATAAGGCAATCAGTGCAGTTTTACGAGGTTAAATTCGGCGGTCAAAAACAGAAAATTATTTCCGGAAATGGCCAGGATTGATTTCCTCCGCCAAGACGGTGAGTGAAGCCAAAGTCCTTCAAGGTCAGTTATGAAAAATATGACCAGTGAGATTTTTGTCAAAATTTACCCATTGGTTGTTTATGTTGTAGAAAGTTACATTGGTATTTATTATTATTTTTGGGGGGAGGGGGAGCGGGGGGGGCGGTGGGAGGTATGTATACATGTGAAATGATCCCTAAAAATACCAATATGATTATTTTCCTACGATTGCTTCTTTTTCTGCACTGGAAATTAGTCTCTATTTTGTTCTATTCTAGAGAAAGAAATTTACTACTCTAATGAGAAAAAAATGCAACGTTACCACATTCGTCTACATTTGAGAAAATGACAATTTACCTCTCAGGCGAACTCCAGCTTTAAGGCAAAAGCCGCCATGTTTTAATGTGCGCGTGCTAATCACGCGTGAAATATAGGCAGTAAGGATGCGCAAAAAAAAAAAAAGGAATAACATGAATCATGAAATGTACATTTAAGGGTCTAGAGCAATTTATTGACGATAACTAGTGTATCCGTTATATACCAGCATACGTCAACATTTTATGCGACCTTAGTTATTTCTTTTACTTCACACTTTGCAAAGTAAGCGGAATGTACATAACCCACACTGAGCGAGCGGAGAAAATTATTTATGAGTAAAGTCTTTTCATAGTAAATAATTTGAACACGCATTACTGTATAGCGCGCACACATTACTATTCATTCATCGGGTCCGCTTCTCGTAAGTAGAGACCTCGTAAGGGGCCGACCTTTTAACTCTTGAGGGGGGGGGGGGGTGATTTTGAAAAAAATTTCCTGCAAGCGCTTGTCGGAAGAAAAAAATTGCATGTAGCACAAATGTAATAGAAAGCTTATGGGAAAAAAGGAGGAAAAAATATCCTGCCCACCAGATGGTTAGGAAAAAAATTCTTGATGACCAGAAATCCCCCCCCAGTTAAATGGTCGGCCCCTAAGACGTGGACGAGTACAAGAACGAGATTTTGCGCGCGCGGAAACAAGCGTCATTTTGGCCGGAAAACGAGATAGCTGTCGTCATTCTACTACGAGATTTAGCGAGATTGTCGTAGTGGTGGAAACAAGTTATCAAATGTTAGAAGTTCTATCATTTTCCTTTCCGGAGAGGGCTTATTAGCCTCGTTCAATAGAAATAACCGTGATAACTTTTCTGGTTAATACAAGTACAATGAAGCTTTTCGGGTTGTCTATTAAAGTCAAATCTCGTCTTCATAGTCGCCCTTTTCCTCGAATAATAAGGTCGCTAATGTCATTTCCCTGGTTTGAGCCTTAAAAAAGGGGTTAAGTTTCCAATTTATTTCATTTCAATAGTGTCAGTCCTCGAGAACGTACGCGGAACACACCTATCCACCTAGAATAAAAACGTTTTGCTGCAGCTTAATTTATTTTTTCCTTGAAACTTTTAGAGCTCAGAGGCCTACGGGATCCTCAGCAAGTAGAATGCTACCAGGACCAAGCACAAATTATGTTGGGGGATTACATCAGAAGGCATTTTCCTGGTCAGCAAGTTCGTTTTGGAAAACTGCTGCTTATGTTACCATCTCTGAGAATGGTGAACCCTAAGACGATCGAAGAACTGTTTTTTCGTCAGACCATTGGTAGCGTGGCGATTGAGAGTCTCCTGTGTGACATGTTCAAGTCCAGTTGATGATCTTAAGTATTCAGTTCAAAGTCGGCGCACACACGGAAACCTATCCTGGGGAATGAAATAAGAACATACCCACTGATGTTTCAACACAGTGTTACAGGATGTCTTGCCTTCAAGATTGTGATCGACCTGTGTCCAGATATTCTTTGACCGGGCGTGACATTGGCAGCTCGCCGGACTGATTTGATTTTCGACTGGTCGACTAAGTTTGTTGGTCCACAAATATACAAACGTGTTAATGATAGACAGGGAACTATTCTTCTGGACTTGTATCATAGTCAAACGATTACAAGTGTAGGGTCGGTCCACATTTTGATCCTCCCGACTAGATTTTATAGCAATAATAATGTGTTATAAATCCGGGAACAAGTCTCCTGTTACTAAACGGATTGAACCCATTGTTCTGCTTTAAACTCTAAAGAGGAAATAGAACGTTAGCATAATACCCAAAAATTTTATCTTATGAAAGCTCACAATAATAAAAATCGATCCTTTTACGTAACAACCTAAATGAATTTTTCGGAGGATTGAAACAAGAACTGAAGAAGAAACAACAGATAAATTATCAGAGAAAAAATATTTAAGGCAACTTCATATAATCTAAATGTAAATTATCTCTAGAAGTTAAAGGTCGCTAGATAATCACCTTAAAGAGAAGTTAAAGTAAAGAAATAAAAAATGGTTTGACAGTTGTAATAACAATGACTACGATTCAATGCTCGAAACTAATCGACCACTTAAAGAGCCCGAACTTTGCCGGTAAAGAGCGTCTTTTTGAATGACCAAAAATTCTGAAATTTAGAACCATCACCTTGTAAAACAAAAGTGAGGGTAATAATTTCACTGGGCCATATGTAAGCAACGCTTTCAAACGCTTACACTACTATTATTATTCATTCAAAATATTTCCCCGATTCTGATTGGCTAAAAGCACACGTTTAATTCATCATAACCAGTTACTGATGACCAAATTTGGAAGAATTTTGTGTTTAGCGAGGAAATGACATAAAAACTGAAAGCAGCGTTCTTGCAGGTTAATGCACCGTTAACCGAGAAGACCTGGGACGAGGTTGAGTTGTTTGGGTTGTGAAGTTGAAAAAGGGCGTACATTTCACTGGTTTCAAGAATAAGAACTAGGCGAAAAAATAGCTAAAAACATGGCAAGAACAGCAAGAAGACAACTCGAAGGACGACATCTGCTATTTGGAGAATATTTGCGGAGCTGAACAACCCTACACGTGCACTGTCGAAGATGAACTTAACTTCGATGGATCGATGGAGGTTACCCTTTTTTATCCATGTTTTGAACTAGGAATAAAATTGAATGAATAATAAAACAATTATTGAATTCGGCTTTCGTATCATATGAAGAATTATTGCAATCTCGGAGAACATTATCCGCCTCGGCCTACGGCCTCGATGGATAACACCCTCCTCGATCATAAGACTGACTCAGCCTCATTCATTAATTGTTAAACAACAAATGAGCCCGAGGCTAAAGACATCAACTTCCCTTGGGCAAAAAATTCCTAAATACGATTCCTCTGTTTACAGACAATAATACCAGAAATTACTACTCAACATACACAATTCACAACATGTTAATCTATTTATTTATTTCTCTATTCATTTATTTATCTAATGTAAAAGATTAAATAATACATTTTACGTAAATTCCTATCAATAATTATCTTGAAAATATTAACATACATTTACAAAAATGAATACCCTCAAACACTAAATTAATAAATAATTATAGTTCTCTTAGGCAAAAACTTCCTAAGTACGATTCCTCTGTTTACAGAAAATAATACCAGAAATTAATACTCAACATACACAATCCACAAGTTGTCAATTTAATTTACTTATATCTCTATTTATTTTTTATTTAATTAATGTAAAAGATTAATACATTTTATGCAAATTTCTATAATTATATTGAAAATATTAACATACATTTACAATAAACACCCTCAAACACTAAATTAATAAATAATTATAATTAATTAATAAAAAAAATATATTTAAAATATAAATATATTTTATAATTAATTAATAAAAAATATATATAGCTTTAGAACCATTGTCTACATTAGAGAAAAAAGAGATAGGCCCTTTGCAGCTAGCATTAACGTGACTGCCTAATGCAAAATTATGATACAACTTAAGCAATACAAGAGATTGAAAGAGATAGAACGAGCGAGGAAAATTCGTCCGGAAGTCAATTCTCCAGTGACTCATAGGAATAAAATGTTATGATTGTTGAAATGTCTGCAACGTTATTAGGGTTTGTATGGAAAAAAAGTCTTCAACCGCAAGCCTAGCAGTCCAGAGCTAGACTTGCTCAATTGTTACACTTGCTCAAACTCCATAAAAATCATACAGTCAAGAGTCTGAAGCCTAAAAATTGACAGACCCACTAATTATTTTATGCTCTTTCAATCTTCAGTAATTTTAGGTAAGTATCTTAATATAATTTGGCACGAGAAAGGTCACGTGACCCTGAGCTTCAAAGGACCCAGGGTTTTGCTAAATAGTGTGTTGTTTGTAATTATACACAACGTGTTTTAATCTGCTTATACTGATATTTGGAACTGAACGTAGCTAAAAAATCGTTACTTTATTTGATAGTCTGTTATGGTACTTGCTGGCAAACACTGGCCAAAACACTTTTGTAGATTACTGGTACTCCAAACAACCTCGTGACCTATTCCTCCAAAGTTTCTGGTTTGAGACCCTCCCATAAGGAACAGACTGAGGTAACCCGGGGGGGGGCACTTCCTTATAAGGCGCTAATGGGGATGTGCCGTTGGATGGTGTCGCATTTACACGACTGGATTGACCATAATGGGGTCGCAAATTTTCTGATTTGGGGGGTCGGAGAGTTTTTCATGTTTACGGTTAGCAAGCGTACCAGAATGTTTGTACTATAGGTGAAGTAAAGTGTTGTTCATTCAATATAAGGTATATACATAAATACAAGGTGACTAAGTTGGGATCGCGAAAATTGCGTATTTGACCAAAAGTGACTAGAATGGGGTCTATAATTGGCCACAGAATAGACTATAACGGGGTAGGGGCTCTGAGAGGCCAGCGGCACATACCCAGCAAAAATTAACCCAAGTACACCCTCCCCCCTCCTTCCCCCCGGGAGGTAACCTTGGTGGGCACGCCACTTAAGTGACTCTTTTCAATTGGTGTCGTTATTTCTACGCTGCAGAATTTACGGTTTAAAAATTAGATATGGCTAAATATTATACAGTTGACTCCCTATAAAACGAACCGTTATGGAAAATCTATGAAAGGGGCTGTGTCACGAAATTTCTCAAAATTCAAACAGTTAGGACTACCACCAGATTGAGCGAAACATAAAAATGACTGCTCTGGACATTAGAAAACGATATCACAGCCTATACAAAAGAAGGCCTGAATGGGCAAATTCATAGAAGATTGAAACGGATTGCAATGATGGTTTTTGAAAACTTGTTAGCCTAACAGTTTTTCAAAGTTCATTCGTTTCGTCTGTAGCGATTGATATATTTTGGAGACATATTTGTTTCACATGAAGCAGCGATCTTGTCATTTGCAAGTATTTTTTTTGCTAAGGACAAGTTCCATTGCGAATAAGGACATGTAATTAGCAATATTAATAAAATGAGCCGGACAGCCGTGACGTCACAGCCCCTTTAAGTTTCGAGTCAAAGAAAAGACAATGCATCGTTATAGAAGCACATACCAGGGGCGTAGCTCAGATTTCTCCAGAGGTACTACCGCCTGTCCTGTCACGTGATTTATTCTGCGTTTTCTTGTCAGTAATCATCTCTCTTGGTGTCTTGAACTAGGTAGTTACGGCTTTCGCGTGTGGCGAAATCACGAAAAACAGTGCAATTTATTTTGAAAACTTATATCTGGGAGAAGTTCACTCAACACTGCAGCCAACAAAAGCGAACAGTGCAATTTCTAAGCTTTTCAGGGAAAAAATATCACCAGAGCCCCTATACTTTCGAGTCCTTGAGCCATTAGTCGCTTATAATCCAAGTCAACTCAGTTGTTGTTACTCTTAATCTTTAGTTAGTAAGTTGTAATGTGTATTTTTTCTTATACTTAATTACCCTTCCTTTCCTCTCTTTCTTTTCTTCCTTTTTTTTTTTCTTCTCTTTTCTTCAATTTATTTTTTTATTTTTTTTTTGTCTTTTGTTTTTGTGTTCTCTCTCTGTCTGTCATGTGTTGTTTCATCGTGTTCAAATAAACGCTTTCAAAAAAAGAAGAAGACAAAGAGTGCGGTAAAGTACGTGCTGGCCTGTATATCGGTTGGTCGCGTGTTTATTTCCCGAGAAGGTGCTACCTTTGCGCTGCAAACGGCTGGGAACTCGCGAGGCTCGCGCGACCATGTGGAAATGGCAGTCCCGTCTCAATAGAGGAGTTCACGCTCATAGTTGCATCAATTTTTCGATACATTTTCTGTAATTTTGATACTGTCGAATTACAGAAAATGTTTGAGAATTCCAATACAAATCTTCGAATTTCCCGCCATCTTGCCCCGATTACCCATGATGCAACTATGAGCGTGAACTCCTCAATGAGAGGAGACGTAAAAACAGTGTCCACGTTGCCTGCTAACATTGACATTTACTTGACGTGCTATTTTTTCATGCGAATGAATTTTGAACTCTTTAGAAAATAAAAAAGAGCAGGAATTTTCTACATTCCTGCACACTCAATAAACTAAAAAAAACCTACGCTTTCAGAGACGCTGTTGGATAACAGTAGCAAAATTTACGTAGAAGGGGGAATCTATCTTGTATACAGTATGGCTGGTCTTTGTAAGCATCAATACGACTGATATCTCCTACGATGGAAAGAACACCTCGTGTAATTCTAACAGAAGCCTCATAAAATCCACTATTTGGAGCTGTTAACAGCTGTAATTGATACAAAGTGTCTTTAACAAGAGTGTTTTCAGCTTTATCGCCCATCACGGCTTCACAGTAGTCACAGGCATCATCCGAACGATGCTTACTGTCACGAAATCTCTGCATAGCTTCGCTTGGCATGTCACGAAAAGCGCTTGTTATCTCCTTCAAAGTCAGCCGCTGACAAAAGTCGGACAGTTCTGCAGTCTGTGAGGTCAGGTTATTGATATGGTTGAGCACGAACGTCGCTGCCTGAAGAACTACTTGCTCATCAGTGGAAATTTCTTCCAAATTCAGACAGGGACACCAATGATCCTCAACACCGGCACTTGCGCATGTGCGATTTCTTTCGTCAATTTTAGTAAACAGACTTTGGCCAATTAAGATTCCCGTTGGATATTCTGGGTACGACAAAATATGGCGTAAGGTGGCGTACACATCAAATGGTGACGTGAGGACACGAGAATTATGGAGGAGACTGTTGTAGAGGTCTGGGTACTTTTCAGGAAACCATTTAGGTGTAGTGATCGACAGGAATGGAAACCTTTCTTCTAGTTTTCCTTGGATTGTTTTCCTTAAGTCTGAAAACCGTGCTCCGTGGTCCGCAAAGATGATCAACAAGGTGTTATTTCGGAATGTCTCTTTCTCAAAAGTTTCCAGAAACGATTTCAGATCTGCATCTGCGTAACCAACCGTGTTCGGGTCATCATGAGAAATAACTGCATGGGAAGAGAATCCAAACTTTGGTGTGTCTCTGTACCTACGAAAGAGACTCAACAGATACTTCAACGAAACGACGTGGGACGCTCGCTTATTAATACAATACCCATTGATGTGATTGTCAGCTTCCATCCAGAAGGGTCTTGCGTAATGGTCAGTGGGTGGATCTTTAAAACCATGTAAACGATAATTGAACGACGCCAAGTAAGGTGAATCTTCGGAGAACATCGTGGCGTATCCCTTGTCTTTGTAGTCTTTAAAAATCCAGCGCCAGCTGTCAACTGGTTGAGAGTTTGTTATTCTTCTCCGTGCATCCACTTGACGTTTCTCCTCCACTCCAGTAAGCATTGCGGAGAGTTGTGGGGTGGTACCATCCCCCACAATCGTCTCACCTGTCAATCACAACGAAAACAAACACAAACCCTCAACCATCCACCTTATCTCACATAGACTGGGTGGCAGGCGAAAAACGGAGAGGGGGAGGGGGAGAGCAAGAACTCCCATTCTCCCTTCCCCCCGATCCCCTACCCGTTTCGAAGACCACTACACAGGCCAATTTCGCACCCATATTTTCTATTACCAACTTTAAGCCGACGGGGACTTGATTCGAGGCTTTGTTTTATAGGATTATTAACACATAGTCGGAAAAAGTACATCAAGCTTTAAAAATCCTCAAGTTTGGTGTCTATCGAGGCAAAATGGACCGAGATACAGCCATTCAAAATCTACAAAATTTACTAAAACAAATATAAAACGTTTGGACCCGTCATTCCCATACTAATTGGCCAAAAACTAATTCCAAAAAGAAGAATTGACGACAAATGCAGTCTTTTCGCTACGTGCTAGCAGTCACCACAGGGTAAGATCTGGATATCGGAGATTACCATTCCCCATATTCGGCTCAACGATTTTGTTGATGTTGCTTTATTTTTTTTTTTTCTTTTGGCTCACGGCGTTTAAACTTCTCGAGCGTATGAGCGTAAAGCGTAACGTTTAAGGGTCACAGTCCGACCTTGAGAAATTTGGTAGTATTAACGGGGCTCAGTCCATATGGTGGAGTTGGACTGTATTTATTCACTATGAAATGAAAACACAGGCAAGCATGTGTAAAGTTATAGTCAGCTGATGTAAATAACGAATTACTTTTCGTCAGTAACACTTCTTGTTCGAACAAAAACACTTTGAAAAACAGTGTCTTAAAGCAGGGAGACCTGGCAAACTTCCACAAATTTCAGGGAAATGAAAGCCTATATGAGAAGGTATCAAACTTCGAACAGTAAAAATGAAAATCCTCGAAAATCCTGCCTTAAAGTACTTTAATAGCCACCGTTTTGCAGATTTATCACGGTCGCTTGGTGGCTGCCATGACTGAGCTACGTCACTCAATCAATCCATCGACATATTTCAACTTTTCTAACAGCCCTGGAACACCATACGTTTGGTGATCAAAAACCTAAATTACCTAACCCCATAATCCTCTCGAAAAAAAACAAAAACCAACCAATATTTCTCCTACTAACGCGTTACAGACTTAACCTAAAGATTCTAACGATGTTGTAACACTTGTTGTCACATACAACCCAGCAGTTCCACGCATTTCTAATATCCTACGCAAACATTTTAACATCTTACACTCCTCTAAACGTTGCAAAGACGTCTTTGAAAACCGCCTTTTGTTGCTTACAGACGTAGCCCTAATCTTCGTCACCTTTTAGTTAAAGCGCAATTACCCGTTATCTCTAACAATCATTTTCCGCCAGGCTTCTTCCGCTGTGGACAAAATTGTACCACCTGTCCATACATTACTAACGGCCTCACAAGTTATACCTTTTACGCTACAGGTGAAACACGTTCCATCACTTCACACATTACTTGTAACACTAAAAACGTGATCTACATGATTCAATATAACCGTTGTAATTTACAATATATAGCTAAAACTAAACAACGTCTCAAGGACAGATTTAACGAACACAGACGTGCAGTCGACATAACTAATATAACATTAAATCTAAACCCACTACTGTTTCTGAACACTTTCTCTCTCACTCTAACCATTCTCATACTGACATGCAGTTAATCCCACTAGAGAAAATTCATTCTTCACGTGACTCAGTTCGTAAGGCCAGGGAGTCGCATTTGATAGATAAGGCCATGACTCTTGAACCTCATGGCCTAAACCGCCGTGACGAATTATTGTAATCCGTATCCTTATTATTTGTCCTTTCCAGTTTTTGTGTGGTACGACATTTTCGCCTCTCCCTTTTAAACAGTTTTTATTGCGACATTCTCCATCCATATAATATTGTGATTCCTACATAAGTTCAGTGAGATCTGTAAACCTGAAGAAGGCTGGTATGGCCAGCCGAAATATTGTTATGAAAAAACAATACACGTTGTTCTTAATCAGCTTTGCAGTAGTCTTTGGACTTCTCGTTTTTGGTTCTTTATATTTGGGCTGATCAGATCTCTTTTCTAGAGATCCAACGTTTACAACTAGCGGGATCTTCGTCCACGGTTTTAGCAGTTAATTTAATATCTGTCAAAAAAAAGTATCCGCTGACCAGTTCCACTTGTTTGTATGCGGGCTCAAATGTACAACTTATTGCGGTGACGTGAATTTTGAAAGTTAAGCTTCCTTTGTGCACTCCATTTTATAACTACGCTTTGTTTTTGTTTGAAATACTGAAAAAAATAGCAAAAGATTAAGAGCAGCGGTTTCTCCTCCATATTCCTCTTGCAACTTTCCGTGACAAGCAAATTCACCGAGGCGGCCCAATAAAACGGTCCACTAAGTAGATCAAGCGAGAAACTGACAGTTATGGTCGTTGCCTGAGTTGCCTAAGTTATAATAAGTGCAACCATAACTGTGGTACTACAAACTGAAACTCTGGACGCTTGACAAAAGTCAGAACTGGCCGGCCGGACCTGTCATTTTGTAAATGAAATAGGCTTTTTTCAAGAGTTTTTGATGAAAGACGATTTCCTTCGTGCATGCTATTTAGGATTTGACTGATCAGGCTAGATAGCTTTGATTAAAAGTGAAATTCTCATTACGGCGGGAATGGCCTTGCCGGTGAGTTCTGACAAATGGAAAGGGCCCTCAACTTGCAAACCGGCCCGGGAAACCGGCAAACTCTTTCCCACACTGCTCGACTTTCACACACGGAAAGGCAAATAAATTGAGTCCAAAACGCGTCTATATTTAACTCAGAAAAATGAAGAAATATAAATAGCAAAATGCTTAGTTGGGAAATGATAATATTCAGTTGAAGGACATTGATTTTTCTGAGGAATTACTTAATAAAGCACGCAGTAAAAAATAGCGTTTTAGCTCATTTAGATTTCTTTCCGGGAGAATGTCTCCAGAACCCCCTAGTGGCTCCCCGGCCTAGACGATCACAGATCTTGCCTCCTGCATGTCCTCTATGCGCGAAACGTCTGGCTACGGCCCAGCAAACCCAAATGCACATTACCTTACCTTGCATAAAGACAGAGCCCAATGATTTGTTCAAGTATTCAAGACTACTCGGCATTTTCCTTACAAAGTTTGCTGCTGAAGTCGAGTCGAACATAACCAGTGCTACATTCAGTGGAATACCAACAGGCTTTCGTGGCCTTTCGAGAACCTCCTGTTTTGGAAACACGTGCATGTGGACGTCGGTCTTTCTTTCTCCCGAGTTGGTTACGACGTCTACTCGGATGAAGTCAGCGTCTATCGATGCACTTCCCTTAAAAAGACCTAGAGATAGAAGAAAAAACCAAAAGAAAAATGGCCAATGGCATGAATGATTCCCATCAATGTGACAACTCCCACCAGGAACTCAAAGATTTTATCTGCGCTTCTTCTCTCGACACATATCATTCTACTTTAATACTGTGTTTGCTTAACAATCGTTTGACCAACCTCGCCGTCCCCAGGTCTCTGGGCTTATCCCTCTCATTTTCTAAGGAAACCCCTGGGGAAGAGGGAGTTGATTGAACTTGTCTCTCTTTTGACGTCATATCTTGTAACCATAGCAATAGATCACTAACACATATTATTGACAACATCATGTATCAGAAAGCATGCAAAAAATTCAAAAGAGCCAGCTAAAAAGTAGGATTCTGGCAGGAGATTGCAATTGATCCTAAGAGAAACCGGCTTATGAACAGTTATTTGAGGGTCTCAATGGGGTGGTGGCTTTTACGGTTATCGGCTAAAATTTTGGCTTTTTTACGGCTATCGGTTAATTTTTTTCTGTTACGGTTAACGAAAAAGTTAAAAATTAACTTCTTTTGTTTCAAAAAGTTAAATATTAATTAACCTGTATTTTTTGTATCTTTAAATCAAAATAAAGGTCTTCGGATCATCTCGGGATGAAATAAGCTATTCTTTTGAAAACTTTTAACATTTGATAGATCATACTTTTTATAAAGTATTGCACTTCTGATATTATTTTACACATAGAAATGTCAATAGTCAATTTAAAAATAATCTTTGTGAAAAAGCAAAAGCAGACACGCAACGCCCAACTCAAGGCCGGGGCGCGACATTCATTATAACAGAAATGGCCGTTTTCACACTAGAGAAGGATTATTCGTGTGAGACGAGTTATCCGTTTGATGATTCGCGTCAGATAGGTGATACGTCTTAATTTGGCAATAGAATAGTTTTAATTTTGAATAAACAATCCGCCTGACTTTTGAAGACAGGATTATCCGTTCCAGATAGCCTGTGTACAGCCGCCCCCTTCCCTCAGAAAAAAATCGGAGAAGGGATGTCTTCGGGGAGGGCGCGACTGTACACAGTCTAGTCTCAAACGGATGATCCATTTCTAGGACTAGTGTGAAAACGGCCAGTGGTGTCCAGTGTTTTTAATGATAGCGAAGGACTGTACGGAAAGACTGTCTGCCGTTGCCTTGTCCGTAGGCCGCATTATTCCGCGCGGCTGATGCCTTTCTGGTCACGTGGTCCGAGCGAGTTCGCCACTGAAATGCCTTGACCGAGACTGCGTGGGAAGACGCCGAATAGTGACTAGGCATGGCAATGTCTACCGTAGCGTCCGAGAAAGACAGGGAAATGTTGTTTATTGGTAACGTGTTTTACAAGCAGTGGCATCTCTGCGTGTTGTTTCACTAGTGTTTCTAGGGCACGGCTTCCTGAAAAATGCAAATATTAATCCCCAGCAAGAAGCCACACTTTCGCTATGGAAAAAATTAGTTCCCCAAGAAAGCGCCGGAAATGGAGCCTAGGTCTTGGTTAACAACTAAAAGGCGCTTCGCCTAACGTGCGTACGGAGTCACACTAGCCGGGAAATAAAAAAAATGAGTTTAGAACCTTCCTTAAAAGTAGCAAATCTAGGGAACACTTTCTTTTACGGTTAACTCTGTTTTTAAGCTATTTACGGCTAACGGTTAAAATTTTTTAATTTTTACGGCTATCGGCTAAATTTTTGGCCGTTTTACGCCTATCAGTTAACCCCATTGAGACCCTCTTATTTACTGCGCTCAGCCGTTCACAAACATGCGAACTCTATAAGTTCAAAAGCCGCCTTCACAATTGCGTTTGCGTTTTTCGCTGCCGTCAATCATAATTACGATCACAAGTAACGAACCTTGAAACAGAGAAACACAAAACGGATCGAAGTCATCCAATCACAAATCAGAAACCATGACCTTTTGAACTTGTTAAAGTGAAGTTTTGTTTCCTAAGAGGTCCGTTAAGATGATTGACGGCAGCGAAAAACGCAATCGTCAGTTGGCTTTTGAACTTCAGAATCGCATGTTTGTGAAAAGCGAAGCAAACAGTTACGTTTTGATGTTCAACTGTATTTTTTCCATAAAGTACAAAAGATCGATGCTCAGATTTCAATAACAAAAACGGCCACGCAATCAGAAGGTGGTGTACCTGTGTATTTTTTTTCTTTTCAGAAACATCTCGCGATAACTCTCCCCCCGGGGGGGGGGGTACTTCTGGTAATTCTTGGTAGGGGTGTGCCGCCTGGTTCGCCAAATCCTGACTCTATTTCAGACCAAAAATGTTATTTTTCATACCCGTTTTCAGACCTGGCCTTTAAGAAATTATGTCATTATTACTTAGATTAGAACATCAACAAAAAAAATTTCTTAAAATCCATTTCGAATTTGCATATTTTTCTATCTTTCTTATTCATGTGGAATTGAAACCACACGTTCATACAGTCCCGTAGTTCCCTCGAAAACCATACCCGATTCCAGACCAAAAGTGGGCAAAGTCCAGGGCGAGAGGAAAAATTGTTTTAGTAAAATCCAACTAGTTGGTCAAAAAATATCGAGACAAAAAAACTTTATCTATTTAAAGCCGGGGCTTTTCGCTACTAGTGGGCTATAACATATACCCTAGTAGTAGCTCTAGACTGTTCACAGTCCTCTATTTTTCCGTAAGATCATCGAGATCGAGCGCTTTGTGTTGCGGGCTGCCTTCTTGCATGAGTGTCAAAACTACTTAGGGGGCGGGGGCGGTTTGGGAGGAAGCGGGAAAAATAGAGGGAGCTCAGCCAGTCAGAACGCAGCATTGATAATAGACCACTAGTTGGATTTTACTAAAGGGGAGTACCCCTGGGGTTTTCCCGTTGTCACGGCTTATTTTTAGGTCACGACAGCATGATTTTATTATCGAGCGCCATCCTCGTAACGGACACCAGGAGCCGGCAGACACAGAACGACATCCCGATTCAACATTAAGAAAAAAATATAAGGGGAAGTGTAAAATATTTCATCTGTTTAGTTTAGTCATGATAGTTGTTTTTTGCTTGATTTACAATTCTTTTTTTCTGAATCGATCAAAATTTATATGTTTCCATGATCCCATATGGCAGGGGAACCCAACGAGGATATAGTTCAAAACCACTTAAACATAGCATTGTTAAACATGTTTTAGTATTTAAACGGTAGATATAGGCAAATTTGTATTCCCTAAAAATTTTTCATCTGTTCGGATTTCCTTCCTGAAAGTCTAGTGATCCGAAAATTATAGGGATCAAAACTTACCTTTTCGAAAATTTCAGCCAGAAAAAAGGCTCCCGAAAATTCTAGGTGACTTATTTAGGGGTTAAAAATGGGCAATTATTCCATTTTGTAGATGTTCGAAAATCCTAGGAGAGGCGGGCAAGCAAGAAATTTTACAACAAATGTTCCGAAAATTCTAGATCTCAAATCGTCTTCCCAACAGATAATTTCCGAAAATTGACGTTGGGTGCCCCTGATATAGATTCTTTTCTTTTCTTTTCTTTTCTTTTTCTTTTATTTAGTATACCCAGAGTACTTTTAGATCTCTAGGAATGCATTCTAAGCGGCGCTATAAAATTTGTATCTGTTCGGTCATCCTAGGGGAACTCGACTCTTTTCGAAATTACAAGGGCTTCGGATCAGTATTACTTGCCCGAAAATTTTAGATGCAATTTAACGTATTACGAAAGCCGGACAATTTTTCAGATCCTTCTCTCCATCACATATTTGACTCCAATAATTTTAGGGTTCCTCTTTTCTACGAAAAATAACCTAACCTGGGATGTAAAATGTGAAAAATTTAAGTTCACAAAATCGTGGGGAATTGATAGGATAACCTTAGGATAACCTTTGAAAATTGAACATGAACGAACGGTCTTCAAGGAATTTTTAGGCTTCAAGCTATGGAAAATTCTAGCCACTATTTGCTTCTTCGAACAGATATTTTACAGAAAACAGTCGCTGGGTGCCCCTGTTTTCGTACCTCCCTGTTTCTGGCACATACACGCACGCAAACCATGACCGATTTCCGTTACAAACACAACGAGGCTCTGACCTCTGACCTCGACATAATCTCAAACACCTCGATCGGTATCTTTTGTCCAGTGGCCAGTGATCAGAGTGATAGTAAACGACAGCGAGTGACAAGAAAAGACAGAAAGAAACTGAGAATATCGCTTCAAAGAGTTTTTGCTGCTCAATTTTGTGGGTGGATTTTTGTGTTCTATCTTGTTTCTCTTGATCTTGACGTTGAACATAATCTGACATTTTTACACAACTGTCACGTGTTACACCGGCGTTTTGACAGCAATTCACTTCGCGATTCGCTTTACAGCGTCACGCAAACGCAACGCGACTTTTCACGAGGCCAAATGCTAACTCTTTTCATACATTGTGGATGTACTCAAGGGTTAAACGGTCCGTTCCTGGTAAAAATAATTGCCGCGTGACATTCATCCCTCGCCGTTGCAAAAGCAAAACATAATGAGAGGTTGTTATATTGGAAGCAGCTATTACTGTATCAGGTAAGTCAATATGAATGCCAGAGAACGAACAGCCAGCATAACAAGCGCAGAGTTTACGCCTGGATTCCGGGCTTTTAGTCTACAGACCGCGATTCTTTTATTTAATTTTATTGTCGTCTTACATTGGTATTCAATACTTCGGTCAGGTTTTATCGAAGCAATTCTTTTGTGTATTTCTTCAACGCTTTTGATTCAAGCTCAAGGCCCCAAACAAAGCAGGCAGGGCTTCGTCATGCTGTATCTGCTTTTAGTCTCTTCAGAAAGCTCTGAAATGGTGCCAGAAATATCCAGTCACTGTCTAGTTACAAACCGTTTGGCCAATTTCGAGAAATTAGAAAGGAAAGCGCCAAGGTAGGGAAGAAGCCGACAGTAATTAATGCATACAAGTACCCGGGCGCCATGCTTTTAATACCTGACCTTACTTTTAAACGGGATTGCTTTAGTTAAGGACAATGCGAAAGTACCGCTGCGATATATCCGTCTCGCACATAAAATAATCAAACCGAAAAACCTAAGAGAAGAGAAAACGGATCTCTGAAGCCGGAACGACTTCGGTGGTTAATATGCATCTTTCTTTGGCGAGTACAGGCTCTTGTTTTTCTGCAGGAAGTCGGAACTTCTTTTGCTCCAAAGACAATGAGGTCCAATCAACGGAAAAGTCACCTGCTTTTGGTCGTAGCAGTACGAGATGACTAAAAAAACGAAACAATTGCACAAGTTATTCCAAACTCAGACACGGATATTTTGTCCCCACGCCGTGTAGAAGTGAAAGAAAGGTCAATTGGGCCAGACATCGTTTATGTACTCGTGAGCACGTGACAAGTTACACGATGCACATTGTATGATCATACGAGGACGAAGGTCAGTTTTACAAATCACGTGCATGCACGTTGCTTCGTGGTGAAGTTTGCCAAGGTTATACTGGTTGTTTACCTATGTACAAATGTTTCCCGAAAATCCGGTTTAAAAGCAAATTGGGTCCGATTGATTCCAGCGGAAAATTTCCGGGAGCTACGGAACATCTGAAAAGGTAGTCCTGTTTGTTCGGACAAAATGTTCCAAAAAGAAATTCAAGTTCCATTTCTTCAAAACCATCTCTGTTACCAGTTTGAGGCCTTCATGTTCAAGACCTTTCTCTCAGTTGATGGCACCACAGGCAACCCAAGTTCGGTGCATAACCGAACACATTACCGTGTGTTTGACACTGTTTTGCATATTACGAACGATTTACAGACTTTTTATGAATATGGTTGTAAAAACGTAAAACGTAAAACGTGAGTATAGTTGTTAACACGTAAAACTGTAGGCATAGATAGCAAACCCGCGCCTTATTCATGGCCATTTCACACTTTTTTGCGGCTCGTCGTTTCGTGTTGTTTTCCTACATAACACTAAGCAAGGCAGGTCACTGTGAGCAGTCTCAACTGACAAATCCCTTCTGCATCAAAGAACCGCGCACCCATTCGTCACAAAAGCACCAAAACCTCAAAGACCAGATGAGTCTCTCATCTCTTCCCCTTTGTTATGTGTTTTTGGTGGGAAAATCAGTGTTTTGAAAGCTTTCGTTTTCTGGGCAAACTGGCGTGCGCTATGGAAACTCGATGACTACGCATTGCCAGGTAAGACTTTAAAGATATTCCGAATTCGCGCCAAAATCTTTCTAAAAATAATCTGGTCAGTGAGAACGCCGTAATACGAGTAGATGGAAGTTGCTCGCTCCGAGTTATGGTTTCTTGGCTCCTGACACTCCCCCCCCCCCCCCCCAACCCCTTAACCCCCAAGGCTCCTGGCACCACCTAAGTTTCCTGAGTTGCCAAACTGAGATGGGAAAAAATTCACAAAACCGAGACTTTGAAACTCGTTATAAAGTCCATCGAATCAATATATTTTTAGGCCCACGATTTAAAAGCGGTGAATTCGAACGTTTCTCCGAAGAAACAGGAAACAGACCGGAAACAGTTACTTGAAATAGGCGAAAGGCCTGCTGGGAAAATGGCAATATCCTTCTTTCAGATGATAGATTGCAATACAGCCCGTATTTTTGACTAGGTTGAGAACGCGCGCGCCAGCGGTCAAAGGAAAGTTCTGGAGCGAGGGTGAAACGGATAGTGGGACTGGGGAGAGGCGCAAAAAGCACGGGGTAGTTGACCCCTTGGCCACAATCAAAGACACAATCGTTGCCAGGATAATATCAGACTGAATAAGATCTTCACATGAGTGAATCGCAAGATACCCAGCAAGAGACACAATTTATTTCGCATTTTTAAAACAGATAGTGATAGTACACGGAGGACGCCGTACATGACGTAATGATGTTATTTGGGGCGATTTTCTATTTTTTCTCCCGCGCATTTTGACTTGCCGTTCAACTTGTTAACACGTCGTCGAGTTAGTTCAGCGACCGGTTTGAGACAAGGTCTTCGTTTTAGTTCACTGGGTCTTCGTTTTACTCCAATGGGTCTTTGTTTGAGTCAACGAGAGGTCTTCGTTGTGTGGGTTTTCGTTGTAGAAACACCCATCTGTGCACAGTGGCCCAAAACACAGATACGATGGCTTCAGGGAGGGACCCTTTGGTTTTTAAGGACGTCGGGTGGGTGTACCGCCACCGAAATGATCCCCACCATCGAAATGATCTCCACCACCGAAATGATCCCCAATCACCACCGAAATAATCCCCACCACCGAAATGATACCTATTCGCAATCGAAATGATCCTGTACATGTCATAAATTTTAGGAACCTTGGCTTAAATGGATTTGGGACTTTGCTATCTATTCTAAATTCTTCGTTTATTCATGCAAACACGATTCTAAACAGAGGAAAATAGAGAAAGCAATCAGACTAATAACAGTTTGATACACTGATTTTATTTTCAAAATTTTAACATTTTTTTAAGGAACTACATAAATCCGCCTTGAACAGGGAACAGCGACAGCAGCTAGTGCAAGTACCGAAACTAATTGGAAAGCACGTTTTGTAATGTGAGCCTGTAACTGACGTCATCACTGTCGTCATGACATCATCAGGAAGACATAACTTGATTGCAAGATTTGACTTATTTTGCTTTAACACAATTTTATTAAGAAGATTTTCTTGCAAAAACATAACAAAAAAATTCGAAGAAATAGAAGACATAAGTGGATTACATCTTTTGAACAAGCATTGTCTAGTGTTAAAACAAAAAAAAGCAATTTACTGCAAAATAAAGTGCGGTAAAAGGTAAATTACACACCGTAAAAAAGATGCAATGTAAATAAATAAAAAGCACGCACTAAATTGTTGTCCAGTTTTTGTAGTCCTCTTAATTCCATGCCCGATATTCCGGGGATCATTTCGGTGGTGACCGCCGGTATCATTTTGGTGGTGGGGATCATTTCGGTGGTGATTGGGGGTCATTTCGGTGGCGGTACAGCGGGCAGCACGATAACTGAATTTGTGAGCTACTTTCTCGTCACATTATAGTAGATTTCTTGGTACACTCCTTCGGTTTTCCACGCTTGAAGACAAGTTGTTCAAGTGTCAAGATTGTGTTAGA
Source organism: Porites rus (assembly GCA_964035705.1). NCBI lineage: Eukaryota > Metazoa > Cnidaria > Anthozoa > Scleractinia > Poritidae > Porites > Porites rus. Next base: position 42,324,897 of record OZ037992.1, read on the forward strand.
GCTGGTCCTCCGACAGGAAATGAATGGAGTTGTCGTGAATGAAGTACGGCTGTTCTTCACGATATCACAGTTTTAAGCAAAACGGGGTTTATTTCACAGCTTCAATCCTCACAGTACAATGGCTCGCTCACACACTACACAAAATCGTGACTTTCTTGAATCTATGAGCTTTAGTTTTTAATCCGATCTGTCGGCAAGTTCTCTGTCGCTCTGACAGACGAGTGAAACTATTAATAACAAAATTTAAAAGGAATAAAATCACGCCATCTCACAATCACACTACACTCTTGCTTCATAACAGGAGTACTCGAAGAAAGCTAAGAGGATGTGTTCTCACATTCTATTCACAACATTAAGAACATGATCAATGAATATATTCATGAATATGCTTTGCTCACCTAATGGTTTCTTGGTGATTAAACCATTGACGGCCGTGCAGGCCAAAATCGGCCGTACAAGATTACACTGCTTTAAAATATTGCAACCTCCTCAATCACCTAAAAATGGCCTGAACTGTCAGTTGTGAGCATTGAGTAGAATGTCCTTCAAGTTGAGATATCCAATACATGCAAAAAAGTCAGCGCCTTTTGCAAAATATTACCTTTTGAATTTGGAAAGAACAAAAATGATCGTTTTTAAGGTCACAGAAGAACGACAAAAATCGCGTTTGTTGCCTTCAGGATTTTGACAGAAATCGTCGTTGCAAAACCAAAAGTCAACATTAAATGACTTCTGCGGAAATCACAACCAGGGGTCGGGGGGGGGGCGGGGAGAGACGAGGCCTGGGACCAAGAAACGATGTTTTCACAACTTGCAAAGCGGTCACCCTGCGTGGTGGTCAGCGGATAATTGCAGTATTTTTCTCACAGTAAATATTTTCAGACTTTTTAGAAGCAAGAAGCGAACCTGCAGAGGAAATCAGAATGCTAAAAGAATTGAAAAAAATAATATCGTTTATCTTTGTTTTTCTTGCATATTGTATTTGTTTTTCGGTACTGAAATTGCGGGGAAAACCGTGCTAGATCTTAACCAACAACAATACGCTCAATCGATTTATAGGTCACGTCGTTTTTGCCGGGTAAGGATAACTTGATGCTGATAAAAATTACTGGAGAAAGTGTCAAATTTATCGGAAGCAAGTATATTCAGAGAGCTTTATAAATATGAGATTCAAAACGATCCTAATAAACGAATCACAACTACTACTGAAAGCTCTGTACCTTGAAGCGACTTTGACTTTCCTAAGGTTTGCAGCAAAACACCACTCGATAGCTCAACTCTTCGGCGGTTCTTATCAGCTGTACGGAGCTATATGTTGCATATTCCAAACTCTGCAGAGAGAAATTGTTTAACAGGAAAAGAAAACCACACACTGTGTCTGAAAAGCGACATAAAATCAATAAATTTGCGAATTACCAAAATATAATAGTGAGAAACAGTCCCGCCTTCGACTGCCATGTTTTTGTTTCTTCTCAAGACCGTTGATCTATGGATTGTGACGTAATGTGCATGATCAGTACGCAAATCCGCTGGTTAGACTCTTGCTGATCGCTTTGCACGTTTTGTTAGATTTCATTTAAGAGAATTTATGGGAAGTAGCTTTCCCCCACCCCTCTCTGATCACAACACTTCCGAAAACCACTTTAATATAATACTTCCACACTTAACACGGGCGAAACATCGTCAAATTACTCCGTAAAACTCTCGCTTTCTCCACATAAATCGTCGTCACATGGAACTTTTCTCGACTCACTGACAGTCGATTTATTCAAGATCCCGGTTGTAAACCAGCGGTTGAAAAGGAGACATACAGCCCCCTCCTTCAAAACAATTTTTTACTAAGTCTTTGGCCTGGTCAGAAATCAGCATGAATTTCCATCTCACCGAACAGGTTTCAACCCTAGAACCTACTTTGTGAGGCCGAAGAATTGTTACTGCCAACAACAAAGCTCGCAATATCCAATCTTTCGGTCTCAAACCTGGGATCAGTCTTTCACCCGTGTAGCCCGAAATAAGACGAAATACGAGAAGACATTGGACGCAGCAAACTTTGCAAACTCTAAGACAACCCACTATGAGAGCCGAGTTCGGTCTAATCCGCGCGCTGATTTCAAACTGACATAAAGAGAGAATTATGGGAAAAACTTATGATATGAAAAACTTTTTTTGGGAGGGGGGGTGGTAGATTGATACCAGTGGGAAACTCATCAAAGTCTTAGTACTGCAGCCTATTCAGTAAATAATCGGTACAAATTAAATGAATAAAACGTAACTATGAAAAACAAAAAAAAAACATGCTCCACTGTAAGACTCAGTCAGAAGGTATGTGAGGGAGATTGCTATAGCCATGTTTTTGCAAATCCAGTCAGATATATATGCTAAATTTTCATTCTCACGCTGAACTTGAGAATGGCCGAAGCAGGCATACGTCGTTGTAAACTTTTACCATTTATTTTTACCTTAAATAATAATAATAATAATCATAATAATAATAATAATAATAATAAGGGGGAGAGAAACATCATCATCATCATCATCATTAATAATTTCATGATAATAATAATGATAATAATAACGTTTAAAAAATTTAGGGGTAGGGCAATCTCCACTGCCTCGTCTTTTTGCAGTCATTATCGCCATTATTTATGTGCTCAAGAGAAGAATTTATGTGTTTTATAAGAGAAACTCATATGGTCAGATATGTCGGAATTTAACGAACAACTTTTTTAACATAAGAATTATTTTTTTCAAGTTAGGCCTGGTTCAAACTTCGAATTTCACATGTGTGCCGTGTGCAGAGTTAAATACATGTGAAGTGCGACGTTTAAATCAATTAAATTCGACTGTTTAAATTAAATGCGATGTTTGCCGTATCTGCGACTGAAACAGTCAAAGGTTCGACTTAGGTTTGACTTTTGATTCAAACGTCGCATTTCACATGTGCCGAACGTAATGCATGAAGTTTAGTAAATTATTATTATAATACTGGGAATATTGGCAGCGAGTAGAGTTAAATTTGACAGAGTTCAGAGAGTTAAATCCGACGTTTGATTCAACTATTTTAGTCCACTAAAATAGGAATTAAGTTCGGCACATGTGAATTCGACGTTTGAACTGGGCCTTAACCCAATCATTTCAAAACAAAACAATTGGGTGCTATAATAATTTCTTTAATAAACTCAACGACTAAACAAAATATTTATTGTTGTAACTAAACAATCTGCGGATATTTTCACTTACGACCATGGATGTTTAAAAAAATTATGGAAAGGGCTGCGAAAAAAATTCTGCAAATACTAGTGATAAAAATTCTTTCTCAGCGTAAATTGCCGAACCCTAGCTCCCGCTGAAAATTGAACGGTCTGTCCCTTAGTCAGTACATTAATAACTCTATGGCAAACTACCATATCTCTGTCGCTCAGTTTTCGGTGTCGGTGTCAGTGCTGTTGACGATGGATTTCACCTTTTCCAAGGTCACTTTTTACTGTTGCTGTCTCTCCTTTTAATTTTAAGTTTTCTTTGCGAAGAGATTTTTAAAATATGACAAGTCTTTGAGTCATTTATCTGGTATTTACACTGCTGGGAACGCGAAATCACAAGCGAACTGTTCAAGGTATAGTGATGTCACGCGCGACGTGTGATCTGACCCATACTTTAGTTGTATCTCGTAACGGCCGCTCTCGGCTTGATTCAACATGACTTCATAAAACACAGAATTTTGCACCTTTTGACTGGCTTTTTTTCCCAAATGTAAGAAAGATGAATAAAGATAATTCAACGTATGTTTTTCAGAGCCGTCTTCTAATAATAGTGGTAATTTTATTTCTACGTTTACGTGGCCTTTTTTCAGTCCCTTGAACTTACACCCACCACAAATATATTTATAGAAAACGAGAATGTCCTAAGATCAGGGCGCGGGATATCACAATGTCTCGAACAGTTCGGATGGTCCGCCTGTACTTAAATGTCTGAATGACAAGTCTACTAGGTCACGTTGTGCATTAGGAAATTGAAAACTTACTGAAATCTTTTGAAGTACCGTAACTCAAGAAATTCGCTACATATGGAAGTGCATTAAGCTGATTAAGCACCAGACACGATTTTCAAAATACTGAGTCAAACCCAACCCTACGGACACCCGCTTAATACCGGCACGTCATTATTACGGACAGTTTGCTTTGTGCCTGGCAAAAGAAAGCCCTTAGATTTTCCGTAAATTCAATTCAGCGGACACCCCGTTAATATGGACACCGTGTTAACGGGTTTTGATTGTACTGTACTAATTTATTCATTTCCGGAGGAAGGACTTGTTCAAAGCTTTAATACAAAGTTGAGTGACAATGGAGTTGCACAATAGTGTTGATAGAAGGTCAGACGTATGAAGCAAGTCACGACATGTACACAAAAGGCGCTTTGTTTGAAACAAGATAGCAGTGCTCACTGTTTACCATGCTTTTGTTATTGGAATGTAAAGACCCACGACGGAGTAAAACGTAGACCTGGTAGACTTGAAACAGCTGCCGTTGGCCAGAAATTTTCCATTATGTTAATATGCTGGTGCATGCTATCAACCCACAACTGACGACAGCATTGAACGAGACATGTGGCTCGCGGCTAGCATGTTTGCAAAACGAAACACGTACTCGAAACCGAATTGCTTATTTTCTGTATCTTTCTATGATAACGTTGCCCATATACAACCCGCCCCCTATAGTTTATTTCGAAACAGAAACACTTTAAGTTACATTATCGGTTTCTTCCTAAATGCATTAAAAACAATTTTTAGGATATCCAGAGTTCTAAAAGCATTTTAAGCGGCGCTAAAAATGTCTATTTGTTCGGTCATCCTAGGGCAACTTGAGTCTTATCGAAATTACAAGGGCTTCAGAATTATTTTCCCGAGTATTTTAGACGCATGTTAACGTATAAAGAAAGTCACTTAAAACTTACGTAAACTTGGTTTTGATCGAGCTCTACATTGTTCCAGGTGACACCAACATTAGACGTGACACAAGTCGACCTCACGAGTTACACAGTAGTTTTAAATTAAGCAACCAAAATATTTCGCAATCAAACACCAAGAGCATCACTAAAAAACATAGCAAGCCTAAGGTTCTGTGAAAAGATGCATTTACTGCCCTCACGAAATTTAGATTTCATCCGTCCCGTCATTCTAACCTCCTACCACAATTCTTAAAAAAGGCTATGCTTGCATGGTAATTTTCCTTCCACTAGCAAAAAACATTGCTGTAATCGTTAAGGTAGCTGGTCGTCGACAAACCCCTATGATAATATGTTCGTTAACCCACGGGTCTTCAACAAAGTTTAATTCGGGAAGGCTTTAAGGTCATTAACATTTATATACCATTTTGTAAGGCATCCCTTACGTATACCTTTCTATAAAAAAATGGTACTCTTTTCGCATGTTTACCTAGTCCCTTTTAACTGTTGTGTAAACGCACGTTCTTTCAGATATAAATAAATCACAAAACCAGAACATTTTCTCGACTTCTTTTCAACCATAAAATGTATCTGTCAGCCATTTCAAGCCATTTTAGAGGCTGAAATGACAGATTTCCCAACCTTATGACATATTTCAACTAATGAAATCTCCTCCCTTTTATATACCTGTAGCCTGAAAAAAAGGTACCCCTTTCAGGCGAACGTGAGGTTTCTGAGCCGCCGGATCTTGCGGTAACTTCTTAAAATTAAAACGAAAATTACGAGTTTTAGAATCGAAATCAAGAATCGGAATGTTGGGGGACAAATCGTATGATCTGCTTCGCAGACCCGAAGAAAAAACATTTATAAGTCATTCTTAAAACCAATATTTCGAAATTGTTATCGCAAACATGACCCCCTGCTTTCGTATAGTCGAAATGTCTGGATAGGCTAATGCAGCTGCAGAGGGGCACCTCACGACTTTTTTCTGTAGAATAACTGTTCGAAGGAGTAAAATATTGCGTATAAATTTCTAAAACTTGAGAAAAGCTAAAACTTTCTTGATAACCGTTCCATTCAATTCACCCTCGGTGCCAGAGGTTTTTTGCTCTCGGAGCGGCGAAGCCAGCCAGCTGCGTAGCGAAGCAACGTGCTATAAAACATTTAACGGCCTGAACCAGACGTATCTCGCCGACCAGCTCTTAAGCTTCTTCACGCTTCTTGACACTGGTAAGCGAGAAGACCTCTGGTATCTACAAATAGGTTTGGTTCAATTAGTCAACATTTGGCACATTTGCATTTAAACGAGCTATCGCTCATATGCGATATGTGGTTAAATAAAATTACTTACTTACTTACAACGTTAGTTTATTTACCAGCAACAACAGTATCCTTTCATTCAGTAGCCCAGAAAATAGGGGATAGGCGTGAATGCAAACTTTTTACCTTTCTGACTGCCATCCTCGTCCATTGGACTCCAACTGTCATTTCGAACCTCTAATGGATCCGACAAGACAACAGCAAAGTCATCGCCAGGTGTTCTCGCGATCTTTCTGTACTGAGCGGAAACGATACCTTCGCCTTCGACCACAAGCACGTTGTTCTCAAAGCTTGAATAACTCACGCCATCGCAGTTTAGCTTGCCAAGATCTTTCATAAACTGTGCTACACTGGAGTGAAATGGATCTAAGTTAGGAAGCCTGCATGCAGCACTATTATTTCCAAAATTTTTCTTAAATAACTTATGTCTGCGGGCACTCGTAGTTAACGTCGTGCGAAGATTCCATTTCGAGTGTGGCCGTGTTGCCTCATACAAAAGGACGAGCGATAACATGGTAATAACGCCTATAAGAACAACCACTAAATTCTGAAAACGAACATATTTTCTAGGAAGCAGTAGGTTGCACCAGCGCCGTTGAATAAGGCGTTTAGACATCTTGAGTCACATGTATAATAGAGGTCTACAGATGTAAATCCACTGGTCTTTGAAACCTGGGCGAGCAATAACTTGCGAAACGTCACGTACAGCCGTGTGACGGGCGTGTGACACCATTTCTAGACTTCCTCAACTGTCAACCTCGTTCCCAGGCTCACGAGGTTGGCTCAGATATGTTCGATTCAGTTGTATTTGATAAATGTTGCTTCACAGTTAAGTAAAGCCGTTTTTTGATATATTTGACCCAGTTGTATTTGATAACTGTTGCCTCACAGTTATTGGGGCCTCACTTATTAGGTATGTAATTTGAACTTTTTTTTTTAGTACTGTTTCCTCACAGTAATAGGGACCTCTTTAGTTATCTAATTTGAAGGGGCCACTTTTGGCGTCTTATTTGAATATTTGCCACATTCTGGATATCGCCAGCCCCCTGGAGATTTTCGCCAAAATCGCTAATTTCGCCAAGTTCGAAGCAAATAATCGAAAATAAGCAAATGGGATGAGGAAGGAATGCAAGCGAGGGTTCGAGTTATCCAAGAGTGGACTGTAGGGTTTAAAACCCGCTTGCAGACCCACCAATCTGTACTACTACAGTTTTTTGCCATTTTTCGACATCTCACACCAAGTTCAAGATTATGATCTAATAATGATAATAATATTAGTAGTGATTATATTATAATACTTAATAATAATTTTTATGGGAAGCTCTCGTTTTTTTGCCTTTGGAATCAAATACCTGAAAGCGAGTGATAAGCAAAATCGATTAGGGACGGACACAATACCTTTAATGGTCCGTCCCTAAACATAGCACGTTTTGGAAGAGCAGAAACATTGAATACGCAAAACTTAGTCAATAATACCACTTATGGGCTTGGAATGTGTGACATTGCAGCTCTACTAGGAAATTTTGCAGAGTATGAAAGACTTCCCGTGCCACGTGTATATTTACATTCATCCACAATAAAGCTGAAACGTCCGGCGTGGGTGTATAAGCCCATGTCAATACGAAGCTGGTTTTTTTTTTGAATTCGCATATTTTCAAACTAATCGTCCTTTCGTCTACACGAAACGGCAGTGAATCTGCTGATTCATCCGCGGCCTATTTGTGTGAAAAAACATAGAATATATTCGGATTCGTGCCTGAAACGGGGCCTAAATTGAATTTGCATAATGCGCGAATGCGTGTCTTCCAGCTTTAAAATATTTACATAATTGACATTCATTACTGACAAGCTAAGAGCGTTTTAGCTTATATGTTTTGCTTTCACACTGTAGACCACGTGATGCCCAGAGAACTGTTTCTTTCAGTTGTAACTCTTTGTACGTCCATATGAGTGCATAACCAATAAAAAGACAAAAGGCACAAATTCCCTACAGAACATCAAATCCTATCAGAGGCTATACTTACACGCTATACCGCTTTTGCGCTGGCACGAAAACCATACGGGATTTGGCTTCAGTTTACACATCTAAGAACGGAGATTTCGGCGCGATTTCTGTAAGGTGCGCCGCGCCGGTCTTAAACGGATACGTTTCGGCCACTGACCGTTTTCACACTTATCCGTATGAGACGGATAATCCATCTTCAAATGCCGTCAAAATTGACGGGAAAAAACAGATGGATAAAGTCAGGCGGATTGTCTATCCAAAATAAAGACTGTTCCATTTTCAAATTGAGACGTATTATCTGTCTGACGCGAATTATCCAACGGATAATCCGTCTCTAGTGTGAATACGGCCACTCACGACTGTCAGAGTCGGTGGTTTTTCTCCCACGTGGTTCATTAGGAACATGTAGAACGCGATAGAATATGCCGAATAAAATGAAACTTGGCAGAGCCTCCGCCCCTTCCACACCAATGCGTTTTCGTTTGAAAACGAATACATTTCGATGCCTTTTAGACCTTCCGACCGCACTAATACGCGGAGGCCCTGTCCACACTAATGCGTTTTCAAAAGTATGCTTTGCCGTTGTCATCGAAAACGCATCGATCGATTCGCGTCTACACTACCGTTTTGATGTGTTTTCGACTTTCCACACAAAAACGTTCGAAAACGATAGAATGGCACGTTGGGACGTCAGTTGAACTCTATGCGCGTTCTACAAAACACGCGCCCGCGATATTTTACAACCAACGTGGCACATATGACTTCATCGATTTCATTTTGATGCGTTTTCGACCGTCCACACCAATACCAGGGTTCGCACAGTCTTGAAAAGTCCTTGAATTTTAGGGGAAGTCCTTGAAAAGTCCTTGAATTCCATTTTTCCTTGAAAAGTCCTTAAATTTCTGTGCAAGTCCTTGAAAAGAGCTTGAATTTTCTTCAACTTTGAATGTAGTAGCCTGGAAAGAATTTTTGATGCATTTTGGTTGTCCAAGACAGAATATAAATCGTATCTCAGTGAATGTAAAGGTCATTTACGTAAAGTACTCCATGTTTTATGCAATAATTAACTATCAGTTTAAGACAAGTGAACTGAAAAATGTAGAGAATTTGGTGAAGCAAACAGTTAAAGCCTTAAAGTCTTATTAGAATATACTAAGAATATGCATTTTTGTACAATCTGTGAAATTATATTCCTAGTAGGTTGTCCTTGAAAATCTAATGTGGTCCTTGAAAAGTCCTTGAAAAATGGTTGCAATTTTTTGTATGAACCCTGAATACGATGTTTTTGCGTTTTCGTGTTGATCCACTTTCAACAGCGTTTTGAAGTCAATGCGTTTTGGGTGAAAACGCCCAGCGTATTAGTGTGGACGGGATGCCTATAAAACGTAACGAAATGTATGCGTTTTCAAATGAAATTTCCTTTTCGGTCGGACGGGGCCTGATGGTGGATCAAAACGAAAACGCATACATATCGTTCTAGCGTGGACGGTCGAAGACGGTCTAAATCGCATTAAAATGAAAACGATGACCGAAAATATCGCAGGCTCGTGTGTTTGTAGCCTCGCATAGAGTTCAGCTTACGTAACGAAGTGCAATTCTATCATTTTCGAACCTTTTAGTGTGGACAGTCGAACCACATCAAAACGGTAGTGTGGACGCGAATTGATCGATGCGTTTAAGATGACAATGAAAACTCATACTTTTGAAAACGCATCCGTGTGGACAGGGCTATAGCTTGAGAAAATCCACATGCAATGATCGTAGCTCTCTTTTTTGTCTTTTTATTGAGTTTGCCACGGAGATAGGGGATGAAACAGGACTTAAGTCCCAACTGATATCAACCCCTTCATTACCCACCTAGCCCATGAAAGGTTGTACCACACCACCGGGGCCTACGCCCCCTACTCTTTACGAACAGCAGTGTGGGTTCTTTTCCGTTCCACAAGAATCAGAACAGTGAAAGAGCTGTGAGACGGGGCCTACGATTTTTTGTCCTTATCCGAGAAGACTAGAATGTCTAACCATTTGTAGATGTCAAACAAAGGCAGCACATTCTCCTCAGTTATTTTAAGACTCTGAGTGTTGGTCTACAAATTTACTCTAGTTTGTTATCCACTTAATTTTTTTCATGGTATTCGTCTTTTGATACCCCCTTAAGTTTGACTTTATAAAGTAACGTAATAGATTCCTTCTTTCACTATCACTATCTTAATCACTTGTAACTTTGTTCCTTTTAATGTATTTTACCAGGGTGTTTTGATCACAGAACACTTTTGTGTCATTTTTGAAAAAGTTACTCAGTTTTCAATTCTGGCGCCCAATTTGAACGCCATTTATGACGTCACAATGTCAATCACAACTGTTAAACAAAAGCCATTAATGCCAAATTTCATAACATTTGGATAATTGTCCTTGTCTCTATGAACTAAGAGGGAGAACAAACAACCATTTCGAACCATCGAGCTTTGTCGCAGTGGAGGAAATATATGTGAATGAGCAAGGACTGGAACCCACTAAGAAGGAAGTAAATATTCAGAAGATTTGTAATCCTGGGCTTTGAAATCCACATTCCAAGACAAGTCAGCTCATGCACGTGCGCATAAGATACCATTTCTTAGCTGGTTTGCATATCACGAGATACGCACGTGAAACAGAAATTGAGAAGCGCATCCTTTGGATTATGTAAGCAAACCTTTTGGACTCAAAATAGTGCTTATAGACACTAAAGTCATATTACTCAGAAAACTCCAAAACAGGTGTTTAGTAAAAGATTGAAGGTCTAATGAAACACTGGGCAAGATTAAAGCGGATTTCTAGATGTATCCTACGCGCACATTTTACGACTCATCAGCTGATAGAAAATACTAAAAATAACGTCGTGCCATTTGTGCAGCTTGTACCTTGGCCGGTTCCAGAAGGGGTCTGGAGAGTACTATCCTTTATGTACAAGAAAGCATTAAACTATAATGAATCTGCGACTCTGAGAATGTGGAGAATTGATACAAATAAGCACGCCCACAGGTGGAGAGCAGTAGATAGTTATAACTTTTGTTACCTGTTTTGTTGTGTCTTTTCTCGGGTTCGATAGAGCGTTTAGATATCTCTTGACGAGAAAACGTGTTGTAAAACCCCTTCTGCAACTCGTGCGTAGGAAATGTTTTTCAGCTTATGATGTTTTGGCAGCAAATGCAGTACCTGTAAATATATGTTTATGTCATATTTTCCAAACGCGAGTGTTACTTAGCGAGCAAGCTCTGGAGCGCGTTCTGGGAGGGGGTGGGGGGGGGGGGGCACTCTCTCTTGTCTTAAACAGGGTATACAATTTTACTATTAAGCGTCTTGAACAGGGTGCCTTTTTGGAAAAAAGCTTGCGATAAACGGTCTACCCTTGCAATACCAGTTAATTTTTTTCCAAAATATCCATTACCGTGATGAGAGCGTAAAGAACTCCTCAATTCTGTATGCAAAACAAAACAAATCATGGTCAAAATTGTCTCCTGTCTTAAACAGCGTAGCGAAATGAACGATTTTTGTCTTAAACAGCAGGGTCGGGGTCTGAAGGCTTCGGGGCGGCAAAGCTCTACACAGACTTGAGTTTCTCCCCCCCCCCCCTTTCGAGCCCTTTATCTGGTCTGATTGGTGGTTAACTGCTTCTTTGTAAAAGTTTGTTTTACTTAACATAGGAAACGACGTTAAAAGTCTTAAAATAGCTCTAAACATATTCTGCTAGTGCGTGCGTTACCATAACTACCCACGGATAACAAGTCTACACAAGTAAAAAACTGTAAATAATTAATTTCTATAGCACCATCTCTACCAATGGCGCTTAACAAAATTACTAAAATTTAGAAACAAATCTGAGGTAAGAAAGATCTAAAACGAACGACTAAACAAAAAGGTCTTTTTGAAAATTTAAAATCAATTTAAAAATCGAAATTTATTATTGGTCCGTTTCGATCCTATATCTGATGGGTAGTAAGCCTCAAAACGCCTATCTTTACAAAACTGCACTTATATATTACTCGTAGACTTCTGTGTTTTCAAACCTGTGGTAGCGATACCGTTCGATACTGCTCAAAAGACCATTCTGTACGAGTAGACTGCTCAGAAAAATATTACTCCTTATTTACCCTCAACATCGCACATTTAGAATGTTAACAGGTTTTCTTACGTGATACTTCAAACTAGTCGAGTGGCATGGTCACAGCTTAAAAATACAAATCGTCATCTATAATAATCGACAGCAACAAAGACACTCGCCTCATTCTATGACTAATTTGACATGACAACAAAGTAAATGTCGAAAGTTATTACAGTAGCGCGGAGTATGTTTTGCCTTATATGCAACAGCTACGGTTGTTTATACAATGGTTTTGAAAGTATTCGACCTGTTTAGTTCTCACTTTCAAGGTGTTTCGATACAGTTTTTCGCAGACCATACTGATGTTTTTCAATCGCCTTAAAAGAGATGTTATCCTTGTCCGATCGCCACAAAATTTTCACCAATGATTGACTATGAATTGAAGTTTGTCAAAATGCAGTTTTTCGAAGAAAAAGGTATCACTATGACAACAATAAACAAAAACCTTTAAAATCGACTAAATCCGAATTTCGCGCGATCGAGACCTGCTACTGAAAATCAGACACCAGGAACTTACAGTTTGCTATTTAACAAGTAACCTCGGTGAGAAGTAAAAAATTCAAATGGCCAGTACATTTCATTGTGAGCATTGACAATGCTTTACATTCAAAATATGCAATTTAAGTCATACATAAATGCAGTAGCCTGAAGAAAAGAATCTTTATTACAAAACCTCAATTAAAATCCTATTTACAATCAACCTGCTGTTACAGAAAATCTAATTAATTCATCAAAACGCTATCTACAATTCCATCCGTTACAAAAGAAACCCCTCGTCCTTCATTAGAGAACAAAAAACAATCCTATACATTATAAGTGAAGATAGAAAAAACTATTCATTTACAAATTCTAAAAAATAGAAGTAACTTAACCTTACATAAAAGAAGAGGAAATAGATATAATTAATAATAAAAGTTCAAAATTCTATAAAATTAAGAATTCCATTATGCAGAGATATTAAGATCCTGCAATCGAATTATACTAATGACGGCTAAACCAGTGTCCATAAAAAGCGCTAAGTATAAAAGCATATAGACACGTATTTCAGATATCCGCACTAGCGACATTTATTTTACAGTCTAATGATTGCTCTAGCTTGCTACGAAACGGCGTTCGCGAACCTCTGACGCATGCATGTACCGATCTTAAGAGTTCAAACGAGATCTGTGTCCTGAGCCAAGTGATTACAACATGATAAGGCTCGGTGTCTTTCTGAGCTATCTTGTCTGCGAGATGCTTTAAGAACCGCTGACACTCGTTTCCCATTCCGCCATTGGTTCCAAACACTAAAGGCGTAAACGAACCCATTTCTACATCTAACACCCGCTGCTGGTACTTACTCTTCTTCTTGCCCTTTGAACACTTCCGATGTTGGCTTGCTCTGGTAACACTTGGAGTTGACGTGCGTAACTCTAACATCAAAAAATGCCGTAACTCCTCTTGCCCAGAAACCTCCCGCTTTGATGTCCAACCTTGCCTCAGAACTTGTAACAGCGCTCCTCAAATGAAATCGCTCGTTGTCCAGGGTTTGAAGGCGTGGTTCGATTACGACATTATTGCAGATCTTGTCGATGAATGTCGTTAACAAGTTCCGTACACCGTCATGTCTCTGCGCTACAAACCCCCCCTTTTTACAAGAGAGGGCGTGACTAACGGTGAATTTATCCCCACATATGCAATGACTTGGTAAATCGACTAAGGGTAAGTCATAACGCAAGCGTAGCGAGTCTCTGAACTCTTGCTTGTTGAGGGCTAAACCTTTGTCTGCGAGAGACATCGCATTCAGCCAAGAACTTGCGCCCTTGTCCCTCAATTGATTAACCAGACGCAGCAGGCCTGGGGAGAGGCTTGAATCAATGCTATCCATTTTCTCTTTGGCACTTGCTCTCTTAAGTGATTGTTGATGCCTCTTTAGCTCCTCCGTAGATCTTTCTCCTGGCACCATGATGGAACTCTGTGATGTAATAGAATCTACGTGTGCGGTGGTTATTAGTCTCGAGGCAGCAAACTGCTGCGGTGCCTCGGATTTCAGATCAGGAATGCCTAGACCCCCTAGACCCGTTGCTAAGGTAGCAAGTCTGCGCACCTCGTTAGGGAGAGGCTCTGATTGACCGAACAAAGTAGGGAGTAGTAAATCTTCAATCACTTCCTGGATTGGATCGACATAATCTTCAAACGATTCAATCGTGCGCATGAAGTAGGAGAACTTCGACTTGTAGCCTTTTGTGAAAGTAATATACGCCGCATAGGGCTGGCTCTTCGCTATTTCAGAGAGACGTTTGATTTCCTCTTTCCATGCACGAACCTTCTCCTCACAATACTGATCTTTGTATTCTTGCGACGCAATAACTGCTCCCAGATGGCGCTGACCTTCAGTCGTTATGTTGACTTCCTCTCCAAACACCCTCTTTGCTTCCTCCGCTAGTTCCCTAGACTTCACAATAAGCCAGCTTTTTGTCCCATTCACAAGGTAACCAAACTTTTGTCCTTCCTTACTCAATTGCCTGTACCAGTTGGAGGTATGTATGGTGAGCATTAATTTGGAAAAAATTAGCATAACGTCAAAACAGTGAATGTTGTAACACGGATTTTTGGTCGATTCTTAGGCTAGATTCGTCTTTAAATTTCAACGTGTTGCAGTGAATTGATCTCAATGAATGTGCCAGACATTAATATATACATCATGCAGATTGTGTGATGAGGCTTAAAAAGAATTCTGTCGAGCCGTTTTAGAGATACCGTAAACTGCCGTTTATAAGCGCTGGGCCTATACAAGTTCGTAAGGGGTTTTGGGTGGGCTTATAAACGGGGGGGCTTACATCCGGATGGGCTTATAAGCGGACGGAAAAAACGTTTCGAAATGAGCAACAGCACTGTTGATCGACTTATGATTTAAATTTGTTACTCTTACAACTGAAGTCTTAAAAAGGCAGCAATAAATCGAATTCAGTTAAATTTCAAAACAAAATCAAAAACAAAAACTGGAGGGGCGCTTATATCCGGATGGGCTTATAAGCGGACGAAAAAAAACGTTTTGAAATGAGCAACAGCACTGTTGATCGACGTATGATTTAAATTTGTTACTCTTACAATTGAAGCCTTAAAAAGGCAGCAATAAATCGAATTCAGTTAAATTTCAAAACAAAAACAAAAACTGAAGGGGGGCTTGTATCCGGATGGGCTTATAATCGGATGTATTTTTTTGTTTGCATGTAGGTGGGGCTAAAACCGGGGGGCCTTATAAGCGGATGGGCTTATAAGCGGCAGTTTACGGTACACAGAAAAGCGCTAAAAGTTAAAATTCAGAATAAAGTAGCACTTAGATAGGTCGTAAGAAAACAGGTTAGTTTTTAGGATCGCAAGAAAGGAAATAAACTACTCCATGCATCGAAATATGATATTAAGCAGCCTTCTGACGCTACTTATTATTAATTTGAGTTATTTAGAACATTTTTGTTAAGAAACTTATCACGGCTATTGAAAATATAAGGTTTCAAATTTGTTTAAGTTTTATTTGAATTCAAACATGCAGAATTTTTTCAATCTCAAGAAGCTTATTTGTTAAACACTACACTCTAAGCTCCTTGTGTCGGATTTTCAGTAGCAGGTCTAGATCGCCGAAATTCGAATTAAATCGATTTTAAAGGTTTTTGTTTATTGTTGTCATTATAGTGATATAGATTTTACTAAAAACTGCAGTTTAGCAAACTTCAATTCATAGTCAATCACTGCTGAAAATTTTGTGGCGATCGGACCAGGATAAAATCACTTTTAACGCAATTGAAAAAGATCGGTATGGTCTCCGAGAGACTGTATCGAAACATCTTAAAAGGCTTTAATAATTGATCTCACACACAATTTTTACATGCTCAGTTAGAACCTCAAATCGCAAGATCATTAACATAGACTTTTCTCTTTGCTATTAAGCTATACAAAGGCAACAAAACTAGCGATAAAACTAGCTCTTTTTACTTTAAATGCTTTATTGATTTTTGCATTGTTTTACGGATTTTATCATGGGCTTTTCTTTTTTTCCTTTTTATCATCTCACAGGTCTTCCGTCGCCATTGTTTGCCGTTGAGGTCGAGAAAAAAATTTTTAAAAAAATTAAACATACAAACAGCAAATTGTCACTCATCTTAATTTCTTTCTTTAGCGAGTCACCACAGGCCTCCCAAGACTCATGCAAGTACACGATGGCCATTTTTCAGCACGAATTCGGCCAATTGCCAAATTTAGCTTCATGATTATTAGACCAGTCGCAACTTGCAATGTTTATCGAGTGCTTGTAAATGTAGTAGTCATAATAATTAGTTGTTTAAGTATTGTAAATTAGTTGTTAAGTATTGTATTTTATTTATGTTGTAAGTTTCCACTGTCGTTTTCTTTCTTTTTATTTAATAGTATTGTAATTATTTTAGTTAAAGCCTTCTTTTATTCATGCAAATTCTTCACATTTTTTAGGCGACTTTAGGCCATTTAAGTCACCGGCTTTGGTTGTTCGCATGTAATTTTTTACGAGTGTGTGATATGTAATAAAGTTAAAGTTTGAAGAGCTGTCAACAAATGGCTACTTGCAGGCCTTACAGGTATGCTCAGAGCAAATTGGATCAACAAGTTGGAAGGACTTACACACTTGATTTCATTGATCGTACGATGTCAGTAGTAGGAAAATTATGGGACCAATTACTGTTTCTTGAGGTACACCTCTGTTGATGGACATTTAGTCAGTTAAAATTCCATTCACTACAATACTTTGTTCCCTTCCACCTTAAAACTCTGAAAACTGATCGATCAAATGGTTAAATGCCAACTTTTTTCAGCTTGTTATTGCAAAGAATCAAGAAGGCTCTAAGAATAATTCACTTTCTTGACGGAATGTAATGAGGTACACTAAAATTATAAGAAAAAATTCTTACAAAATCAGCAGCAGCATCACCCCGCTCAAGTCAGTAATGACGGGGTTGCTTGGGCTTGTAGAGACATTTATCAGGATTAATAATCAGAACATACAATTGGTATTTACATAATTAATTCTACCATTCCATTATATCTTCATTTCCTTAAATTTAGCTGTTTATTTTTATTTTAATCAGTAACACCTATTCAAAATCGTGATACGGAATAAACTTGTTGTTGTTGTTGTTGTCGTCGTATTTCGTACTTGCATACCAATTGTTAGAAGACCCTCATAATTATCTTCAGTTGGTAAAAAAGACAGGGCATAGTTGATTCCAGGAACTCTTGGGTTGACATGTCATATTGGCCTCCTCCCATAGAAAAGAAACAGTGTTATTCCTAAGCGGGGTTGTCTGCACTGAACACTGCTTGTGTTATGACCGGCGGAGCAAGCTCATAAGCAAAGTCACGATAGAACCAACAAGGTAAATCATTTGCCCCGGCAGCTGTTCTTTTAACTGGCTAAGCAGGAACTATGATAATAATAATTAATAAATGGGCACTGGAGTAGGACAGGTTGGACCTCAGCCCACTAAGGGGACATGGACGACGACCCCGCCCACCAGAGTTTAGGGTGACACCTTTGGCAAGTGTTTGTAACCCCGAAGCCAGCCCCGTCAGGGTTATGACAAATTATCATGACATGACAAGTAGCAATAGATTTTCATGCCACAGCGGTCGTCGCGCGGATAAACAAGGGTCGCGATCCTCGGTTTGGAACCATGCTGAGATCGAAAAGTTAGCCTGCGTAGCAGGCGCTAGGAAATAAATGGGCGCAAGAAAAAACGCGCGCGAGGGTGTCTCCCTCGCGCGCGTTTTTTCTTGCGCCCATTTATTTCCTAGCGCCTGCTACGCAGGCTATCGAAAAGTATGCTACGGGAACAAACTCTCCCCAGTAAGTACTAGAGGAACTTCGCGCTGAAGGTACTCGTCACAGTGGCCCTCGACGAGCTACCACCATTTCAGCGACAAGAACCAGAAGGGAAAAATACAAATGAGCTCGGGAAGGGTATATTGGAGTCATGAAGGCTTACTACACCGCAAAGCTATTACCAGGTAAAGACAAAACCACCCAAACTTACAAAATTTGCCGCAATAAGAACCGAGATTCCAAACCCGACATCGACGCTAAAAACTTGGCCAGCCAACGGCGGTATAGAAAGACAGCAAAAGCTCACTTCAACAGAGCTCCAGGAAATCCTAGACAGGATTAGGTGGACAAACAACGTCCACGCCCAGCTAGATCCCCCATTAGAACCAATACAACCTCCGCCAAACCTGGAAAATATACCGAAAGACGAAACTAGTAGGAAAATGGGGCAGCCCAACAGACCCCAGAGGACGAGAAAATTGCAGAAGTTGTAAACCTTGTCAGAAAAAAAAGAGCTATTATTAAAGAGATGGCCATGAAGAAAAGAAAACCAGTCCCAAAAGTAAAAATCAACGGCAATGTGGGAGAAATCCCGCTGAAACGGGCAAACTTAGCTCTAAACAACATCAAACAAGGACAAGATCTCAACATCACCGAGATCAACAACCTACTATATGCAACAGCATGGGCCATCACTGACATGGTAGACTGAGCGCCTAAAAAGCGCACAGGTCTCCAACCCAAGAAAACATGGAGGGACAAAATTGAACTGGAAATAACAAAGCTCACTACAAATATCTCCATCATCGCAGAACTACAAAAGGAATCTAATGTAAGATATGCCGAAGCTGACAAAATCAGGAAGAAATTTGGCATTAAAAAACCAAGACGACATGGCCAAAACAAACGATTCTCTTAAAAAACAACTCCAGGCCAAAGCACAGAGACTCAGGCGATACACCAAAAGGGCGAACGTCTTTCGGCAAGACAACACCTATAGGAACAATGCCAAAAAGCTCTACAGAGAGCTGGGAAAGAAAGCCATCAATATCCAGAACCCTCCCTCACTCGAAGAGGTCGAGGCATTCTGAGCAAAATATGGGACAACAACAAGACCCATAACGATGGTCTCCACTGGATCCAAGACCAAGCCAAGAAAAACCAGCATGCACCAACTCAGGAATGGTCAGACATCACCACAGAGGAGACCATCAAAGCCAACCGCAAGACCAGCAACTGGGAAGCCGCAGAATGTGACGGCGTGGCTAACTTCTGGCTCAAACAACTGACCAGCTGACACGCCGAATTAGCCAACGCCTACAACAAAATCCTCAAGAACCCAAAAAAATCCCCAGAGTTGCTGACTGAGGGTGTGACTTTCCTGATACCAAAGTCCGAAGACACAGAGAACCCTAAAAACTAAAGGTCTATCACATGCCTGCCAACTATTTACAAGGTCCTGACCTCCATCATTACAGAAAGGGCCTACATCTTTCTCGAAAGCAAAAACCTGCTCCCCAAAGTGCAAAAAGGATGCCGCCGGAGGAGCTATGGCTGCAAAGACCAGCTCCTCATCAACAAAGCCATCCTTGAGGAGGTGAGATCCATGCGCGGTAACCTCTCCACGACCTGGATCGACTACAAGAAGGCCCCAATATCTGGATCGTCGAGAGCCTCGAACTCTACAAAATCTGCCCCACTATGACCCTATTCATGTGGGAAAAGATGAAGCCTTGAAGGACAATCTTCCACCTAAACCACAATAATGGCATGATGACATCCAGCCCTATCGAAATCTAAAGTGGCATCTATCAGGGAGACTCTCTGTCACCTCCAGTCTTTTGTCTTGCTCTTGCTCCTCTAAGCTCCCTTCTGAATAAGAGGGGCTACGGGTACAACACCCCGCGTGGAAAGATTGGCCACGTCTTCTACATGGATGACCTGAAGACCTACGCGAAAGATGACGAGAAGCAAACGGGCTTGCTGAGAACCATCGAATCTTTCAGTGGCGATATAGGCATGTAGTTCGGATTGGACAATTGCGCCAAGGCCACCTTCAAGAGAGGGCGACTAGCTGACTCCAGTAACATCGAGCTCGACGTCAACACTGTCATCCAGGACCTAGAACGGGAAGGTACCTAAAAGTACCTCGGATTCAGCGAGGGAGACGGAATTCAGCACTCTCAGGTGAAAGACAAGATCCGGATTTATAGAGTACTACCGCAGGATCCGGATGGTACTCAAGTATGAGCTGGAAGCAATCAACACCTTAGCAGTGCTATTTGGTAACTTACAGTTTTAACATCATAAACTGGACGTTACAAGAGCTGACCAAACTTTATACAAAGACAAGGAAGTTCCTGACTATGTACAAGATGCACAACCCCAAATCTGACGTGGACAGGCCTTACCTGCCCCGAACCGAAGGATGTAGAGGGCTCATACACATGGAGCTTTCCTACAAAACGAGCACTATCGGTCTTGAGAAAAAATATCCAGAAGACGCAGGACACCCTCCTCCACTTTGTCAAAAACCATAACGACAGGAAATCCTTGTACTCCATCAGTAGACAGTCAGTGAAGTTCGGTCGGGAACTGGAAGTGCCTGCAATACCACCCGCAGAGGATGAGGCCAACACGCGCCTAAGTTTAACCTCATAAGCTGTCTTGATAAGGTTTCTTAGTTATGGTCACTCATAGTATTTATAGTATTTTAGATTATATAGTTTTAACAGTTTTTAAGGGCATTATGTAAATAGTGAATGATTTTTGAATAACATCATGTAAGTTGTTAGTTTTTAGGTAGTATGACGGATGTAGAAACACCATGTAGAAATACTGTCAATAAATCGTTGTTATTGTTATTATTGTTATTGTTGTTGTTATTATTATTATTATTATTATTATTATTATTATTATTATTATTATTATTATTATGAGGCAAACATCAAGACTGTCACCGAGAAGGACAGCGTCACCATTCTTTGGGACTTACCCATCCACACTGACAGCACCACCGCAGGTAATAGGTCGGACATTGTGCTAAAGAACGAGAAGGACACAACCTGCCTTCTCATTGGCATGACTATACCCGTCGACACCAACACCTCAGTCAAAACCACGGAAAAGCTTAAGAAATACTAAGAATTGGAAATCGAGGTTTTAGCAAATGTGGAGGCTTAACAACAACAACAGTCCCGGTGGTTATGGGTCGCCTTGGCACCATCAAGAAGGACATGGAAAACTACACCGACAAATTCCCTGGTAACATCAACATACATGAACTCCAGAAAATAACTCTCCTTTCTACAGCCCACCTTCTCAGGCGGGTCCTCTCCATCAAGTAGAAACCCTCTTTGCCTCCCAAAGTCCATGGTTTGGACTGGGATGTTGAGAGAGAAAATCACTCGCAATTTCACTAGTAGATCTTATATATAATAATGATAATAATATTTAACGACTTAAGCAGGATTATAAAATCACGTGGACATCAAAGTATACTCTACCCTTCGAGCACAGGTTTCTCTCTTGCATGGCTTTTAACGTTTACAAAGTCGTTCCCGTGGATTGTCTGTCGCGCTGGTTTGTTGGTTTGGTTTGGCGTAGTCTGGTACGGATAAAACAAACCAACTACGAGACAGACAAGCCACGCGAACGACTTCGTTAACGCTAAAAGCCATGCAAGAGAGAAACTTCTGCTCGCAGGGTAAGTATAACAAGGGGATTAGAAGAAAAAAATTAAAGATACATTAAAGGGAAAAAAGCCCTGTGCTTGTGCCGTATCTCTGAGTCATCGCGTACGTGACAAACAGTAAGGTTCAAGTTCCTCTAAGGTGGCATCCGTTTTCATTAGCAGTTGTAAAATACAGAAAGTTTTGTGTACTTAAGGTTTTCGTTCCCTTCTAAGACAGTCTTTCAATTTGATGAGATCCTGCTGCTGGCATGGTCATAATTTGCACCCCATTAGAGGTAAGGAAATTACCTCGAGGCTCAAAAAAGATCAAGGCTAGAATCGAAATAATGAAAATAGAGCTGAGACGTCGATGATGTAGGCAAAGCTTACTGAGCCAGCAGCTGCACAAAACAAATATTTTATAATTGCGTGTTTGCGTGCGTAACGTACTGAGAATCGACTCAAGAAAGGACAAACTACTGTCATCATACTAATTCGGAAACGGAGGTGTAAACAGATAGGCGAAGATAATTGAAAGAGTTAAAAGTGTTAAGTTTGCTTAAGCACACTAATCAAGCAAGGTCTTTCGGTGGCTTTTTTTTAACTTAGAGAATAGGTACCTATGGAAAACGCGGGAAATTCTCGGCAAAAACTTGTTGCCTTTAAGATAAGCGAACTTGGTGCAAAAAGTAGGATGGCAGCCCTATGCCGGCCGAGGGTCCCACTTCCAACCGTTAGCTAAATGACCAAATGAAAGTTAAGTAAAAGATACCTTCAGGGGTTAATAAGCACTTTCTTGGGTGTTTTCAGTATTCTTCTGATCCGGTGTAATGCAAATTATTTTGCCAATGGCTAGTGGTGTTATAAGTGCACCAACGTATGGAGAAATACTAAGAGTCCACTGACCAATCCTGAATATCGGGCGTACTAACCTATAACGCTTTAAAGCTAGGTGTAAAACAACCTTTTATTGCCTGATTCTTGAAATGTTTTGCCTGTTGCATTTTAAAAGTCTCTTAGAGTAATAAACATCATTTGGAAGCTGTTTAGCTGGCCATAATCTTAAATTAAATTGTTTTCCTTTAAAATTATTAAACTTGCTGAGACAAGGTCTTCGAAGGTCTTCGAAAACGTTCTGTTTTACCTCTCAGTATTATAACAAAGACTTGACACATTCCCGTAGCTCTTTTTCTCTTTTCTTTCTTGCAGAATATTTGTCACCAGATCCGCGTTACCTACGTACCGTTCACAAAACAAGATACTCTTAAACGCGCGGCGAAAGCTTCGGTTCATCAAACCGTAAATTATCGAGTTCATGGCACTGTTGAGCATGGCCAACCAAGTTGTGACTATAAAAAAGGAGTCATCCCATTGACAATTTGAATCTAGAAGGCAAAAAACGCTGACCGAGTGAGGGATCCAACATACGCAGAACGTCCCCACTACTATCGCTATCATGATAGTCGCCTTGTGTTCCTTCTTAGTCCATTTTGCTCCCCCTCTGTCTTGATCCGCTTTATCGCGCTTTTGCGATTGGCGATCAAGAACTATCTCCCCAACTTTTATGGCGGCGACTCGCTTATGTTGTTTAATCGCTGTGTGTAAAATAACACAATACAAAACAGCTGTGACAAGAAAAGGCACATAAAAAAATAGAATCGCGAATAAAAGAGTGTACGCCATATTATAACCCCAGTCAACGGTGCATATTGACTCAAACTTTAAGAAGGTAAATCTGGAAAAGACAAATGTGGAACTCGCGCAGAAAATCGCCTCGGACCAGATGAAACCAATGACAAATTTTACGCGTTTCGATGTGACCATCCTTTCATATTCCAGAGGATAAACTATCGCGAGAAACCGCTCCAGACTTACAAATGCAAGGGTCATTATAGAAGCTTCACAGAAAATGGAGTTCAATACGGCGGTAACCTGGCACATGACATTCCCAAAGATCCAGTCGTATTTAATGGACGTGGCCAGGGTGAACGGCATTGCGGAAACTGCAAGAAATAAATCGGCGATCGCCAGATTCAGAACAAAGGCGTTCGTTTTAGTCTGAAGGCAGGTGAAACGGTACAGCGATGTTAAAATAAGAGTATTCCCCATTATGGCCGCCAAGATAATAAAGCCCAAAATCGTTCCTTGGAAGCAAATCGTCGCCAATGAACGTGGATCACTTTCTGTTGTCATTGTTTATGATGTTCTTTTGTTGCTCGGGTCAAGAAGTTTCATTTAGCGATTAAATCTTCATAAAGTGTCGTCTTTCTATCGACAAACACTAGAACTTCGCAACGTCTATGTAAAACCTTTGATAAGTAAAGTTATATTGAGAACAGTGCGAAGGAAAATAACCAATTCTGACGTCCCTGACGATCTCACCGGCCAGGTGAGTGTCAAACGTCAGTATGTTGACAACGAATAGGTATTAATATTTAATTTTTCTGGAGTGAAAAGTGAAATAAACCCTGTGAATGAAACTGAGACGAAATTGAATAACACCGCGCACTCAATTTTCTGTCGCATGACTCAGATCTCAAAAACCCGAATTAAAATTGTCAAAGGTAGATGAATTGGTTTCACAATTTGTTGCCGCAGATTTCAATAATTTCTTTCGCTTCGATTTACGGCTAAAAATATTATTAAGGATAATTTCCAGTGTCATTAGCTAGAAAGTGCTAAATTCGATTTTGAATAGAGGTTTTATTTGGGATACAGGTAATTGCGCACTGTCCAATTGTTTTCCATGCAAATAAATGTTTTCACTACAAAATTGGTTCGTTTCTTATTATCAGGGCCAGGTGGCATTTTACCATGGTCTGCGTAAAACTTCGATTCCCCTTGTTTACGCTACAGAACAATTCCGAAAACCTATTACAAGTGAAGCAAAAAAAAACAGTCTTGTTGCAGGGCAGTAGGCAATGCGGCTGTATTCGTAGGCTAGCACACAGTCAACCAAGTTGTCAAAATCCGTGCATTCGGTTAATTTTAATTTCATAGATCGTGTCGCCATAAAATACAGAAATTGGATGGGCTCGGTGGCAGCGGTAATCGGAAGTACCCAGTGACCGCCAAGGAAGTGTCGTGGTTAGGACTATTCATGAGATCGTTTAAAAATTTATCGCTAATCTAGGGCCCCTTAAAATTTGTAGTTTAGAAGTGAAATTCATTTTCTTTGGAGAAAATACATGCGTACTGTACAAATATTGTCTCGGAGATCTAAAGCATTGTTTGGTCAGCTCCACAAACGGAAAACCAAGACATGCTTTTTAGCGTAACTAACAAATCCACTTAACGAATCGAAAAGTAAAGAAACTGGCTGACTGGAAATTCGTTTCAATGCACTGATGAAGGGATTTTTCCCTTTTACAGCATTTGAAGGAGAAATCACTTTATGCCAGCACAAATAACGCTAATGAATAACTAATTATTTAGCGGCAGCTGAGAGCACAATTTTAGCAATAATTTGCATTTTTTTGTATCGTGTAGTCATTGGTAGATTATGGCAATAGAAAATATTAAGGCCGGAGAATAATCGATGATCGGCTACATCGATCCCGTGCGATACTACTCGCGTGATCAGTCTGCAAGGGAAGACTGATGTGAAAAATGTTAGCCCTTATTTCCCTTTTACATCCCACATGTAGAAAGTTAATAGGTGTTCTTAGGTACATATCTGTTTGCCCTTACGTGATATTTGAAACGAATTGAGTGACATGGCCAAGGCTTTTAGACGCTGTCTACACGAATCTGGACATTCAGTTTAAATACATTTTTTTTTATATGAATCGGCCTTCCGTCCTCACGAAACTAGTGAATCCGAACAGTGAAACTGCCTCTTTCTTAAAACCCCACCCGCGACTGAAGTGGATTTCTTTGGATCCGACGGATTTGGCGAATTTCGGGTCCAGGCTTAAATGAAAACTTGCAAATTCAAAATGGCGGACAACAAACTACTGTTTGCTTGGATATTGTACCAGTATATCAGAATATTTGGATTGAAGCGATTGCCAGTCGAAGTTTTCGATTGGCTTTGATATCTTGGAGTCGCTGGCTATTTATAAGTTTTAGCAAAAGAAAGTTCGGCTTCATCGTCGTGTCAGACGAATGAATCGGCCAGTTTGCCTTCTTATTTCTCTTTGACATTTCTGATTGAGACATTGTTAAGATGAGAAATTCGTTCGAGTCGTTTCAGATATATACAAAAAAGCGCTAAAAGTCCAAATTTTGAAAGAAGTTGCACTTAGACAGGTGGTGAGAAAACGGGTTACTTTTTAAGATCACAAGAACGAAAATACACCAAAATTTCCTGGCATGGAAATAAGATATTAAGCAGCATTCTGACGCTACTTAAGAATAATTTGGGTTGTTTATAACGTCTTTATTTAATAATCTATCACGGCTATTGAAAATTTAAGGTTTGAAATATATTTTCGTTTTAGTTGAATTCAAACATACAGAACGTATTACGAAAGTGAGAATTTTTCTGTTTTCTCTGTCGATCGCATTTTTAAATTCCGAAAATTTTAGGTTTCCTTTTTTCTAAGAAAACAGCCTAACCTGCGGGATGAAATGTGAAAAATTAATCTTCAGAAAATCGTAGGGAATTTATTTGATAAGCTTCGAAAATTGTTCAAGAATGGAACGGTCATCTAGAAATTTTAGCAGTCCTAAAGTAATAGAAAACTCTAGCCAATATTTGCTTCTCCGAACAGATATTTTACGGAAAACAGTCGTTGGGTGCCCTTGATAAAACACAGCGATTTCGTGTTGAATTAACTATTAAGTATACGATCTAAGCCTATCCAGATTCGTGTGCATGGGGCCATGAAACTCATCTCGTGGTAACTTTGTCCAGGATTTATCATCTACTTGAAACGACAGCAATGAAGTCAGAGCCTTCCGTTATTCTCTGACTAATTTAACATAACAACAAAGTAAATGTCAAAGGTGATTACAGTAGCGCAGAGTTTATTTTGCTTTAAATACGATAACTACAGCTGTAGAAAGAATTGCTGAAAGTATTCCAAATGGTTTGGATCTTGCTTACAAAAGGTTTCAATTGATTTCACAGAATGCAAACATGCCCAGCTAGAACCTCATATTGCATAACCATTAACATTAGACTTTTCTCTTTTCTCTTAAGCTTTACAGAGGTAACAAAATTAGCATTAGCAATAAAACTATAGCTCTCTTTGCTTTTGAATGCTTTATTAATTTAGCTTAATTTTTGCTTTGATTTATGATTTATATTAACTAAGGCTTATTATTTTTAAACACCATTCGCGTAGCAAAATAATTAAGATTCGATATTGCGCGGCTCGATGAATTACATGTACACTCTTTTGTAAAATACAACAAAGTTAATCCTTATAGGAAATTCGAAGCTGAGATTTTACAAAAGGTTCTCAAATTATATTAGTATAGGTAATTGCATGATTTGTAGTGACATTTGGCATAAATACCAGGAATGATATTTCGAAATTTTTATACGTAATTTCACGAGCCGTTAGGCGAGTGAAATTTGAGACAATTTTGAAATATCACGAGTGGTATTTATGCCAAATATCACATACTTATCATGCTATTATTTGTTTATACTACTACCCGCAAAAGGTTTGTAATTTTCACATGTAGGTATTTCAAATTAAGCTAAAATACCACTGCCCTAAGCCAATCAGATTGCAGAAATTTCTCATGCAGTAGTATAACGGGGCGTATGCAATTAGGACAACGTCAACGTCAACGAAAACATTAGAACTTAGCACAGTCTTTGCGGTCACGACTACGACGTGAAATCCCCTAATTCGAGTTTTTCTTGAGTACGTGAGCAGACGAAGATTAAACTTCAGAAAAATATCCAAACCTTTGACAAACTTAGCGACTTGGAATACAATAGCGATAACCTTTTGAAGAATGCGAATGCCTAAATTCACTTTTTAAAACGTTTTCGTTGTCGTAATGGTACAGCATTTGCACCTGAAGGGAAGAAGGTGTGTCTGGATAAAGGGTGGAATGAGGAGTTAGGGTATAAAAGATGGTCTAAGTGTACCTTTAACCCATAACATTTTGTAAAAACGCTCTCAGAAAGTAACACTGTTTCTCTTTTTATATCAAGTAGCGTTTTGTTAATGTTCAGCTTCTTTCTGAAAACAGCAAATGCACCCTTAGTTATTTTCTAATCAGAAGCTGTAATTTAGAGTGTAAAAGACCTCAATAGAAACCGATAGCAAGCAGCCAAAAGATTTTCATAGAGGTCTGAGAAGGAACTCTCAGAGAAGTGAGTCATTTATCGACATTTCACTTGTCAGCCTTATCTGTCTCCTCATTGTGCACTGCGTATAGAAGGACTGGGGAATAGTCGTAAATGTTGAGAAATGGAGAGTGGGTTCTTGTCAGCTATAAACTGCTGGTGTTTAAAAAGATTTCGACCAAAAAGCTTATCATGAATGTATCTGCTATTGGCATCGCTCAGGTGGACATGTGTCCTGTTACGCCTTATTTACTATACCTACGCAGACGTTCTTAGGACTCCGTCACGCGTGAGGAAGCCCATAGAACGCCTGCGTAGGAGGCTAGTGGACATCTATATTACATGACAAACATGCGGCGCTCTTTTAGAGAGGGATGCATAGGGCGTGAATTGCGTAGTTCGGCTACCAGGCACCGAGAATAAGTGGCTTTATTAGAAATCTTAAAAGCGAGACCATAGATAGCTGAAGATATCATGGAAAAGGTAATGGGATAGGATATGATGAGTTAAAACATGTAAGGGATTAGATAAGATAAGATAAGATATGGATAAATTAGAAGAATTTAAGATATGTTAGGATAAAACAAAAAAGGATTATGTGATTTATATGGTATAATGAAAAGATATCATCAGCTTTGTTTAAAAAAGAGATAAGATACAGTAATCTCTCGGAGACCTTTTTTTTCCAGTCATTTTCTTGAAGGGGGTGTATTGGAGGGATTGTGGTATCTTATAAGGTTGGGTAAGACAAAGACTAACAGGATAAGACGGCAAAACTATGATCCGGGGATATGATAAGAGTGAAAAAAGTATGTTATGATTAATCAATAAGTGGAAGTAGACTACGATAATAAAAGAAGAGACAAAGATACGGCGTTATGAAGAACAATGATTACGGTAAGATGGAAGAGATAAGAAAGCGGGATAATATAGGATAAGGTAAGAATAAGATTATTACATAAGATGTGAGCTAGTATAGGATGAATTATGAATGATAATAAAATGAGATAAATACAGTATATACATATATTTATTGCAACTTAAGTGGCTTTTCATGCCACTTATGATTCACGAATATAAAATTACATGTTACTTGAGATTCTCAAAGGTTAACCCATTCCACAGGAACAGAAGGATACTGACGAAAATGACGAACCACGAGAGCCGTTGTTAAGCTACACCTTTTTTTTGGGGGGGGGGGCGAAGGGGGGGGAGGTTGACTGTCACATATACCCTAAGTGTGTTACACGGAATTGAGGGAGTTTCAAGTGCTCAATTCTTAAATAGGGTTTTTTGTATTGTGATTCTTCCAAAAGTTATATAAGGGATAAAGGTTCCTTCAAATTCTCTCACAGGATCTTAACTGTCTATAAAAGACTTAACTACCGTCTAGCTGCGGAATTCTGAAAATAGGACAGTTTGGGAAGGTTTCTGGGAAAACTGCCCACCTACTCCTCCCCTAAGTTAACATTAACACTTACTTCTCACTTAGGGCAAAATGGTGGCTTAGGGGAGGGGTAGGTGAGCAGTTTCCCCGAAACCTAACTTGATCCGGCGTTTTAAGGGATGCACGTCAACCGGAAGTAAACTATTTACAGTCATGTGCAGAGGTGTTGCCCAAATTTGGTAGCAGCAAGGCATGTTAAACGGGAAGAGGCCTCACTTCCGGTTGTCATGCCTCGCTTTATACGCCTCAATATCGCATTTGTAGAACTGTAAATAATAGTCAGTCAACGGACGATGTCCGATCCGACCCATATCCGACGAAATCCTTCCTGCAGTCAAACATTGAATTTTGTAGTTGAATCACAGGCGGCCCAAACTCACGTTGCGAGGGAAGGGTGACAGGGCGGAAATGACACGTCAACTAGGCTCTTGCACTGTGAAAAAGCGAGTGCTTGCACCCGTCGTGTAAGTGCTAATTGTCATAATGCAAATTAGTTAGTAGGCGCAACAGTGGTCACAGGTACTGGACGAAAGCCAGATGTGCCTAGAAGTCCGGCACAAATGGCTCGATTTAATGGGGAAATTATGGATCTTTTTTCGAGCCGATCTCCCAGAGAGGAAGAAGAGGTTTCCCTCTTAGGCCGGAGCTGAAAAATTTGCAGCGGATTTGAATTTCGGCGAAAAAAACGGCATTCTTGTTACAACTGGTCCAGGACCCCGACAGATCGAAGTGACCAGCCTTCACTTCGTTCTATGAAAGGAGTAACAGTGGTTACGCAATAAAGCCAAAAAAACAGTAAAACGACAAACAGACACCAAAACGCAGTGGAATACATTGCAGGTAAGTCTTTTTTATTCAATTCGTTTAAGAAAAAGTAAGG
The DNA here is from genome assembly GCA_964035705.1 of Porites rus. Classification (NCBI taxonomy): domain Eukaryota; kingdom Metazoa; phylum Cnidaria; class Anthozoa; order Scleractinia; family Poritidae; genus Porites; species Porites rus. Next base: position 42,355,387 of record OZ037992.1, read on the forward strand.
TTTTGCGTTATTTAGCGTGCAGAGATCTCAGTAATATATTTCTCATACAAAGTCTCTTATATTTTCAACGGTCGCCTGTAACGCGACACCGGCGCGTCACCTATGTTATGTAAATTACATTACACCCTTCCCTCGCAACGTGAGTTTGGGCCGCCTGTGGTTGAATATTTGCATTGATTCGTAAGTGTTTTTTCACTAGAACATGCAAAGCTAAAAAAACGAATTATCAAGAGTTTCATGACCAGTGGAGAGGCAGTCCTCCGCATTCAAAATACAAGGAAAGAGAGGGTCTGATAAAATACTATAAAACGTCATTAAATTTTACCCTAAAACTTATGGGTTGTTGCACCAATTATAAACGAATTCCTGAGACTTTGGTTAGTAATGTTCAGGAAATACATTTCCATTTTCCTACCGACTGTACTGAGGTGGTTTTTTTTTTACAGCTTTGAAGGTTTGGAGCTGGCGATAAAGACGCCACGTTGTAACTGAAGCACAAAGGTGTGATCCCCCAACCAGAAAACGAGGCCTTCCTATCAAGCGAGATCTATGTTAGTTCCAACCAAAATCTCAGTGGGTTTAGATTACAAGAAATTACACACCACAATCCTGAATTCGATAATAGCTTTGAAAAGAACCTTTTTTTCCATGTCAAGAGACAACAAATCACATGCAAATTCCAAAGCAAACCTGCCTAAGTAACAAGCATTACTCATTCTTAAACATGTCACTCAGAAGTCTCTCTATAGGGACAGTTCCGATTGTCTTCTTGAAGAAAAGATCCTCGATCTCCTTGGCGCTGATTCGTCGTAAGGCTGGTAACAAAAGAAGTAGGCGTCCAAACCGCGCGAGCTGAGTGGGGCACTGGGCGCGAACATACTCCCCTAGCATGAGTTGGGCCTGGTCCTGGGTGGATTCCACTTGCTCTGGATCCTTGAGCCCGCAAGCAGCTAATAAAATTGTGCAAATGAAAATATTGATTGTAAATTGATTGTAACACAATACACTACTGCATTATCAGATTCATTAGTTTTGTTGTTGTTGCCTTTAGAGTGCCTTTAAGCTGACCTGCACTTACGACGCAACAGAATGCTTGCATGGATGAGCAAAGAAAACCTAAACCAATACTGTATGATATAAGTTCGTTTTTCCATATTATTTTTTGTCTACCTTATTGGGTCGCCTGCGTAAAGATTCGTAAGAGGTACAGAACAAAAACCGACAGCAACAAACATGTATCTACCCCGAGGGGTGTACTTCCTTATATGGCCTATACGGGGATGTGCCGCTAGACAGGGTATGGTTTTTGTCCTCCCTGTCCTAAACAGGGTATTTAATTACGCGCGAGCCTGTTTTTAGGAGATAGTCTAAATTATAAACAGGGTATTGCCTGCACGATTGATTTGATTTGCTTGAGGGAATTTGTTTGTACTCTAACTATAACGCGAATTGCTCTATTGCAATTGCCTATTAATGGCCTTAAACCAAAACGACGTACATTTTTTCTGTTGTCCTGAAGAGGGTAATAAAATTGAGTGTGGTGTCCTAAACAGGGTAGATATTTTAGAGTTTTTGTTGTTGTTGTTCTAAACAGATTCAGGGTTTCAAACCCTCAGTGGCTCACCTATACCCAAATATTGGTCGAGTAAACCCCTCCCTGTGGGTGTCTAACACCGCATAATGAACGATAAAATGACATGACGCTGCACTTACTTGGCTTGAAGAGCACTATCGCCTTGAGACAAGCGTATTCAGTAGAATCAACATTAGCAGCCTTGAACTTGTTGACTGTTTCTTGAATCAAGCGCACCGTTGCCATGACATCGACAATTTTCTCTGGTGGCGTGCTGTCCACGTGTAAACCGGCAGCTGACAAAATTGGTGCGATTTCAAGTGGCATGGACCACTGGCTGGCACCAAGCAAAAATAGTTCCCTCCAACCTTCCTCTAGCAGAATTACCTATCGACACATAGATAAAGTCATTTAAAATTGTTTTCTTGTTTATTTGTTCCTTTTGCTTTTACCTCGAGAAAGGTAAAGGGCCCTTGCATTCACCATGTAGTCACCTACATGAAGACAAGATGATAAATCTCGTTCTAGTAGAGAAAAGAAAGACGGAAGAAAAGACGATAACTCTGCTGTACTGTCATGGCCATTATATCATGCGAGTCAAACACCAGGGGGGGTACTAAGAAAATTTTATAGGGGGAGGCTCCGTCCCGAGCTCTAACTCCTTTCCTGCCTTTTAAAAATGAATGAATCACAAAACCAGCACGTTTTCTCGACTCTTTCAAAGGGATAAAATGAATCATTTGGCCCTTCTGGGGGTTTTTACAGACCAAAATGACAGATTTTCCTACCCTTTCATATGCTTCAACTAGTGACATTGCTACCCTTTCATATACCTGAAGTCTGCAAAAGGTAATCAGTACCAGTTTCAGCACTGATGCACTCGTACCAGCTCCGCGGTATGGCCAGTAAAAATGATACTCCTTTTGGACGAAGCCATTCCCAAAAAGCCTTTAACCCCACTCTCCAGGGCTGAAACGCTGAACCTTATTGACCTTCTTTCGTTAAAAGGTGTTTTTCTTCTTCGTTAAATGACAGATTAGGTTGGCTAAGGTTATAAATGGTCTCAGGAGGCAAGTTTCGGTCGTAAAATTAACATCAGCATCAGTTAATGATACTCATAGATTGTCTCGACTTTTTTTATCTAGGCCCAGTTGTTCGAAGGCCGATTAGCGCGAACTAGGGGTTAAATTTTCAATCCAGGGCCGAGTTGTTCAAAGCTGGGTTAAGATAACCCGGGGTTAGTGCGAGATTTGAATTCAGATTTGAAAGCTTAAAAAGCATTTCAGTTTTAATTCTTTTTGTCTACAAGTTGATGATTGAAAGCTCTAAAAATAACAGAGGAAATTATCCGAGAAAAAGCTTTTGAACACAAGAGAAAGAAACCCGGGTTAAGCGCTAATCGGCCTTCGAACAACTGGGCCCAGTTTTTTTTCTTTTGTTCAAAAGCATTTTCTCGAATAATTTTCTCTACTTTTTTAAGAGCATCCGATCAGCAAAGTGTAAATAACAAATAGAATTAAGACAGAATCCATCAGGAAATAAAGTAATTTCACTTTTCAGTAGCCAAAAACCTTGTATCAGAATAATTTAAACAATACCACATCCTTTTTTACATTTTTCAAGGGCTCTAGATATATATAATTAGTCATCTGTAATAACACCAAAGACTATGTCTCATCGGAGCTCGAGAAAATAAATGTCAAATTTCACAAGAATTGTGAAAACACGGGTAAAATTCTGAAAATTTCATGTGTAAGATATCATTTTGTGAAATTTGACATTTATTTTCTCGGGCTCTCATAAGAAATATTCTTTGTTATTGTTTGGTGTTATTACAGATAACTAATTACATCTATACCTCTTAAAAAATATAACAAAGAATGCAATATTGTTTAAATTGTTATGGTACAAGGTTTTTATCCACTGAAAATTAAAATTACTCAACTTACGGCTGCTGGATTCCGTCTTGAACTAAGTTTGCTGTTAAGCTTTCATGATTATCTGAATTCAAATTTCGCATCAACCCTGGGTTAACCCAGCTTTGAACAAATCGACCCTGATCTCTAAAGGGCAAGAACTTGACAAGGTGGATTTGTCAAATAAACTATAATATCAGAGCTGTTGATGGTGTCTAGTCTCACCTGATCTCTGAAAGGCAAACTCATAAATGAAGGAATATTCCTGGCCCATTTTACTGACATAAACAACAGCTTCGCGGCCGCTTCACAAACAGCTTCTGGATTCGAATAATACATAGAAACTGAGATGTCAGATTGAAATCTGATTGGCTTATACTCCAGCCCAAGGTCAAAGTCGTTTGGCGGTAACTGGCATCCATCTATACATGTTTCAGCTGCCAGCAAAGTATTGATAAAGCCACTCGTATTATGCGGGACATGCGCAGTGCTACCAATCTCCATTCTATCTTGAGCCTCTTTGAGCATCTTCTGCTTTCGAAGAGTAGAGCTTCGGGGCCCGCGTTCATGTTGAACAGCTGAGAAATAATCAAGGTAGGTACTTTAAGTAGGGTTATTAAAGTGTATCAAGAATGCAATTAACATGATGTATTAACATAAGAAAGAGGACCTAATTGAATACACGCTGTCTGACCCCCGAATTTTGCAAAAATCACTGTTTCAAATGCTCTTGAGAATATGTAGACAATCCAAAAATCCATGAATAAATTTTTTTGTAATTCTAATCTCATGTGTAGGTCTCATCTGCGAATGAAGAAAGATTGAAAATAATGTAATTTCTTTTACTTTTTTTGCTTTAAAAATACATTTTAAAAACGCCGACCCGACTTCCTTCAATTCCAATGCTTGTCCATTTCCTTCCACCGCGTCTACACCAAAAACATTCAGATTGCCGATATTACACTGTTACGGCATTATCACTCTATGGACTCTTTCACGAGCTGGATGTTACTTTAAAGAGAAACGGGGAACGGGAAATGAAAAATGAGAGCTTGAACCCTTGCCCTGTCAGTAACTTCATTTCCAATTATCTCTTTTGTTCGCACTTTTCATTTCCCCTTTGCCCGTGCTTTTTCACCGCTTCCCCCGTTCCCCGTTTTATGCTCAATGACATCCGTTTCACGAGATTATTGGGAAACATAAGTAAGAAAAAAAGTAGGCAACCAATGACCTTTCCAGACTGGACCTGGGAAACGGACGGCAACGTTTGTTCATGGGATACTGTAAAAACCAGCGAGCAAGAACCGCGAGGCTCCATTCTCCTAAGTTAGCCCAAAAAGGTCATTACTTATAATGAATGGTAATCAGCGCAAATTTAGTCTGTTAAGGTTCTTAAACAGGTTGTTATTTGCTGAAGAAAAAAATGCATTGTAGCTAAGAGTATTTAGTGCTATTCAACTTATTCCGTATATAAATCTATACACCAATTTACATTGCAGTTGGAGTGACTGAAGGCACCTATATGTCTCCTAAGAGGATCCTGAATGTTGACTTATCTTATTTGCCCAAGTGTACAGAATTCTTTTATAGATTTTAGAAAAGAAGAACCTGTTTCAAATTTTAGGCCAAGCAGGTTCTTATATAGAGGGCGCCTAACAGGGAATTTTTTTATCTTTTGCAGGTAGTACCTGAGGTCAATACAGAAACTAAAGAAATTACAGTTGCAAAATTAGACTACATCAAATTTTATTGAAAAACAGACGCAATTAAAAGATGTCGAAAGAAATTATTCGAAGAGAAGAAAGAAATATAAAAGCTGACGTTCCTAAGTAAGAGGATAATAAATTAAAGGCGGTTTTTCAAATTGCAATTTGCAGTTTTTTTTTGCAACTACGCAATCATATCAATGACGTTGACATATTCTCAATTATCATTCCTAGAATTCACATAGTTTCAGAGGAAATTTATTCCGTTATTCGCCTTCAAAATAAAAAACGACTTTGATAGTTTCAAAAAGAAAGGTTTGGGGAACACAAATAAGAATTTGAAAGTTGGCTGCAGTTTGTTGAACTGCGATTCTGCTATTTTGAAATCATTCGCCATACTATCCAAATGTTGCGGCGAACATTCTTTAGTGTTGTTTTCTTTGTGCCAAGATAAAGGAATGTTTTGTAAACTTGTAAAGTAATAAAAATTTAGACAATAACAAAACACCAAAAATTCTTGATAAAATGAATTCAATTCAACTGACGAAAATTCGTGGGTTCGTTGTATACGTATTTTTAGCATTAAAAAATGCTTGTCGTTGGCGTTCTGTGCCATGAAAGTGATTCAATCAACCGCTTACACCAAAAACAGAGCGATAGACAAAGGGCCATTCATATACAAATAAGTATCACACGAGCCAAAATCAGCGGGTAGCGTTGTCAAATCTTTTGATCTATACACGTACCCTTGAAATTATCGTGAAATATTAATTTTTGTCAATTAGGAATGTCATATCGACGCGATAAATCAAATTTAAGCCGATAATCTAAAAAAAGTGGGGAAATGTTTGAACACTGAACACAATGCGTGTCTTGTTAAATCCAATTATAACAGATCGTTTAACTTCAAAGGAACTTCGGTAGAAAAAAATATGGCAAAACTTTTATAAATAGAAAAAGATCTCTTTTTAATCGCGGTAACATTCAATTAGCAATTATAGTTTATCTGTAAAACGCAATAAAGGACTTTAAAACTTGCAAACAAATTTAAATAATTTCATCTTGGTAAAATTTTGGGCTGATTATATAATCTATAGGATCTGGCTACATCAGTAAAATGAAAGTTCGTTAACGGCGATTTAGTTTCGGGCTTGAAAATGAAAAAGCAAAGTGTTTAAAAGACAAATTCTGGGTATGTATATATCATTGGTTCAAATCTGTTTGAAGACACGGAATACTAAAAGCAGACGTAGCAAAGCGATTCAAACTGTAACTGGGTGGCTTTTTAGCTCAAAGAATTTTTGACAAAATGATATTTCACTTAAGAACATAATGTACGCATTCTTTTCAAGTGACACAGGTGTTTCGAAACATGTTTTAATTTGTGGTGAATATTTGATCTTCAGCTTGCGGCGAAGCCCACTGCTGTGAAAAAAGTTAAAACAACATTAAAAATTTACATGGTTTTGACTCCCTAGTGTAAAATCTCTTAAAAGTGTTACTTTAATTATCACCTATCCGAGCTTTTGATAACGTTGGAAGCTGATATTTCTGATAGTGGATTTCAAAAATACATCAGGATGAAGTGCTACAACCAGAAACTAGAATGAGTTTTGCTCTGTTAAACTAGGCCTTTGTATGTTCGTGTGTGTTTGTAGTGTTTATGGCAAAAAGTCTTGTTTTATTTTGATACAGAAAACGGTTTGCTGATGCAGCAATATTCAGTTTGGAAATGAAAAAAATACAGACATCTTACGTATAACAAAAACCTTCTGTATATATTTGAGGATAACGTAATCGAACTGTATCCAAACTTAATATAGTGTGCAAGATGTGGTAATAAAATGTAATACTTCTCTGAGGCCACAGTTCAATTAGTATAGAGAGCAAATAAAATGAGAGTTAACAAGACGAAAACTTACAGGGAAGCTACACGAATCTCAGTGAGTATTTCAGTCGGTACAGGCCGATACACTTAATTAGTGTCAGCTTGCTTAAAAACAGGTAACGTTCACGTAGAAATCTATAACTTTTAAAGCAAGTCTTTTAAGGTAAAATCTTCTTGATGCTCCCCCAAAGAAATTAGCTATTTGCAGGTTGAATGTCGGATTTTCAAGTAAGCCTGGCAGTTGAAATTCATTTGCAAGTGGTTTTTCTGTTATTTCGAAGTTCATTCAGTATACAATCAGATTTTATAATTATTGGCAAATACTTAGAAACTTGAAAATCGGTGGTCTTCGACTTTTACTTAGTCGAAGTGTCAATTAGATTTAAAGCTCATTATACGAAGTGATAATGAAAATATTTTGTGTGATGACAAATTTCGTTATCGCTTTGTTCCGCCCATAAACATTTGTTCTCCCTTTATGTAACAAATCACCATTTAATTACGAAACTACTCCTACATCAGTAAGTTTTAACCTTAAGTACACAAAATTCGACAGTAACGTTCTTCTCTGTAAACAGAAATGGAGGAATAGTTTTTCTCTTATTTCTTAAAACCGAAACCAAGTACCACCATCGGAAAATTTTGGGGCCTATTATACTCCAATAGCCGCTGCCTTTCCGTTTTACAGTATCTCCCAACAACCATAACTGACAATTTTCGACAACATTATGGAGATCTCGACTCTTCACTAGCTCTTCAGCATGACTACTATACATTAACTTTTTGATCTTCTTTGTAAGCCAAAATCCTGGAAGTTTCAACACTCTCATTCCGAACACATCTATACGCTTGCTGCGAGCGACCTCCCTCAACTAATTATTCGGTCTATTCGATCCCCCGGCCAGCTACCTTGGTGTGAATTATCTTTCGTGTTGGAAAGGAATTCTTGAGATACTCACCGTGGGGCATCGTTCGGGGAAAACAATAAAATAAAACAAAAATACACCTATTAAAATTGAATTCTGATAGAGTCGTTTAGTGATTGTGCACTAATCTTTTAGATTTGGAGAGAAGAAAATTCACTTCAACCAATCTCTTTCTCGCGTTTTCCCACCTTAAAAATGCCTCAAAAAGAAAAATTTAGCATTTTAGCATTTTAGTATTTTACAGTATTTGATTCCTGAGTAAAGAAAAAAATTTGGCAGTTTCGCTACTTGTACTTATTTCCCCATAACATAATATTTTTGAAAAATGCAGCAATTTTTTGGTAATGCTGGACAAATAGCCATATTGCCAAATAGATGTTTGCTATCTCAGCTTTTTTTAGAAGCCATGGGGAGTGTCCATATTTATTTTATTATTCTTAATGTTTTTTTGTTGATGTTGCTGTTGTTGTTTGTGCGTGGATAAAGTAAACTAGGAAAGTAGCACGAACAAATGTTTCAAATGATATTAAAAAGAATCGATTTTGGTCAAGTTGCTGATGAGTTTGTTTACCTTCCCTGAAATGATTAAAACCGATTTCAACTGAAATCAGGAAAATAACCAGTCCCTCCAACCAATCTTATTTATTTTAAAGAGGCAAACATACTGTAGTAAATGCTGAAAAATATTTGGCGATCGTTTTTCAGTTCTCACTTCTGAATAGTGACGCGAGCCAGATATGAACCTCCGGAGGGTTACTATATACTGTACGGATAAAATTCTTTAGCGCTGCGTTGTTAATTTGCTGTACAAGATTTTCTTTAAGTAGAATCCATCTGTTCTATTAGAAGCAACCAATAAACAAAGCTAAATGCAACGAAACCGTCAGCGGAAGAGCAAAACTTTGCTCTTCCAGTCCGACGTCTTAAACGCTTTAAACTGAATTAGCATGACTTCAAAGAAAACCTTTCATAATTCTGGTTTCAAAATTCAGATGCTTCAAAATGCCTCGAATTTACTTGCCTGAGGATTAATGAATCAATTCTATAGCCATAAGTGGAGACGTTTTAAGCCAGATGAATTTTGAGCTTAAAAGCAAATTTATTAAATACGCCCGAAGCCTCATTTTATCGTCACACCTTTTTTGTTCCGAAGAAAAAAAGTTCAGAAGCTGAAAAGCGAGTAATTTCCTGGGCCTTTTTACCCTTAATTACATGTCCTTTTTAGATTTTGCCAGCTAATGAACATATTGAAGCCGATTAATTCGTTTTTTCCTGCAAGCAGGAAATTCTGTGAAACCTTTTCATAGAGAGAAAGAAATATTAAATTCATTATTCACTGTTAACAGGGGACAGATGAGGGATAAAAATAATGTAGAATTAAAAATAATAATATTCCATACAAAACCGGGACGTGGCCTAGGATTAGAACAAATCTCTGAACAACACACTAGAAAGCTCTTTTAATGGTTTGTGATGATAAATTCGTATTAATTTTCAGGTATTTGTCTGTAGTTCTGTTAATTTCCCTTCCAATTTAGTGAGGCTACCATGAAAAGGGCTCGCATGGCCAAACAAATCAACCTGGAAGACTATTGAAATTCGAGTCATTTTCTCGCGAATTTAATTCATCTGTCAGTTCACTTAATTTTAAATTTTTACGTCTGGCTTGGAAGACCTTTCCTGCGTTTTGAACGAAGCTTATCACACTCACTTTGTACACGATTGTTAAATAATGATTCCAGAGAATCTTAACACCAAAAGCTTTTCGGTAGTTAAAAATAAAACGTTGAAGAGACCCGACAAGAAAATGACTTTTAAATGACTTTTTCTCTATACACAGGCAACTGCACGAAAGAGTTAAAAGTTTGGTTCGAAAATCAATCACTTTTTCTTTATGTTTAATATCGGAAAAGTCTTTTAATGTAATTTCATTATAATGGTTCGTTTCACCGTTTGCTCGGAGACAAAGGCTCGCGCTTCCATTACCAAAAATAATGCTTTGGCGAAATTGATTTTATAGGGAAGGGAAAATGGAGACAAAACGATCACATGCGAAAAGGTTTCTTGCTATTCCTCGCTGGGAATTATCGTGGAAATTCCGATAATTTTTAACCATTGAAACTACGACTGCTGTATAAAATCCAGTCTGAAACATCAAATTTAGTTCGACACATTGAGTGAGGTATATTATCTAATCGTTGAACACCTTAGTAATGTAAGGTTGGTGGGACTTTGAAGAACAGTGAGATCGTTAAGATGTTTTTTCTTTAAGCGGACGAAAGTCAAACAGTTTTAACGCTTCCTTCGAAGAATCCGATTATCATTTAAACGGTCGGAAAAACCCAGTGTAAATATTCACAATAAAAACTTTGTTGATTTTAAAAATTCTATGTCATAATCACGTTTGCGCTATCAATAAATATGACCGTTAATAGTAAGCGAAATATCTACAAAACGTCTGGAATACTCAATAGCAAATTTTTTTGCGCGGTGAAAGGGCTTAACGCGCGCGAGTAGAGTTCCTCTCGCTACACGCGTCACAGCCTTAAAGCAATTAAAGAAAAGTACTACATTAATTCTATCCTCTTACCATCCTTGTTCATGGTCACTTCGAAGCATTTTTTCAGTCGGCAGGAGCGGCACTGGTTTCTATGGATTTTATCCACGGGGCAGTTTCCCTTACCATTCGTAGCTCTGCAAGTGTATGAACGGTTCCTACGTATGCTTCTCTTGAAAAAGCCACTACAGCCATCACAGGCATATATTCCATAATGCTTACCGGAGGATCTGTCTCCGCAGACTTTGCAGGGAATATCCAAGAGACGACCTTACCAAATTCGAAAAAGAAAGATAGAGTAACTCACTTCGGTTTAGGAGAGGTTAGGTGAGTCAGTAAAAGGCCTGTAAAAAACTTCCTGGTTTAATATCTATGTAGTATAAAGTTCGTTTAACTATATTTACCGTTAGGCTTGGATTTATCACTCTTGTCGAAATCCATTTCGTCTTCTCGATGATCAGAATTCATTCTGGATGGAAGTATTGCTGTAATCAAGGTCCACATCCAATTTTACCGACTTGCGCGAGTTAACAACGTTTAACGGGTATTGTGCGCCGTTCTACGAGAGGCCAGATTAATAGCAAATGTCAGGAAGGCTTAAGAACACGGCTGTCGTGATTGGACGAACCAGGGCCATTACTGTCTCACTTTCTATTTCTCGCGAAACAACAAACAATTTGATTAAGGCGTTTGATTCGCTCACACACTTAAAAGCATTGTTAGACGGCGGTTACTGATATATGCCAAGCAAATCAAGCTCATAAACGCCGAACCATTTATTTTATATACAGCAGGAAAACATTCTTGCGTGAACCAATTTTTCTCAATGTTTTCCATTCGCTATCTCTCGCAAAATTTGTTTTTATAAGCGCTTCCAAATCCTATTCTTCTACGCATACTTAACTTTCGGATGACTTTCAAAATATTGTTTGATGTGTTGATAAAATATTTAACGGGTGAATACTAACTAAATTATTTAAAAATATCACCCAAAAATATCAATCTTTCAATCATTATGAATTTAATCAGAGATAACCTACAGACGGAGAGGGATTAAAACAATTTTGTCAGCGGGTTGAAAAACTTTTTTAGAAGATTGCGATGGCAAATTATTGACTCCTTCAAGGAACGGTGCTAAAAAGTAGACCAGAAAGAAAAGGAACTAGTCAGCTTTCTAAAACCGACAGGAATAACTCAATTTCAAAGAGTTGTGACACTTCACCAAGCCAATCGGATTCGCAGCCTGGTTTTGAATGACACGTGAAGAATCGAACAAAAGAAAATGGGTGGTTGATGCCTATAGATTGACGCGTTTTCTATTCTTCCTTTTCTCCCACATCCCACCCAGCTGTCAATCCAACAATTTCGTTTTATGACACCTGCCTTTGTCTCTTGCTTGCACCTGGCACGAGCACTGTAATAATCGCTGGAAAAAATATATTTTCTAATTTGCGTTTGTAATTCTCGCCCTTTAAACCTTCTCCGTGCTAAGAACGCAAGTAAGTCAAACTAAATCCATCTTCCAGAAACATCCGATTCCCTCAGGGCGGCTAGACCAGTTTATATAAACATAACTGTTTTCCTTCCTTGTTGAAAACTTTTTATCCTGAATTAAATCGTTTATAGTTTTTCCATTGTCCAGTTTAGAGCAATTAGGGATGGTAAATAATTTCGCGCGTGGTCTAATTATCACTTAAGCAGACGGCAAGCAGGTCGAGAATGAATACTTGAAATTAGAGAACAATCACTCACATTCGATGTCGGAAATCAAACGGATGTATTGTTCCTTCCAGGAACGTTTTTGTTTCGTTTTCGTTTTGACTTTTCTTTTTGCTTAAAAAGTGAAAAATCATTGGTGTTACAAAAGAAGTCTTTTAGCACGTGCCACTGTTCTATTTACTTAACGCCGAGTCAAGGAATGAAAAATAAGAGCTTCTAAGCACGCGATAAGTAGCTAATATAAAGTGCTTGTCAAAGCAACGTTTTTACACTTAATCGCCCCTGCAGTGTTTCCCATCCTTTACAAATATTAAGGTTAGTAAAATGTTTAGAAAATGATAGGTGAAATGGAGAAAAACGGCGACAGAACAAAACAGAGACGCCTCGCGAACTGCACAAGGTATTTTGCAGTTCAAAACGACGAAGCGGTATTGGGTCGAGAAGGGTAATTTATTTTCAATTTAAAAAACGTAAATAGCAGTAATTTAATGTTTATGGTAAAAAAATTTGAAATCTAATGCGAAGTAAGTGGAAATTTAATCGAAATAACTGTGGCTTATAGAAGGTAAATCGGCGATCTAATCACAAAAGCTAAAATTCAGTACCTTAACAAAAAAAATTGAAGCCATTATACTGTACAGACTGTACAACAGCGAAAAGCGACTAAGTAGTCCTTTTCAGTTAAAAGTTATTTTTGGCTGTGTGCAATGCACTTGAGCTGGAGTTTTCGCTTTTAAACCTGTAAATAAGGTAACTCAGTACCACCATTATTCAAATGGCGCTTTCTTAACCAGTACTTTTCAGTGAGAAGTTCTTTTTGATATTGTAGTTGTAAAAGCCTCCGAGGAAGGTCTGCCATTTGGGGACCAACATTGTGATAAGTTACGATCCGCAAGCGAGCGGCACGCGAAAGAAGACGCGGCTTTGTTGCTCCTCGCACGTTACCTATTCGAAATGGAAAGCTTGATCCCAAGCTAATGTGATTGTGGTGTTTCCACAATTTTGTATCCGTAATTAAAGTCAACCAATGTTACGTTTCAAATAAATGGGGCCACTGAGCAGTACTTCCCTGAATTCCCGGCTGTGGTACTGTTTATTGGTTGTCTAGTTAAACAGTGTGACAATCTAAATAAGAAAGTCAAGATAAGCTATTGATCGGCATGAGCAAGGGTACTCTCCTATGACAGTGGCTATATTTGCAGTGTAGTGAAGGTGGGTACTGCTGTATGTAAGCTAGCGATGTGCCGTGGAATAGGGTATGGTTTTTGCGGTGCTCAAACCTGAAAAGAGGATCTGCTTGGCTTTTATGATCCTTCGATAAGGGCTAAATCGCAGAACACTAATCCAGCCTGTTAAAAACCAAATGACGCTGTACAGTTATAGTATTCACAACGTGCAAGTAGAGCACTGTACATGCAGACAAAAAGATTCTCATTCACCAGTAGCTAGAAATTTTACAGAGGTACCGCGAATCCACGTTACTCATATCCTCCTCCCAAATGAAATCATTTTCGTTCCAGTGGCTTGTTTGAATCTCCATCTTTTTTATCCTCAGTGTGGTGACGTAATCATCACTTGGCTAACTAAAGGCTTTTGTTCTTCAGGCAGCAGGATGGCTGGCTTAACTTTCTCGTGTGGTAAAATCAAGGAAAACCGTGACAGCGCAGTTTGTTGTCAAAAAAATGAATAGGTAAATCGGAGTTAAATAAAGAATTGCGCTGTTATTAGCTACCTTTAATTTAGCTCCCTTTTCTTGGCTTTTTTCTATTTTGTTGATGTTACTGGTTGTTTTCTTTTTTATCTTCAACAGGTTTTCAGGCTAGTTTTTGGTTTCTTAATTTATAGTTAAGTGACTTGAATTCAAATATGACAGCACCCCAAAGTCTTTGAAACTTTAAAATTTATCTCTAAAGGTTACAAATACTGGGTAAATAACACAGAGCAGTAAACTCCATTAAGCATGGCGCTACCTCTTAAAATAGTTATGACTAAGGATCCTCTTTAACTTACCTGTTTTGGCTTCAGTACATGAGTTACTTCCTCTGTCAAAATTGATGGCAGGAACTTGCATTGTTCAGGAGCCAAAGGCACAGATTTGTTAAGCAACTTAATGGCTTTAGGTTGAAAGGTTGATAGTTGGTAAAAAATCTAACCGGATTTTTGAAAACGAACCTAAAGAAGCTGGCAGCCATTTGAGAGGAAAAGGACCAAAAGGAAGGTTTCTTTTGCGTCCGATGAGCCCGAAAATCACACTAATGGACGCCAGAACTTAATCGCTGAGCGAAACTATAATATAAAAGGAACGTGATCTCAGGATAATTCTATCAAATGCCTGAGCGTGTCTAAAGGCACCTAAAATAAGAGAAAAGACTCCAATTCCTGCTTACGCAAGAGGATCGAGTTAAAATTCAGATATAAGAAGCCAACTCCAGCTGAAGTTCCAGTTATGACAGCGCAGGGGAGTCTGCAGTCTAAGCAAAGAGGGAGCTTTAGCATCGAGGAGAACGTCCCTCTAAAAATGAATTCGCGTCTTTCAAACTTTGTCACCTTTATTTCAGTTCGCTGAAAATGTCAGTTGTAGGCGAATTTCCCTGGAGTCGATATCTTGGGGATCGCCCTTCAAGTTTAGAAATTAGGGAACGAAAAATGCGTCGTCGCTTGTTAACGTCCTCCATAAAACGCGAAATTTAGGAGGCATTTTCACGTCGAAGTCGTGCAGTGATCGACAGCAAAGAAATGTAAAAAAACCTGTGATTCACATGCAAAGTTGTTGTTTTGCTGAACAAACCTATTGCTTTTTTGACGTTCTCAGTTGCAATAGCCGTCGTCGTTGCCAAGGCTTCCTATTTTTTTTTTAAATTAAATATAAGAATAAGTTTTTGCTAATAACCTATTATAGCTGTAGTTTGTGTTGTCCATGAAGCAAATGCACCTTTTTATTGACCAGTAGCAGTTTCTTTTTCACTGAGGTATTTTAAAGCCGCAAAGATCAAATGATCGAAAGTGGACCCATTTTGTGCGTGGTCAAAGCACCAATGATCCCGGATGTAAACGTCATTGATGGGTTCAGCGGAAGGGTGTAACGAAGAAAGTTGACGGAAACTTAACAAGTTGATGGAACAAAACTGACGATTGCATGCATCACGGCAAATATATATTCATTTTTTAAGTGTCTCTTGCCAGGGAAAAAATCCGCGCCCAAGAAATCCTCAACGCCGATTTTCCGCAAAGAGAAATGTAGTGTCAATCACTTATGAGGTACCTCAGTAGACCTCCAAATACTAATTGAACACCCAATATACAGTTCTGGATGTGCTTTAACCTGCTTTAACTGATTGCTGAGTAATGTTGGGCATTTTAACTGTCAGCCTAGAAATTAGTCTTTTCGTAAACTGCTAGTTTAAAAGAACTCAGATCCAAAGGGTGCCAGTAAATTAAAGTTAGTGTGCCGAGGGCTGAAATTTTATCGGCAGTAACCTGTGAGTGCAAGCGTTTTAGAGAAAGAAAAAGGGTGAGAAAGAATTGAGGAGCGCAATATCGCGATGGGAGTGATGTGATACCTCGCGCGTCCTTTGAGTACTTGCGCGCATCGATTCACCCTTTCCCTTCTGTTCCAAACGCCTGTCAGGCAGGGAATAAAGAAAATAGAGGATTATAAAGGAACAAAGTGGATAAAATAGGGAATAAAAGGAAAATAAAAGGAATGAAGGCGCGCAGGAACGCGGCAGGAGCTATGGGCTAGCTTGATGTGCGACCTTTGAATACATGCTCGCGCGCCTCCCGTTTTTCCTTCTTCTCCAAACTTCTGTCACGCTGGCTAAACTTACAGTTAAGAAATTACCGAATCTAATTTATAACTGACATTCAAGCTAACCATACAAACCCTCTGCATAGACAGAAAAATAGTCCGCGAGCAAGCTCTCCATTTATTTATGGAGAACGAGGCGAGCAGCGATGGAAAGCGCGAGAGTTCGCGTGACTTCTCGCGACTCGCCCATATGGAGCGCTGGTTCGTAGGCTACCAGAAAGATAGGAAAGAAATTAATACAAGAAATATAATCAACAAAATTCCATGGTGTTTACATTACTAACTGCAGATGATTGCTTCTCTTAAACAGTACCACTTATGACAGTTTTGTGGCGCGCGTTGTTTTTAAATACATAAATTAAGCAAAAATGCTCTTTAGTTAGTCTTGTTTGGCTTAATTTTGCAGTTTACAAGATAAGAACAATCTCGTCCCTAAAGCCTGCGTTACCCTTATCCAGCGGAACGGACAACGGTCCTTGGTGCTGACCAAACGTTTTCATTCTGGCGTTTGCCGTTTGCCGTAAACGTCACTCTAAATCTCGATAATTTTTTACGCAGCAATCGTGTAAGAACTATGATATTAGCGCCATGCAGCCAGGCCAGTGTAACAAAACCCATTGAAGGCGTTGAAAGGGTCGGTGGGGACAACTGAGGGAAGGGACGAGCTAACGGATCCTGTAATGGAGAGACTAATCAAGTATAAGATATAATTAACAATTATTCCTCGAGTCCTCATGGGCTCATGGGCTATTGACTCAGAGCAGAAGCATATAACCCCGATTCGGGGTTATATGCTTCTGCTAAGAGGCTATGAGGGCTAGAGGAATAATTGTTTTGGTAAAATCGAACTAGTTGATCAAAAATCTCGAGACCGGACAACTTTAACGAGTAAAACGCGATTCAGCCGCCATTGTTTTGGTCTTCAAAGCCGGCGCTCCTCGCTGCTATTGGGCTATAACATATAGCCTAGTAGTAGCTCAACCAATCAGAATGCAGCATTGATAATAGACCACTAATTGGATTTTACTAAAAACTGTTAGCCTTTGATTGCGCAAGCTCTCTCATGAACATTTTGTCAAGAATCTCTGCGATAGACAATGCAAAAATTTGTGGGAGGGAGAGAGACAGCAGCTTTGCCATGTTGCGAACTGTGAAATAGCTCTTTCTTCGCTCTTTCTGACTAACTTCTAGCATCAGATCAAGCCAGCTCAGGTAAAATTATAATGAATCAGTGATCAAAGGGGATTATCAAGATCAGTGATAAATAAGCACTACTAATTCAACAATCATGTATATCTTTTCGGTGAGACTCTGTATGGGTATATTTTCGACGAAATTGAAGTCACGGCTTGATCGTTATTAATAAACCGAAGATCTTGGAAATTAAAGCGAAGATTGCATTGCCGGTTTCAGCGACGGCTGGGGCGGTAAAAAATCTGCAAAACGCAACCTCGTCCCCAGGGCTTTTCCCTCAAAAATGGGTGGGGCCCCACCTATTTTTTGAGGGAAAAGCGCTGGAGACGAGGTTGTGCAAAATGCACCCAGCACCGTTTCAGGGTTTTCGTCGGATTATAACTAAAACCATTGCTATTTTGATTTTCTTGTTTCCGTCGTCGTTTTCGTCGTCTTGGTTGCTCAACTTCGCTAGTAGCATTACATCGCAAGACAATTTCGTTGTAACCTGCGTAGAATGGCGGTTTTGTCGGGCACACTTAGCGGCGAAGCCGCAAAAGCGTCGGCTCTTTCGCGAACAGGGCGGATAAAGGTTGGGCGGTGAAACGAGCGCTCCGCTCTTCATTTAATGTGTGATGCGGAGTAGGACTGGCACGAGCGCTCTTTCCGCGCTTCCGGTGCGCTTGAAGGCCGGCGAAATTTTCCTTTTTGCAAACCGGAAATCCTATTTTCTTTCTGTAATTTCAGGCTACAATGTTAAATAGATAAATTCGTTTGATAACAGCATCAATAGACAGTTTCATATGTTTGTGTTTGTGTGCCTTTAAGTCAAACTTGTTGGTCGTATAATGCCAAAATTTGAGTTTAATTTGAAAGTGTTAAATACCTCGTCCTTCTACTAAATATCACCTAATCGTCTTTCGCCGTTTCGTTTGCAAAAGCTTAACACTTCTTAACCTCAATTTTTACATATGTTGAAGGGGGATAAATATTATATACCATAACAAAAAGTTGGATTGATATATTTTGATACAGTGGCGTTGTACTGCTTCAAACTTTGCTTATCGCCGGTGCAACGCGCCATGGCGATTCGCGCAATGCGTCGCAAATCCGGCAGGTAAACAAAATTTATTGAGGTTAGTTGTAAGGTTTTTTCTCCGTTTTTCTCTCTAAAACAAAACAAGGTAAACAGTAAAAACTGAGGGGAAACTAATTTTGAAGTTTCGAAGAAACAGAAAGACGTATGAGATATTTTTTTTCAAAATTAAAAAGAAGGATGATGGTGATTGAAATTACCATAATTTCACCTTGCACGAGCTGCACGCATTTATAAAATATATGTCATCTCATCTAGTTATGAAACACGATCTGCTGTCTTTTAGTTTTGCCATGGATGACATGGATGAGATTTTCCTTCGTGTTTTAGACAGTACTTATTTTTTTTTGTTTTGGAATAACATCGACATTGGCGAGTAGCAGAACGAAAATATAATTCAGTTGTAGAGTCATGGACGTAATAAAAGAAACCCTTTGAAAGAGATGTTTGTCTACTCCAATCTACTCCAAATAAACCTCCCGCAAAAATAGCAACATTTGCCTCTCGGAGACAGCGTACCAGCACAAAGGAACGAGGAAGAAGTGCAAGAAAACAAATCAAGCCGCCATAATTCATTGACAGCGGCAGTGTCTAATGTACAAACCACATCGCAAGCCCCGACCGAAGTCGAAAACAAGCGACTTTTCTAAGCACAGTCCCAGTCCACTGCATCACACCTTTTTGCTCGGACGCGCTCGTTTCACCGCCCAACCTTTATCCGCCCTGTTCGCGAACGAGTGGCGGAGCCGCTCCCGCCCCAATCTCCTCGCAGTTTCACTGCCCCACCTGTCTTGTTTGGGCGCCCGACCAAAACCGCCATGCTACGCAGGCCAATTTCCTTGAAAAAACCGACGATTTGGGGGGAAAAAACGACGTCTGCAGGTACCCATAGAGAGACTGAAATGAGGTACGGCCTTCCTTGCTTACTGTAGGGTCACCAGATCAAATCTTATATAAAGTTAGGTTTCCGTTTTTTAGTAATAAAAATGTTTGACCCGTAGAGCTGAATTTAATTTCTTAAGAAATTGTCACCTTAAAGTACAAACGACCCTCCCATGTGAGCAACAACTAAACGATATCCTAGTTTAACTTGCCCTTTTTTTGCCTATTATGTTTTTTACGTCACTGCAACAAGTTAAGGTTTGTTTAAGGCCGGAAAACGAGAAGAGATTATAAATAAATTTGCTGAGGTATTTTCAAAAGATATTTCAACACAATTACCGGCTTCCTTAAATGTTACGTTAGTAAATGAAATCCTTTGGTTGTTGTCTTTGTTTACATTTCTCCCACAGGTCAAGCAATAGACGGTCTTGGGTACAGAAAGCGTTATGGCCTGGTTTTCCAGAGTTCCGACTTTTTAAGAAGATAAACCGACTTTTAACTATTGATGAGAGGCGTTTCTTAATGTACTTTCCCTTGGGCAAACCTTTACGGAATTTTAGCCTGGAACAAATGAGTTTTTCTGACACATTAACTACAATCTGGTGAAACCTGCAGGCATTCCATCTCCTTTTGAATAAGGAAAATATGCTGTTATTAATGGAGCGGATATCAAATTGGCGGATTACACAATTTTTGTCGTAAGCTAAGTTTCTTTTGCCCACGTTTTGAACCTCTTTTAGGTTAGTTAAAATTCAACTTTTCATAGAGGTCTAAAGGAAATGCATAAAATTTTTATTTATCTTCCTTGTTCGCTGGCTTCTAGAGTAAGACATCTCTACAAGTTCGAAATATAAATAAACTAAAGAGCGCGAAAGATCCATTTTTGGTCTTGATCCCTCATGTATTGCCTTATTAATGTAGAACAAAAGGGCAAATTTCTTTCGATATATTTCTGTTTTATTTTCAGTTTTTGGTTTTTCGCGTTGGGATCTGGGGCTACTATCTATAAACCTGATCTAAGGAAATTCTATCCTGCGATTGTGCCCTCCTTATATGTCTCCGCCAAATTTCGCGCTCCGCCGAAAAAAAAGGAAAAAAAACGGCTGCCGATCGCAGTGTATGGGGACTTGTAACCAGTCGACCTCATCGCCTGATAGTCGCCAGTACGGAGTCGAGATTGTATCTCTTATCTTGTATAGGAAAAGGCCCCGTTTTGGCGTTAATAGTGAGTTTACGCAACAGGACGGCAGGAAGAAGAGGACGGCAAAACAGCTGTGTGACAAACGTGACAGGGCTATCACTTGTGGGTTTTGTCGTGATCTTCACTTAACACCAAGGTTTTCTCGTCCTTTACAAAAAGATCTGTTTAAAGGAAAGTGGAGTTTGGCGAAAAGTTGTTTCAAACAAAATTGTTGTCACGGTTGTCACACAAGGTTTGCCGTCCTCTTTCCTCTCCCGTCCTGTTGCGTAAGTTCACTAATTGAGGAAACACAACCTCGTTCCCAGGGCACTTTTTCCTGGCCCGCCTCCAAAGCCAGGGAAAAGCGCCCTGGGTACGAGGTTGGAGCAAGAGCCATAATGCTCTTGGTTAGAGGAAACATGTAAAAAAAGGAAACTAGTTCGCATGCACTTTTGTCATGTCCTACCCTGCGAGAAGAGGTTTCTCTCTTGCATGGCTTTTAGCCACACGAAGGAGTTCGTAATCGCTAAAAGCCATGCGAGAGAGAAACCTCTGCTGGCAGCCCAGGGTAGTTGCATAAAAGGCGCGGGAGTTTTGGAAATACGCCCGCGACGCAAAAGGGCAGTTTACCCACAGTGCTTTGAGTAACATCCGGGAACCTGAAAATGCAGGACAAAATGGCTGCCCCAAACAAAATGACAGATACGAGAACAGAATTAGCCGAACTGATCAAGAAAAGGGCAGAAATTGCGGTAGGTTTCCTTAAAATTTCGTCTTGCATCTCTTTTGATGGCTTGAATACCTCAATTATCGCTTTTAATTATATTTTATGTCTAAATTTGTTAAAAAGGTCAAACGGTAGCAGATTCCATGACGTCAGCGAAACAAACATTTGACCGCCAAATACTTGCTACCTTGAAATGATCGCCGATCGAATCTTCCATTTTAGGAAACTGTCATGTACGATATTTTTGTACCTTCCCTGGTCTCGAGGTTTTGTTATTTGTTACAGATGTATGTTTTAATTTGTAGTTGTTTTTCGGCCTGTTTGTTTAGAGATTTGCAATTTTGATCATCATACAAACAAACTAACCGTCTCAATTTCCCGCCATCTCGAATCATCCAATAATTCTAACCACAATTCCCTTCCCTTTGTCAGTCAGAAACTGTAAAAGCTCACTCATGTTTGGTGAGTTTTGATCTGAAACATAATGTTGACATGGTTAGTGTAAGAAACTGTTCCTTCAGCAGTCTGCTGTGGTACTGATCAGCTGGTCTTTTTAGTGTAATCTGCTTGTAGACTTCCTGCCTTGTAAAATTTCAATTTCCCTGTCTTCACTGCTGTTGTTAGCACATTACCAAGACTAACTGGTGTGAGTTTTTATCGTCTTGTGATAGGAAAGTCTGGCAAACCTTGAACGTCAGATATATGCATTTGAAGGAAGCTATTTAGAGGACACACAGCTGTATGGAAACATCATCAGGGGATGGGACAGACTTTTAACAAATAAGTAAGTTAAACTGGTTTAATAATATTATACTCTGCATTATAACATTTTGGTACGGCACACATAATTACCAAATAATTGTTCAACGCTTAATCAACAAATTGACTTGATGCTGTATTTACATGTTCATATCCTATCCAGAGCTTAGACACAGTTTACCATCTTCAGTTTTACTGAGTCACTGAAAGATGACCTTCTGTAGATGCTTTCCTTTCTGCAAGTATTTGTACATTTTTAAAAGCTGTTGTTTTGTTTACATATTAAAATTTATCTGCCTCTCTACAGCCCTCTAACATTTCTCTATTGAATTTAGTATAAAGGATTTGATGTTATATATATTGTACATGGTGAAAAGAGTAATAAAATTTCCCACCCATCAATGTATTATGATAAGAAATATTATATTGTGGCAGTTACTTACTCACTGCCAGCAATGCCCACTGGCATGAACAGGGCTTCTGATATTTCGCGCAGTCGCGGATCTGCGAAATCCCGCGAAATTCCCCAAAAAACACCAAATACCGCGAAATCCGCCACAAATATTTCCAAATACATGTCGGCAAAACATATTTAATACGTATCTTGGCTATTAGACCTGTTCCATTCACCCCAAACGTCCAAATTTATTTTGAAACTTCGTCACTGCAATGAGTAAACGTCCCAAAACTACCAGGCGTTCTTAGGTAACATTGCGAAAAACTGGACACTAACCATGATGTTAACAGCTTTAGCATTCGCTCATTTCTCGAGCGAACTGTTGTTGAAATGGTAAATGATTATCCCCGTTAAAAAAACGTTAAACAACGCTGGTCATATCGACGCAAAATTGATTGATTTTAGCGAAATTTGCCAAAAAATATCCCATGAAATCAGCCGATTTTTCTAAGAATTTGCCCTTGAAAATCCTTCGAAATTTGACTTTTTTCCGCTCAAATCCCGTGAAATCAGCCGATTTTTCTGCGAATTTGCCCCTGAAAATCCCGCTAAATTTTACTTTTTCTTCCGCAAAATATCAGAAGCCCTGCATGAAGGGCGGCAACAAAGGTCCTCCACTCCTGTCTAGCTGTTCTGGGCCAGCTTGCGGATTGTACCCCAGGTGTGGTTTAGGGTCTTCATCTCTTCTTCTACCATTCATTGTCAAGTGTTTCCTCTCTTACACTTGGCTTCTGGTGTCTAGTATAGGGCTGTGCAGCAGTTGACTACGATAATAGTAGATATATAATTATTATAATCTGGTCATTGTGCAAAGCATATTTTAATCATAAGAGTTTCTATATTGAGAGAGCTGGATGTTGTCAAAACCAGGTGCAGTACATTATTATCATTACCATTTTGTATTTTTACAGAACGACAAACACAAAAGTTGAAAGAAGAAACAGAAAATTTAAAGATGCCGAGAGGCTTTTCTCAAAATCATCAATTACATCGCATGCTGTAAGTATAATAATACATCAATGCCCTCATTAATCCTGCCACAGAATGAAAAGCCCTTGATAATCACCTTGCTTTCACAGCAAAAGTGCTAATGTGTTCTGTGGTTCAGTATACAGTGTTTCTTCAAAACAATGTATAATAAAACAGTTCTCATAAGATTCGATTTTTGTGACATCTGGAATAATCAAGGTCAAGGTTACCAGCCAAGCAGAAGGCCAAGGCTAATACCTACATGTAATCAAGGTCTTGACAAGTGTTATTCCAGATATCCCAAAAACCGAAGCTTGATTACTCTGTGATGGATACATGTATGTCAGTTTGTCCCCATTTTCATTTTCTTGATTAACACTCAACCTGTGCCATTCCCCAGCGGTGACCACTTAATACAGGTTTGACAATACATTAGTTTGGTAATCACAAGACATGTACCATTCAAACATCACCTGTACAAGATGAATAACCCAAATTTCATCATCAAATTGACTTGTCAAAGTAAGTGGCAAGTCCAGGGATATTTTATTTAAAAAACACCATCCGTAAAGAAATGCTAAGCAGAGTAGCCGCCTGATACTAAGCAAGTAGGGAGCGATTTTTGCTGGCAGCCGGCTACTTTGGACAACCCTGAAACTTCCCCTTTTTTAGTGCCTTTAAACTACAGTGTAACAGTGCCTTGTGAAAATTTCATTTAAATTCTCTTACTGCATGAGTTTTTCCACAGACTTGAAAGTTACAACTGCCACATACATGTATACATAAATTTATTTGACTGTTGGCAAGGGGAGAGTTTTAACGTTGTAGTAATATATGTTTTTTGTGTTTTTGTGTTCAGGCCATAGCGGCTGGTGGTGGACTCACAGAGCCTCTTCCTGAAAAGAGTAAGTTATAGGCTAAGAATTTGTAATGAAAGAAATTACAGAGTAGCACTGACATCTTTCCTTGTAGAAA
This sequence comes from Porites rus, assembly GCA_964035705.1. NCBI lineage: Eukaryota > Metazoa > Cnidaria > Anthozoa > Scleractinia > Poritidae > Porites > Porites rus. Next base: position 42,379,698 of record OZ037992.1, read on the forward strand.
AGCCCATCAAATCTTTCATCCAAATATGCTGGAGGTAAAATCTGCGTACATACTCTGATTATTCATAGCAGCAAAGAAAAATCTGGTTTAACCTGATAATGGAGTTAATCTGCAGCAGTTATTCTTGTAAAATATATTATTCAGTTAAACCTGTCAAGTATAATGTTGAGTGTCATGTCAGGGGCGGATCTAGGGGGAGGGTGCAGGGGGTGCGCACCCCCCCTACCTGAGATGACCTGTGGTTTTCTAATACAACTAGTATTCTGCAAAAAAAAAAAAAAAACTATGTGGTTTATTGGTGTTGAGATGAGCAAGAGACGAGCAAGAGACGAGTGCACCCCCTCCTAAAAAAAATCCTGGATCCGCCCCTGCATGTGCAAGCACTTTCAAATTATCTTCATATTTGAACTTGTTCTGCATGACTTTCCTTGGCTTAATTTGTATTTCGTTCTCTTTGTTGAATAATAGAATCTGACCGTGAGGTAAAAGGATAAAAAATCATTGCTTTTCCCACACCAGAATAAGCTGTTTTCTCATTATTTTTGAAAATTAAAAAAATTAATGTTGAAACAAAATTGTTGGTTGTTAAAGGTGGATTGATGCTTGCTTTAGCTTTTGAGCGATTTAAATTCATTCTTTCTTTTTCTGTCTCTGTTTTACTGTAGAAGAGCCTACTCACTCAGACCAGATTCATCACCAACATGGTCATATTGGAAGAGTTCACAAAGGTATAGTTTAAAGTAACATTACAATCACAACATAAAGGACAGTTATGGTGCAGCAATTGGAAAATCACAGCAGATGTGTTGAAAGAAGAATTCCTAGTTGAAAGAAGAAGAATAATTGCTATTCTTTGGTTGGAGCTGCTCCATCAGAATCATTTTCAAGTACAAACTAATTCAAATTAACCAGTTGAAAAAAGTGCGAGCGCTTCTGTGTATTTCAGAGGTCACTTTACTTTTATAAACTTTTTCAAATTCAAGTTACAATGGTCAATACGTAGCTGTTGTTTTTCAGACTCTAAAATAATATCATCACTTGCAAACTAAATTGACCCCAGGTCTTGGATGAGTTTTAACCTTGTTATGCAAATCACAAAGGACAATATATTTTCTTAATCAAAGTGGGTTCTTTGAAACCACATAGCAGGGTAGTTTAACCTAGGTTAGTATTATCAATCAATCAAACAATCGTCTCCAGATACACATGAGAATTTTCGGAAGCCTTTACCATGCATGCATGCATCCAAGTTCAGCTTTTTTGCATTCTGCTTGAGTCTGGCTGCTCAGTGAACCAGACAGCACTAAAAAGGGACCAAATCTTATACCATTGTGCCAGCTGTTCGTCTTCATTCCGTTCATATAGATCAGTTCATTGTATCATGTTTTAAACTTATCTTGCTTGGTGAGACAATCTTACAATGATTGTATTCAGCAAAATCCCATACAGATCCAATATCAGACATAGATAAAGCCCTTGAGGGGGTACTCTGGATTCTCAAGTGTCGAGGATGATAGAAGGATTTTTGGGGTTTGAAATTTCAATTCCGAGATATTTTTGGGTAGGAAAATTTGGCAAGTATTTTTTGGGTGGCTTGATTTAAGTTGGGATTTTTTGGGTCTTCAAAACAATATGAAGATTCATGATAACTTCAGATAGTATGTTGAGTAAACAAACAGAGACATTCAATTTCTAATGTTTCTATTTTTAATGCCATATCATTTAATGCTTTCTGAAAATTTTTAAGGTTAGGAAATTCGGCATGGGATTTTTTTGGAGTTGATTTTTGACGCAAACATTTGTTGGGGTTTTGTTGGAAGGCCTAAGGATTTTTTGGGGTTTTGGTTTTTGTCCCAATTTGACCATCCCCATCACTTGAAATCTGGAGTACCCCCCTGGGGATAAAGCATTGCATGTATAAACTTAATGACAGATGCTTGACTGAAATTCTTCAAACGTACTTTATCCCAGAATGTTTTTTGTGCAGGTGAGAAATAAACCTACAAATAAATCAATAGGTAAATAGACTCAAAGGTACCGATAAATTCGTCATTGGAGAGCACACAAGGCAGTGTTGTTTGTTTGTTTTTTTCTATGAATTTTCAGCTCAACCGGTATATTATCTCATGACCTAACGATGTAGTAACACTGAGAAAGGTTTTGCAGAATCACCAGTTCAGCAGTTAAATCTGGATGAAACTGGCCTTTGGAAACAACTCTAAATTTCATTCATAGAAATAAACCCAGTTAAACTGTTTTAACCAGGTTGTTTTTTAAAGTATTTGTGACCAGGTTATCAAAAAATAACTCAGTTAACTAAAAAGACTATGCCTGCTATGTTTTGGTGAATCCCAATTTAGCTGCAAAAAACAAAAAACTCAGTTGTTGTTCAGTGCTGTAAAGAAGTAGCTGCATAAGGGACAAGGCTGTTACTTGCTGCTTGACTTGTTTGCAAGTACACATTTACCTATACTAACTCAATTTTCATTCATTTCATTATGGCTGTTTGGATGGAATGCTTGATGAGTGTCACTTTTGTAATTGGCTAGATTTTGAGTGAAGAAAAACTTTGTGATTTTAAACTGTACTAAAGTTGGTATATTTTTCAATAATTCAAGGATCCCACAAGAAAAGGAAGCACAAGAGGCACAGGTAACAAACAGTAGATTGTAAACTTACTTTAGTTTTATTTTAGGGACAGCTAACTTTTCAAAGGAGAGCTGGTTTTGTTAGAGGTCTGGTGAAAAACCAAATTTCTACATTCCTCTTTCTTTTGGTTGAAATGACTCCCCTCCTCTCGCTCTCATGATGACCAAATATAAAGCACATAAATGTACTCATGATTAAGTAATATTTTAGACCTACCAAGAATGGAAAATGCAGGTGAACCTCCAGTAAGCTACCACCCAAAATGTGAAGATGAGTGGTTTTCAAGCTTTCACCTCAGACAATAAGTCAAGACAGTGGTGGCTTACAAGATGTTAAAAACAATGCAAAATGATAAAAATATCAGCTATAAAAGTGATCTTGGTCACTTTTAAGAGGTGATCACTTTCCAAAAGTCAGAACCGGCTAGCCAGATATGGTCATTTTGAAAATAAAGTATTAAGCTATATGAAGATTGATGCAACATTGTTGGCCAACAACTACTAACAGTGTTGAATGTTACATGTTGTGTCCGTTTGCACATCCTGTTGCATGTTGTTGCATGTTTTTGCGACTGGACAGGTCTGGCCAGCCAGTTCTGACCAGTGGTAGGCACGCAGTGCTCGAAACTGACTTTTTTAGTCAGTTGTCCTGGGACTAGTAGTGGGTGGCATCTACTAGTCCTGAAGGCAATTCTACTAATCCTGTCTACCATCCATCATCTGGCCACAAACATGTCATGCACACATGAAAAAATCATAGTAAAGCATGACTCACTTTTTAAATTATAATAATAAACACTAATGAAAAGTATAATCTTTTATCTTGAGTTTCTTTGGCTATAAGAAATTATTCATTGCTTCCTTTAAGGAAAGACGAATTTTCATTTTTACTGTTTGGAAAATTTACACAATACTTGCAAAACATTTTTCCCTTCGGTTTCCTTGTAAACTATAAACCACACAAAATCCTTTTCCAAGCTGGTTTGAAGTCTCTATCCTTGTTTGCCATTTCCAGTCTTGTTGGCTGGGAATCACCTGTATTACTAGCGTTTTCTTCATCTTCCCTGCCCCTTTTGAAATAGCGTAACAAAGTCACAGCGCGAGAGGCTGCCATTTTCACTTTTTTTTCGAAGTTGCATGACGTTTGCATAACGTTCAATTTGCAGCGAAGTCGACTGAGAGTGGACTGAGAACCAAACCCAACCCATTCACTCACTGCTTTCAAAATGGCGATTGTAAATGCGGAAATTATGAGCGTAAACAACATGATTAAAAGAACAATTTTATAATATTACCTGCTGATTTAACAAATGTGAAACCAAGATCCACAGCCTAAAACGTCCACTCGTCCATGAGAACGACTAACTAAAAATTCTACTAGTTTTTTGGCTAATTTTACTCGTTTTAGACGAGTGAACGACCGTTAGTTTCGAGCACTGGGCACGCTTAGATACCAAAGGGGCAGGTAACTAGGGTGGCCTGGGGGCGTGCTCTCTTGGAGTCAACAAATTGGATTTACAGTAAGAAAGATTGGGTCCTTGACCCTAGATCTTAGTTTTCAAGTGTTCTTTAATTTCTTAATATCTACCAATCCAGGAATATGTGGTTTGCCTTTTTTGTTAGGATTGAATTAAGAGTGAAGAAAGCCGGTCACAGGTCTAGAGAACCCAGCTTTGGAGAGGTATTGTCTACTGTAACATTATCATAAACAGACAAAACCAAACTCTGGTTAATTCCGTCTTCAAAATAGTGCCAAAATCCTTGTTCTTGCCCCCTTCCTCGCCCCCACCCACCCCTGTGTACCAGGATTTGAGTATGCACCATGATTGGCCAGTTAAAAAAGCCATTGTTGATTTGCCAATAAGGTTGAAAGGAAATTTGAAATGCATTTCCGGTAATTTGTTGAGTCTGTTGGAGGCTCAGTAGAAGGATTTCGGCGCTGCTTCACAGACGTTACTAACTGGGTTAAATTACATCTGCAAGGCAGGCTACATCATGCAGTAATATTATTGAGTTGAGTGACCATCATTGAAACAATCCACAGATTTCTTTTTTTGCAGAATTTTCTGGGGGCAGTTGTGCTAATTGCAATAATATTTTTGCTGCTAACATTAGCTTTGCATTTCTTCAAGAATTATCAATAATTGATAAGGCAATCGGCAGGGGAGTACTCTGGATTCCAAGTGATGGGAATGATCAAAGGATTTTTTTTTTTTGTAAAATAATTTGGCAAGTATCTTTTCTGTGTGGCTTGATTCAAGAAGGGAGTTTTGGTGGTATTCAAAACAATCTGAAGATTCATGGAAGTGCCCACATTTTGGGGAGGCATAGTTCAGCTTAATAAGCCTTATAAAGTAGAACCGTACTTGCTTTGTAATTGTTTCTATATTTTACATATTAAATTGATTGTATCTCACAATACGTTTGCCATAAAACTGGTTATACAATACTTTAGGCTTGGACCTTCATTATGGGAGTTTTTGCAGGCAATTTTTGGTCCAGGGATTTTTTGGGGTTTGGATTTTTGTCTCCATTTGATCATCCTGGTTGTTTGGAATGCACCTTCCTGGGGCTATATCAAACACTTTATGTATTGTTTCATCCAATAGTAGAAAAATTGGAATCAATTTGAAAAAGCTTGATTGTGCTTTATTTCTTCAACCCCCTCCTCTGTGTCTGAATATTCAATAACAATGTTGCATCTCGTGTTTGTTATAATAAGACGAAACTTGTTTTGAAATGTTCTTTTTCCTTGCATATCCATGAAGACATTGTTTTTGAAATATCATGCCACACCCACCCCTCTAGAGCAAAGCGTTTCACTGAGATGTGACTTTTTTCCATTTTTAGGATGAACATGAGGATTAAGAGAATTGTTGAACAAGATTCACGTGAAAGAGTTTTTTTAGAACCAGAAGTTACCTGTAATTTATCTGTAATATTCAAGAGGGTTGTGGGTGGTTTCAATAGCCAGTGAACAGTCATTATTAGATATAAGGAGGGCTCTATTTCTCTGATTATTTTGTGAAGTTATCTTCTGTTTGTACATAAACTGTTTTTTTTCTCACCTCACTTGTGTAAAAAATTATTAATAACTGGTGTTAATCCTTTATGAAACCGTGTATTTGAGTTATTGTGTTTTTCTTTCTCCAGTCGAAATTGCTGGTTATGTCCAATTTTTTTTTTTCGGCTAATGCTTTAGTTGAGTTGTAATGCTGGATGTAATTCTTAAGACTGATCACCTTCTTATGAAATAGGATATAAATAAACAAGGACAGTCCCAGGAATTTGTTAATAGAAGATTAGTAACTTTCTAACACAGTTGAAACTGAGTGCAACTCGAGCTTAACATGTATGCATGTAAATTTCCACCCTTTCCCAACATTACATTAATTAATTTTTAACTAGGTAGACCATACAGATGAAATGAAGGCATCTTATTGCATCTGGTGCTAAATTTTTCAGAGAGGTGTTTATCAGTGTTGTGATAAGTAAGTTTCCCTTCCAGACTTGGCAGATATTTTTATGTGCTCTTTTAATGTTCAGTGTAGTCATTAAGTACTGTTTAATAAACTAGCCCGGGTATTTCATCAGTCAAGTTTGTTGGTTTGTTTTTTTGCTTGACGCAGTGTTGAAAAGTCATTTTTTCGTTATTCCGGTAATCTATAAGTTTTCAGACGAATTTTTTTAAACACAAACACATAAGTTATGTATATAGCAGATTTAAAAAGGAGACACTTATTAGACGGTTATTTTGTATGTAGAATCAATAAATGGGTTTTTGAATAAGTTTTTACTGGGAATTTCTGCAACGCATGCTGTTCACCAAATGCGTGAAGCTCTCAGCCTGTAATCAACATTAATTTCATTACCAGGCCACTATATCTTGTCGTTGCCACTCTTGAGTGGTAAGTATTACACTAGTTTCGCCTTGGGTAAGAAAAAGACTGGGTCTCATGCTATCCTTTGTCTCATTTAGAAGTAAATTAATCACTTTATAAATTGATTTTTTTTGTCATAGATGTACGTTTGAACAGCCTACTATCGAAGACAAAAATTGTTGAGACATTGTCCTCAAATAGGGAGATTTCAGAGAACAAAACAATCCACACCCCACCTCCTCCCGTCCATTTGTTGTATTTCACTTCAGGTAGCTCGAACAGCGGCACAACATTGCATGGAGGAGATGGGGAAGGGAGAGCTTTATTTTCGTCTTCTGAAGTCGGTCAAACGTCCGAAAGGCCCTTCAGGGCAGAGTGTCTCACTAATTTTGACGCCTATTGTAGCTGGTTATCAAGCTTTACGTTGAGTAGCGAGAGATTTCTTACGCGAGTCAACCGAATAGATTGTCTCCTTCGCAGCGGCTGTAAAGGAGGCTACCAAATGAACTTGCCCGCAGGCTGCTGAAACTGAATCGTTATTATTTTCATGTTCAGGCTTTCTCAATTTCGCAGCGGGGTCTGGAACAGGGTAGCAGGCTAAGGGCAGCCTGGATCCCCCATCCTCCGTTTGGATCTGCCATTGTAGCACATTGTTTGCGACATCTTATACATCAATATTTTATAAAGGCATAACCTACATTGCATCCATGATAATATGATAACACGGGGTATTACTTGCATGTCAGAGAAAGCTGGCATGAGAAAATTCGCGATCAATCGCTCACTTTTGCTGTGGGTGTTTTCGTTGTTGTTGTTGTTGTTGTTGTTGTTGTTGTTATATTTACAGTTAAAAATACAGTCAAAACTCCTTTAGTGACCACCAAGAATGAGAAGGCTCAGTGGTCACTTACAGGAGATCCGAACAATCTACATTTTGGGAGAGAATTCTTTACATGCAATTACGTTTTGCGTAGTCTCATGTTGCCACTAATGATTTAATCGCATTTTTTAATTGGTCGCTTATAGAAGGATAAAAAATGAAAAATCCTTAAGCCGTTATCCAAAAAGTGGTCTCGGTCGCTTACGAGATGCTCCAGTTGTAGTGATTTCAGCTGGGGAAATTTTAGTGCTTTGGATAGACGGTCGCTTTTGGAAGGTGGTCGCGTGCGAGAGATGATCGCTCATGAAGGTTCGACTGTAATAAAAAATCCCAACGAGGAAATGCGGCGACTATACGCCTTTGTTGCAAACGAGTCCACCCTATAAAAGGAGATCTCACATTTTCTGTTCAAAACATTCGCAAAGTGCGCTGTCATTTTGACACATGCACCCCGAAGTTATCAAATAATGGCTTGTGCCAGGAGATCATAATAGCGATCTCTTGCTTAAATACTTTTTTTCTTTTTTCTTTTTGCAAAATCATTTATTTACAAATCACAAGGAAATATTACAATGTTAAATATATACTGTTGTCAGGGATTGCACAGAAGGGTTTATCTTACGATTAATTATATATCATTATGAAGCGATAGCTTATGAAAAAGTTTATTTTGTCGTCGTGTCTTATGGTGAAAGTTGGAAAACTGGAGAAAATCAAAACGTTTTTCTTCGCGGTCCGTCATAGTGAAAACTCTCATAGCGCCATGTTTATATGACTTATATAACTGATTTTCTTTAATATTAAAGAATGATTGATTGCTAATACATCCATTAATTCAATAGGCCATTTTAGGTTTTTTTCATTGAACATACTATGTACTGCATTAAAACTTTTCCCTTGTAAACCCTGGGCTTATACAACTTCGAAAAAGGGGTTTAGGAGGGCTTATAAATAACTGGACCCAAAAAAAGCGTTACATAGCTGCAGTGCTGATAAAGATACTTTTAAAATTTTATTCGCTTTTTTAAGCTTCAAAAAGTCGTAAGAACTCCACTTCTTTTCAAAAACAAGCTAGAAGGGGTCTTTATATCCGGGGTGGGGGGCTTATAACCGGATGTATTTTTTTGTTGTTTACAGGTCGATGGTCTTCACGGGAGTACAACTGGGGAACTTATAAGCGGAAGTTTACGGTATCTCTTTTAGCCTCTGAGAGACCAGACGTGTTCTTTTCATAGACTTTTTTTGCTGGCGCCACAGTAAGGCAATTCCAGCTTTCTGAAGTAAAAAAATGACAAATGTCAAGCCCCTTACAAATGGACGCAACATAACACAGGTTTTGCACTGCGCATCTCTTACTGCGCATAACAAGATGGCCGCCGTAAAAAAGAGCATGTGAAGTAACATTATTAAAATGAAGTTGACTGAAGAGAAACGCTATTGGAATTTTTGCTTGCTGTTGTTTCTTGCCCAGATGAGACTCAATGTGTTGGGAAAGTGCATAACGTAAGCAGTACGCGTGTTGCTGAGTTCGACTTCCTCACGGAGAACCTCGATAGTGGATGTTTAACTTATGCTTTCTCACTTTGATTTTCAGTTAAAAGCTTTCTTTATCACATTGTGTCCTAAATGTGATATCTCGATGTAAATTCTGTAAAAGCGGATTTTTTAATACTTTCTTCCCCCTTTCACATACATTCTATTTTGAAACTCGCCCCAGTCCTCTCTCAAAAATCGGAGAAAATGCATTTGGTGGGCACTTTCTGCAGTTCTACCGCAAAAACGAGTACGGTGACCCCCATTTTTTTATTTCATGATTTTAATAAGCACAGTGCTTCCTTTCGATGAGAAAAAAATTGGCCCAAATCTATGTTCAGTTTTTTGGCAATCTTACTAAATTGTACGGATTGAGCTATCACGGGTCGAATAGCACGTGTCCAATTTAATTCTACTTTGGAGCATAAAGTAAAAACAAGGGCATTAAAAGGCATTTTTCTGGTACGTAAGTGGATAAACAATACATTAAAGTCAAATTCCGTGCGATACCACATACATCATCGAAAAAAATCTCTTCTTTTTGTCTAGTTTTGGGCTGCCCGCGGTTTTGTAAAAGGGTCCAAAATAGCCGTATTTGTCAACATTGGGACGTCAAAACGAGCACGGTGACCCCCACTTTTTATTACTTTTTTATCATCTTCTTGATTTGTTACATCAGTGTACCAAGTTTCATCTACAATCTATGTTAGATTCTTTTACTAGGGAATCACCTTAAGCATCATACGGCAAACGACAAACATCAGATTCTTATTCAAGTTGAGAGTTTCTCAAAAAGACAGCTCAAAACAATTCTTATGGATAAAAAATTGCGTGAAACTACCAATTTATATGTTGAACTAATGAACACTAAACGAAAAGTTAAAGCGGAAACACTTGGTACAAATTCGCTTTTGCCGTTTGACGTAAACGTGATGCTTAGCCAACAACTAACAACATTGTTGGATGGTACATATTGCGTTCGTTTGCACACCCTGTTGCATCTTGTTGCATGTTTTTGAGAGTTGTTACGCAAATTTTGAAATCGGTCAAACTTCTAGCTACGTGAAAACCCAACATTGTTGGCCAACAATTGTTGGGAGTTGTTGGCTTGCGTCCGTTTGCGCGTAGCTTCACAAATGCCCGACGAATGCCCGGGAAGGGGAGTGGGATGGGCACGCTTGGACCGATATCTTTCAAGAGAATAATGCGTTTTTTTCTGAAATCCTGCATTCCCGCTCTCTTTCTACTCTGCTGTCCCAAGCCTATTCCTGATGGGAAGTTAAAAAAACTATCACGTCGGGAGTGCTGAGGACGAACTTTTATCAGGAAATTCGATTGAAGCTGGGTATTATAAAAGACAAATTTGACAGCTATTTCCATTGTTTTTTATTACTCTCAAGAAGCTTGTAGCGGCGTTGATGACTTTTGACAGAAATTTGTATGAGAAAAGGTCCAAAAAGCGCGCTGATGACAAAGACCTGACGCTTTTTGCCCTGAATAGCTTGTGAAAAAGAGGAGGGAAAATTGTCAGCGAGCCGCCGTGCACTCCACAGTTGCGCGCCACATTGCTGTAATCTGATTGGCTCAGAGTTGCCTGGCGCGGAACTCAAACTTGTTTGGCTGCACGTCGGTCTTCAGTTCTCTCCGATCTTTTGTACGAACAGCAGCTCTGCAAGAAACATGGCATCGTTCTTCAAAAAACATATGATTTATCCATCAAACGGCGTCCCCAAATCCATGGCTGATCTTCGCAGGTATGAGGGATTTTTTCCCAACATGAATGGAGCAACGTATGATCCCATTTCGTTGATGGACGAGGAGAAGAATCGTGACCGCGAGGAGAGTAGGTTTTCTTCTGATTCCACAAGTGCTTCTCACGATGAAGACATCTTTTCCAGCACTCCGTTCACTTTTTCAAGGTAATTCTTGTTATCTTCATGACGCCTGCATTTCTCCAAAAGGATTGCTGGAATTGTCAAGTTTTGGCTGTAAAACCAGCTGTGTCGTAAAGAAAACATGTGTGTTTCAATACCCATGGGCAAAACTGAGCGGACTTCCACGAATTTGCGATGACCAACTCAAATTGTTTGAAATTTTTCCATCCAGTTGCTTTCCTTTTTTTCAAACAGTTAAGTTTATTTTCTTTTTGCAGCTACAAGATAAGAGGTAAACATCCAGAAAAATCAATATAAGGTGGAGAGAGTGTTTTGCGCGCAGTTTTATTTCCCTCGCGAAAGACAAATTAGAACCATTGTGATAATTTGCATTTGAAAGAATACCTTTGAAACGGATCATTCTTTTTTTTTCAGTGACAATGAAGCGTAATTATCCCATCATATGTACAACGTGAAAAATATTCCACTTGTTTCACCTTGTCCAGATATTTTTCAGAAGAATAGATACAAGAATGTTTGTTTATTTTGCTGCAAGTTAATTCAATTTGTTGTTGTCAATCATTTTGATTGCAAGTTTAGCCTGACATGTTTCTTTTATCCGTTTATTTTATTGTCGTCACCATATCCTTGGATATAAACCGTACTTTTGTACGAGTATATGATTTTCACTTTTGAACAAATGTACTTACTTTGTACCTTCAGCAGCGGTGATGACAGCACAGGATCGAGCCAAGCGTCCAATGATGTCTTCCATGAGGGCAAAATATTGTTGCTACAGACGCCGAAGAAGGATCTAACGAAACGAGTGAGTCCTCGTAAACCTCTGAAGCCTATGAAAAGCGTTAATCACTGCGATCCAAGTTTCAAGGGCGTTACTTTCCACATGAAAACGAAGCTAAAGAAAGGAAAGCGCGGGTTGAAAACACGCTCGGAAGCGCAACTGGTGATCGATTGCTGCTTTACGTCCAAGAAGAAACGTCGCTGTTCAAACCTCGACTTCGAGAGTTGTAAGACGTCCAGACGAAGGCTTGCTTCACCCGGACTGAATCCGACTGTTTTTAAGCTTCAAAGTTCTCCAGAGTCGCTGTTCAACGATAGAAGCCCGACCGATATGGATTTGGGGATGATAACGCCTATTCAAGTCGAGAAGGAGTGTGCGTCGTGTGGAACTTTTAAAACCCCTTTGTGGCGCGATGCAGAAGATGGCACTCATTTATGCAACGCTTGCGGAATCAGGTACAAAAAGTACAGGATCCGCTGTGTCCGTTGCTGGTATATCCCCAAGAAGGAAGAGAAAGCATTACCTTGTTGTACCAGCTGCGGTCATACTTACAAAATTTCCCTTGGTCGCAAAGGAACCCCATTTAACAGTAGCGAGTAGGGTTGTTCCAAGAAATCACGGACGGGAACTGTTGGTTTTATTCCGATGGCTGTGGCGCTTTTTGGATGCTCCACAAAGTACAAAATTCGTTCTGTCTTTACTTCAGGTGTTAAAAAGTGGGAGATACTGTGAGAGTATTGGTGAACTTTTATTGCTGGTTCTTAATTGAGGGTCAAAGTTTTGACAAATTTCTTAAGTCTCTCCTTTTTGCACTTTCCGCTTCTAAGAAATGGACACTTGCATTTCTTTTAGAAAACAAGGAACGGATGATTAAAACCTTATACACTCAGAAATTCAAACTGCTTACGGTGATTTCAAAGAAAGGATCAGAGTTTTGTTTATGTAATAAGATACGACTGATCTTTAATATCGACACTTCCTGTTTAGTTACCCATTTTGCAGTGATGTCATATTTGCAATGTAACGTTTCACACTTGACGCATATACCATTTTTACACGTTTCTAGTTTTTACACGGTCATGTTTTCCATTTTACCCGCGTTATCATTTTCACGATGCATAGTCTTGGGTTTTGTTGTCCGCGCTTGTCTATATAACCAGGTTTACAAAAAGCAAGGTTTTAAGTTTTCTTAGAAGTGCGTGAGTGTACTGTGTAGGCTTAGATGAAATATATAAGAGTACATCACTGATAAGGTTCAGTTAATGTCAAAATATTTATTGTCGTATTAAGGTTCACTTGTTTGTATAGGATATGCTGAAGCAAGGTTGTTTTCCTGTGAAGTTTTCTCCCCAATTCCTCCAGTTTAGACTGTAGTCAGTTGAGATGCATAAGGGCATTTGACAGCTAAATAGATTACTAGATCTTGAAAGTTTTTATTAACAGAAATTGGCTGGCCCTAACTAAGCCATAACGACTTCAGAAATCTATCAAAATTATTATTATTGTAGTATATTAGCCCTAAGCATATGTATGAAAAACTGAGCCTTTGTGGTACAGAATTCTTGTTGCTATTTATCTCTTGTATATAGGGTTACTCTCTGGTCAGTACAAACTTATGTCTTGTAACGTAGTACTGATTGAGACCAGTATATTACAAGTTTCAAACTGGCTGTAAGTGGTTTTCGTTAAGTTATTTTCTTGTTGTGTATATTGTATATATATACGTAGATCTTTAAAGCCAGTTTCTCCAGCGTTGCAAAGCTTTACACGAACGAAAAGTTAGTTTCAAACCACATGTTGTAAATAGGATATATGTATCAAGCTACTGTACCTAGTTACTTAAAGCTGAAAGATGGTAGTGTTAATAAACACATTGGATGCTAAAACTCTTCTCAATAAAGTAATATTATTTGCCAATTATACTGTCTAAAGAAAACAGTTGAACAACAGCGCGAAACCAAGCCAGCGGTGGAGAGCAGGGCGGACCTGGTGGAGAGCGATGAGAACAAGCGCGGAGCGGGAAAGAAGCCAGTTCGCGCCTTTCCGATTACGAAGGCGTAATACTATATGGGATTGAATTATTAAAACCGATGCAACTGAATCTGCGTTGGGACTTTTTTGTTTTGTTTTGGAAACAACGTAAAATGATGAAATCCAAGGGGTTTAAGGAAAACTGAACTCTGATGAATCTCTTAGAAGCGTAAGACAAGCAAAATAAATTCGAACAAAGGTTAATATTTGTTCGAATTTATTCTGCTTGTTTTCACGCTTCAAAGAGCGCAGATTCCTTGTGGTTGCAGTCTTCGGTGCTTTATTTAACAGCTTTTCTGGACAAACGCCTGCCCAGATCTAGAGGGAATGTGCACGAACGGGATTCAGGTCCCATCCGAGATGCCATCCCTACCCAGTCCCACAACCCGTAAAGGTCTACGACCCCTACTCTTTTCGAATAGTGATGTGGGTTCTTTTACGTCCTATTCAGTCTTTTCTTCAAGGGAAATACTCAATTTTGTTTCCAACAAATGCAATTTTAAAATTGGACGATCGCACAGAAGTAGTTCGATTTGAAATCACAAGTATGATTTCAGACCAAAATCGGCACGACACAAAGTTCAATTACTACTATATTACAGCCATTTTGGCATCGCAAAATTCAGTCAGTGCCAATCATTTATCCGCCCTGGTGCCAATATTTTATTGATTGGTCGTCGGCTTGTTGAAGTGGAATCGGAAACTCTTTAACATCTCATTTTGTATGCGAAAACAGAAATTTTGCGATTAGAGAAAAGATGATGCGATTTAGAATAGAAATGATGCAATTTAAAACAAGAATGACGCGATTTAGCCTGATTCTCAGACGTCCGAGATCGTTCGCGGTCCCTTTCGCTTTCGATCGCGGACGTCTGAGAATCAGGCTAGACGCGATTTAGAACAGATGTGATATAAAGCAAACAAAAAACATGTGATTCTTCATGATAAATCACGCTACAGACAGCCAATCAGATTGCAAGGATCACCAGTGTTTTCAAAATGGGTGTAATCGCGTGGACTCCATGCTGATTATCGTTAACCCTTTCACTGCCAGAGTGCAGTGTTTGTTTGTGCAATGATGACGGGTATCGTGAAGTGTAGAGAGGAACTGTAAATAGCCATGCCCGCCCCCCCTCCCCCACTTGACGAACGGAGCTCATCCCAGTTTCTGTGGCAAGGAGCACCTAGGAGTATTGCTACTCCCCCCCAGAAGGGATGTTAGTACATCGCGGGTATGTACTGAATTTGAGCGTTTTGATATGACATCTTGTTGGCGGCCATATTGGTGTTCCAAAACAATGAAATAATAATAATAAATACTCAATTATCCTCTCCACTTATGGGGCTTTTCAGGGATAATGGACAAATAATTAATAATTAATTAACAAATCTTCAAGTAAACGCTTTCTTTTCTTACAATAAAGAAAGATGCTTGCCACTTGAGTGAAAACGCTGTATAAACCCGGTAAACAGAAACAAAGCCAAGCAACATCACGACGGCAAAGCTTGAACCCGTACCGTCAGATACGAAATTCAAGCTGTTAACCCGCGGCTACCATGCCTCCACTGAACCTCGATATAACGAAGGGCCAAGGGACTGGCAAAATGTGTTCGCTATTACGAGGTTTCGCTATATAGAGGTTCTTTTCCATATGCTTTACTATTAGAGGGGTAAAGAAAAATCGTTCGTTACACCGAGGAATTCGTTATATCAAGGTTCCACTGTAGATGGGGGAAGGGAATTTGGTGTCATGGATCCACGAGGGATACAACTGGAAACAGCAAGGTTTTAAATTTCGCGTGTCCTATAGAGCGGTTTTCATTTGAGTGTCGAAAAGTAATTGGTTTTGCACTTTCTACACGATGCGATTGGCTTAAAAGATTCGCGCCACCTTTTCATCCAATCAGAAGTAAAACCAAAGCCAATTGTGACGCGCTCGCATGCATTTTCCCGCGCTTTGCGTCAGCCACATGTAATTACTTCGAGATTTGATTGGTTCAATGTATTGTCTGTGTCCTATGTGATTGGCCAGAGTAATTACTTTGGTTTTGGTTTTACGACACTCAAACGAAAACCACTCTATTCGCGTTTTGCTTTCTTAAGTCCTGAGATCACGGAAATCAAGTTTTGCAAAAATAACCAACAGTAAGGTAGAATAAATGGTTGAACTTCGGGTTAAGGGTCAGTCCAAGTCATCGGCTGTGGACCTTTCCACAGCAGGTTGAGCCAAAACTAAATAAAACTAACCATCTGTAAGTTTTCTTCAGTATTTTAATTTATGTGGTCGCAACTACACTTAAAATCGTACAGAATATTACACTGTATGTACACAAATTATAAAACTCCCAAAGATGCTGACATGTCATGAGAGTCAGGCATATGTTCAATCTGTTCTTCAAATTTTCTCGTCATAATTAGAAAGGATGTCAACAGTAACTTAGCCTTAAATACCTTAAATACGTGAGAACAAGACAATTTCGATACCCATTTATAGTTGACGAGTATTGCAAAATATTTATTGTATGGCCAATGTTTGTAGCATGTTGTTAGTAATGGGCCAGTTGTGAGGGCTGGTGTAGTTCTCGGGTCGAGAAACGAAGCCCGCCGATTCTGAAGCTAAAACAAGTTGGTTTTCTCCACTTTCCGAGTTAGACGGGTGAGGCAAGATAGGTTTCTCCATTCCTATCACTGATAGAAGCTGCAGTTCCAGCGGTCCAAGACGAGGAGAGTCCTTAAACAGAATAAATCAATAACGCTCATATTAGCAGGATTGTGTGCTACTTAAAGATTAGCCTGTGCCAGGCTCTAAGATAGTAGCTAGGAGCGTCGCGAAAATAAAACGAGCCGAGCAAAAATAAGACGCGCGTGATCTGGAGAAGGGAGTGGTGGCGGCAAACATCCTGCATAGAGCCTGGAACAGGCTACTTGAAAACTTGCACAGCGTTTGCGTCAGTGACATGCGACCTTTTTCTTGAAAGTCCCGATAATTACCGGGGCGCAATGAGCTGTTTTATGCTTCATAGTATAGTCAAACCCTGTGAATACGGAGACTTGGGGTTTGCGGGTGGGATGGGGGGGGGGGGGGATAGAAAGTGTCTGTATTAAAGGGGTGTCCGTATTGAATTGATTGTCCGGTTGAATTAAGAGAAAATGTAAGGGCTTTTTCCCCCCAGGGACAAAGCAAACTGTCCGTAATAATGAGGTGTCCGTAAAGCGGGGTTAGACTAAACAGTTTGAGCCAAGAGTCGGGTCGTAAGTGGGTTGAATATGATCGCCCGGGCGAGTGAGTCCTGAACACGCAGGACTGTTGTCGGGTCGAACGAATTTTCGACTATTTGTGCGGTAGTCATCTTTAGAGTCAAAGACGGTGTTATGAGAGAGAAATCACTCTAAAATAATTGACTTCAAAAGGTTTTACATCTTACATCGAAAATTTTATGGAATTTTTACTTTGGCTATTTCTGGGAGTAAAAGGGTAAAAGAATGAATTCATGTTTTTCGTGTCGTTCAAAGGCCAGTGTACATCAGCGAGAATATCTCTATAATTGGGGAAATTTGGAGTTCTTTGAGATACTTCTTCCCTCACAGGTCTCACAGCTATACTGTTCAAAGAAGAAAACCGTAAAAACCCGTGAGTAAGAACCTGCGTTTTCCCAACTTAACCTAAACAGGTTCTTACATAGATTGTAACAAGCACAAATTTAGGCTATTTAGGTTCTTAAATAGGTTCTTATTTTCTGAAGAAAAAACACATTAAAGCTAAGAGCATTTGGTGGTATTCAGGGAATTCCAGATTTCCTTATATAAAATCTGAATACCGTTACGTTGCAGTTGGAGTGAAAAGGCACCTATGTCTCAAAAGAGGATCCTGAATGTTAACTTGTCTCATTTGCCCAATTGATTTTTGTTATAAGTTTTAAACCGAGGTCCTTGCATACTAACTGGCAAATTTTAGCCCAACAGGCTATTACAACCAGGTTCTTACTCGCGGGTTTTTACTGTACTTCACAAAATCGCTGTTGATTAAATAACTTTTCGGAACTGATTTTGCTAAACAAACTCTAAGTTAGTTACGGACCACCTCAAAGTCATCCTCTCCAGGAAGAAAGTAATTATCCAGTAAATCATCAGGTTTTTCATCTTGTTCTCTTATGACCCCGTGGGACGCAAACACCTCTTCCGTTTCACCACCGTCTTCATCTGAACTTTCCTCGTCATCAACACAGCTTAAATAAAACTTTCTGAAAAGACACACAGACAGTTTAAATGAAGTGATATCTGGGTGAAACGTATACCTTATTATGGGAAGTTAACACTTCATGAAATTTTTGAAACTTGCGTTAATTTAAGTCGCGTTTGTTGTAAACGTTAATTAAATACCACTGGGTGGAGATCCACCACTATCAGTGAAACTGTGAAGATCCATCGGGAAGGTACCACGAAAAAAGTTTCCATTTCGGATTAAACGTTTAACTTCGGTTCCTGTTTTCTAAATAAGTTCTGTTTCTTTGTGAAAGTCACGTTAATTTTCTTCATTTTGAAATGTTACCCTCCCGTGATTTTTTTACAAATAGTTATGGTGAGTCCTGGGACTCATCTTGTGAAAAATCATGAATCCCAGTCCAGAATCATTGAATCCCAGTTCAAAAAACAACGAGTCCATGGGTCTTTTGTAACCACACAGTTAATCTGAAGACAGACTCCAAAACTCTGTTTACTGAAATAAAAATATACTCCTTCTATTGTAAATTACAACAAAGACAAAAAGAAATAAGCGTCGTTTCACAAAAGCCACAGAAATCAAACAAACAGGATACTCTACAAAACCATCTTCAGATCGATCAATCGATCTTTGCGTCCCAGGGGACGCATTCCACAATGTATTTTACGTCTTTGGGGACTTTTATGCGACAGGGACGCAGGACGCAGAGGTAACAAAATCATTGACCCTCTCTTTTGCGCACGTTAATTTCCTTTATTCGGAATTCTTTTCTCGTTAAATTCGCGTTGATATATAAACCTTACCTTAATTTCACGGAGCGTTGATTTTCTAAAATAAGGTACTACAAAGGGTTGATGAAATATTTGGAATCAGAATCAAACTGTACACAGTGTAGGTTAAAACCATTTTAACCTGAACTGAGTTTGAACTAATGCACACTGATGTAGTCACTAGCCATATAGATTTGGATTCAGTTTCAAATGTTCCGTAAATGTCATAGCTGTATAGTTTCTATTGTTTACTTTCACGGTGTTATTGCGTTCAACGCTCATAGCTATCATTAATGCTCTAATACAAAGACTCACGTACCTTGTAAACTTGAGATCTTCCACTTTACAGTCAAACATTTCACTCATAATTTCCAAGTTTCGTCTCTCCAGTTCTTCTACTATTTCTGAAAGTTCCTCATGACCTTTTCGATGAATAGAAACCTAAAAGAAGAAAATGATTCTATTATTCAATTATTTAAAGGCCTGTTTTTATGCTAACAGAGGGATAAAGCTTAATCCAGGAGGGATTAATCTAGGAGGTTTTATTACTCAACGCCACAACGAGCTAAGAGACCTCGAAGCTGAATTTCTGAGTATGGTGTGTAGCGATGTCGAGATTGAACCAGTACTTCAAGACATCTCCGGCGAACATTTAAACAGAGGATCTAACAAAGCTCAGGATGCGAGGTTAGATATCCACGCGCGTGGTTTCTGGGAGCGACATCGTTCAGCATTCTTCGATGTGAGGGTCTGTCACCCTAATGCTGTATCGTATAGGGACCTAGAGCCACAACAAATCTATCGTATCCATGAGAACGAGAAAAAGCGTCTCTACTCAGAGAGAGTCCTGGACATCGAGCATGGAACATTTACACCCTTGGTCTTCACCACAACTGGCGGAATGGGAAAGGAGTGCTTGAAGTATCATAGCCGTTTAGCACAGCTGATTGCCATCAAAAAAGGGGAGCAGTATGCCAAAACCATCTCATGGATCAGAACCAGAACCTCATTCGCACTCTTGAGATCTGCGTTGGTTTGTCTTCGAGGATCTAGGACCAGAAGAGTGCCATGTGACATTAAGAATGTTGATATCGACGTCGAAGTTGCTGAAGGAGCCATTAAATCGGACTATTGATGTGTTTCCTTACTTCATATATATCTTTTTATTTCATTACTATTATTACTATTTTTTTTGTTTTTTAGCAGTTGAAAGAAACTTTTGAATTTTAGAGGTTGACAGTTTTTTTTTTTATTGAAATGAAATGTTTTTTAATTCAAAAAATTTTTTCTTAGTTTTAATTAACTTTTTTTTAAGCTAAATTGAGTGCTTTTTAAATCGACAGAAATTGTAAATAGCGTTTTTGAATGAATAGTTTTTTCTTTTTTTTTTAAGCGAATTAATTGTAAATAGGATTAGAATAGTTTTTTAATAAAATTGTCTATTATCTTTTTAAAGCTTAATCCATCTTCAGGTCATGCCTCTTGCCCTGACTGTTCAAAAGCATCTCATTGTTTATTGCTTCATACGTAGTCATTTTAAAGCATCCAAACATGAAATCCCCTGCTAGTGGAGGTTTCTTTCCGGTGTGGTTTTTACCGTGTACGAGAGAAACTCGCACATGACGAAATCGTAAAGCGGCCTGAACGATTTCGTGCATGCTAAAACCAAGCTGAAGAAAAACAAACTCTGCTAGCCAGACAAACACTAATGAAATGTGGGCCAAATTAGAATTTACAACAATTGACCTTGTAAACGTTCAGTTCAGCCTCTTCACAGACCCTCTTTTTTCTCTGTAGAGATAATCAAGTGCAGGTATGAAAATAGAAAGCGCGGGGGCTTAATGTCCCGCTACACAATGGAGTTCGTTCTCGCGCGCTCGCTTCGCTTGCGTGCTCGTTGATTAGAAAACAAAGTCTGTGTACAGGCAACGTTCAGTTTTGAATTTAAATTTTGTGCCAGCGCTGTGTTTTCATTTCCGGGCGGCAGTTAGATGTACCTCTTTTTTCAGCCATCTGTTGTCTAAAATTTCTCCACAGCTATCTTTATCCAAGTTGTTTGTTGCTTTCTGAAAAAAGAAGAAAATGCCTATCGTGTTGTTATTTTTACTGACCCTCCCGGGGAGACTCCCTAAAAAAGGGATGCCTTTTTCAGGCCTCAGGTATATGAAAGGATAGGGATTTGACTAGTTGAAGTATAGACGAATCTTTGTTTACAGTTTTTGCCTCATTAACATATGCTTATCACTATCTGATGACACTAATAAAATAAAAACTCTGAATATTGAAAGGGCATAACAGTTTCAGTTATCTCTGAAAATTTGAGCCCAATACACCGAATGGTTTCGGAGAAATTCTCTTCTAGCCTGAAATTCATCCAATTGCTTCGAGTCGTTTTCTCCTCTCAACAAGATTAATAACGACTCAAAGTAATCAGATGAAATTCAGGCTAATTCTCTTCTAAAAACTCGAAATTTTACAGAGAATGTATGGCTCATTAACTTTTTTTGCCACAGAGTAATTTCGCAGTTTTTGATGGCTAATATTTCCTCCAATATAGCTTTGCAAAGAGCTGAAAACTGCACAAATTGTTCAACTTAATCAGCTCTTTTAACTTTTGCATTTATTTTATATATATGGCTACGGCTTCTACGAGTTAAGTCGTATGCTAATGAGGAAAAATGTAAACAATGACGTCAGCAAAGATTCACCTTTATAAAGGGGTTAAAAGGGCTAAAAGTAAAATTTATGGCTGTGAAAATGTTGAGAAAATTTCCTGGTTTGGGACTAATTTCATATTTTAAGAGTGCATTATGTAGCAGTTAAAAGCGATGCAATTCTCTAAACTAGGTATGTCAAAGGGGTACCATCAGTCAAAAATGATGGTATATAAAATGGTAAGGGGTTGGTTTGAAAGACTGTAGTGCATGTAACTTTGATACAAGGATGGAAAGAACAATCAAACAAGCAGCCGAATGGTTTAGTATTACATAAACTCACAGCGCATTGACAATACAGTTATGACAGACAAGTTCTAAAATCAGGTACCTCATTTGCAATGTCCTTCTGCTTAGAGATTGTGGATTCAGTATAAGTTTCAATTTCATCTTTTGCAATCTTCAAGCTCCTTTCTAAATGAGCTGTGAACAAATAGAAGAAACATTTTGACAACCAAAGTCATTTTATTTAATTACTGGTTAATTTTCTTGAAGCTGAAAGTTTTGCTGGAGACTGAGGAAAGTCGATAAGCTGCTCATGATCCTCACCTGCAATATCATCATGTGAATCCTGCATTTCTTTCAAATCTTGTTTTAGTAAAACTATTTGTTTGGCATGTTCCTCAGCACCTTTGTCCTGAAGGTTAAAAGAAAGAAGAAGTTGCTAAAAGCCTATATTGTACTTGTAGCTGTATTCTTAAGATGAGCCCAAGGCTCGAAATAATTTCGGGAGAGTCTCTGGACATGATGAGCGGCCAAATTCATTTTAGCTCGGTAACATATTGTTTCTGGCCGGTCAAATTTATAAGATAAATAGCTCTTACATCATGTGCCCAGCAACCATAACTGGCGTTATATATTTCCAAAACAGTCGTTGCTTAGAGCTTATAGCTTAAAGCACTCATTGTCAACAATATAAATAAATTACAGTGGCAAAATGAAAATAAGCTTATGTTTCAATGTGCGAATTGTAAACAACAGTTCCAGTTTCGCATAATACACACGGACTCACTACAAACATGTACTGGTAACAACTGAAACCACTGAACAGTATGGAAATTTTAATTAAGGTCATTTTCAAAACTATTGCATGTGACCGGTCAACATGACCGGCAAGACGAAAGGTTGACCGGTCAACTCCTCAGTCCGTCTGGACATTGTCTGTTGACCGACCGTTCTTTCATGCCCTAGAGCAATATATGAGGGGGAGAAGCTTTTCAGCGGTTAAGAGTGTCTGCGATGCAGGCTAAGCTTTTTCAAAGTGTAAAAGATGCACAAAAGAGAGATTGAAATCCAAGGGTTTGGAGAAGGTGCAATTAACAGTAGGGTTGGTACAAGGTTCCTGGCCCAATGATGAGCTAATTCAACACTAATTGCAAAACCTAACCACATTCCACAACTTGTAATGCTCCCAGGTACAAAGGGATTGAATGCTAGCAAAAACTTAAAATCATCACATGTGTCCACTATTTTTAACTATAAATCATTTAAGCATAGAACTGGTATGGCATGCCGATGTAATCATTGATTATAATCATGTTACTTTTAAAACAATAAGTCAGTAAACATATTATTGTACCCTGTAGTCTTGAAACCTTTTTATATTCTTCCTCACATCTGCTATTTCTTCCTCTTTCTTGTCAATTTGATCATTAAGCACTAAATACAAAAGCAATAATTTCAGAACTGTGTATTAAAGTAAAAAATCATGATTTCATCACTTTATGTGTCCGAGATAATTAAAGGAAAGCCTTACGGTTTGTAATTTAATTTCTACCATTACTAACAAACTAACAGAAATTTGCCAGTTGTTGGTTTAGTTTGTCATTTTAATTTAGTATCTAATTTTCCTGATGGTTGTAAAGTGATACAACCATGTAAGAGTCACAGCAGAACCAAAGAGTTAAGGATGGTTAACACCTAAGAAACTACCCCATTTTCAGAACAATGTCTACATTTAAAAAACTGTACATGGTTGTAACAAATACAGTTAACACCTGTGAATAAGAAACTACTTTTTTTGAGGTTTGGCAAAATAGGTTCTTGTATTTTGGGATACTTATTGGCAATTTAGGCTGTAAGTAGGTTCTCAATTCGGTTCTTAATTTCTATACATAGTTATTGACTGCCCAACAATTATTTTACAAAGAAGCAAAAAGTTGGTCCTTAAATATACAATTTTTATTCTCAACCACGTAAACTTATTGTATGAAAGCATGTCACTTTGGTCAAAGACTTCTTTTGGTAAGTTAAATGACCATTGTGTCCGTGCTAAGGAAGCTCACTGTGGAGAAAAAATATGCCTGTAATAATCTCAGCCAAAAAAGTGTCCATTAAGTAAGCTTAATTGTACATGCACCTTGAACGTCTGCTTCTTCTGCCTTCATTGCATCAAATTTCTCCAGGAGTGCTGCTTCCACTTGCTCATGTCCAACCTCCACTGCTTTCTCCACTTCTTTGTCTTTCTCTTTCACTTGTTTTAAGAGAGATTTGATATGTAGAAGTTGCTCTTCTTTCAGTCTTTGATTCTGTAAATTAATCACAAAACATAATTAAAATTTGAATTATATGCTCTTTGTACATTTATTATCTATTAAAACTTAACAGAGATCAGAAAATAATGTACCCATATCTGGTAGTCTTGCACAGGTAAGAAAGTTACTACAATAGAACACCAGTAACTTCAACTTCTACGCTAACTTGAACTAAGCCCCATTTCCCCTGAATTTCACCCCACTTTTCAGACAGAAAAATGAATTGTTAAATAGAAGTTGTTGTTGTCTATGTTCATAACACTATCTTGCAACTCAGATAAGTAGGGGTCATGACTGTGTGCTAGTTTGTTTTTGCTAAATTAATATATTAAGACTTACTGAGCAATGGATAAAAAGAACCAGAAATGCATTATATGATTATCCATGTGGAATTTGTTCACTTAAAAAGTAAGGGAGGGGGAGGTGCAGCACCTCCTGTTACCACAACTCTTACCCTGTCTTTGAGTCTTCCATTCTTCTCTTGGAGAGACTGCATGTCATACATAAGATCCTCAAAGTTCCTTTGTTTCACCTCTATCCTATAATTATTGAATTAATACATGTATTTGTTAACTCTTGTTGAATATTAGATGCATATCCCAACCATAACAAATATGGCAGCAGTACTACAATGTAACATGAAAGACTGAAACATGAAGGACAGGGTTAACAGAAGAAGCCAGCCATCAAGGGAATTTCACTGGCTGTAAACACTAACTAAAGGTAGTTATCTGTTCAGACTATAAAACTTCTCTTGCAGTCATGAGCTGCAAAAAATAAAATAAACTATCTGTATGATGTCAGAAAAAATTGCTTATTCACTACTCAATTAGCTTTGTGACAAAAAGGATTTTGTGCAAATACATCTGCTTGTGACAGATAAACCACAAAGTGTCAATCTGTCAAAGATTTAAATGTTGTGTGATGTTGCATGTGTAACCTCGGCATCTATTAAATTCCCTCGCTTATGCCCCCCAAATTAAATAGATACCCTGGGCATCTATTAGATCATTTACAGTATATGAAGGGACTAGCAAAATCTACCATTAAAGTATTTAAAGAAGCCTTTAATTATTAATTTGCTTTGAACGGAACACAAGGAACTGAAGAAGACTTCCTAAATGTTATCGATTTATTTGTAATAGAAGACCTGTATAGTTAAAGGGTACCTTTTTATCAGTGAATGGTATACGAAGTGGGTACTTTTTCTGTCCAAAATGGTATACTGTAAAATAAGCCATGGGGCTTATATTTTTCCAAGGCTCTTTTTGAGGGGCTTATTTTTGGAGGGGCTTATATCCAGAGGGGCTCATCTACAGATATGAGAGGGAAATTTGTGTTTCAAAATCAATTAGGCTAGCCCTATAGTTGGAAGTAAATTTACTATTTCTGCTTTGTTTTACTTTGTATTTGAGGGCACCTTTCTAAGTACAAGCCCCTGGGGGACTTATATATATATTTGGAGGGGTGATTTCACAGAGGGTTTTTTGTGTTACCAGTTTGGGGGGCTTATATTTGGAGGGGCTTATACATGGATGGACTTACAGTATTTTCGGAATTTTACGGTATGAAAGTGTAAGGGGTTGGACTCCTGGGTGGAGCCTTTCTTGAGCTCTTCCCCTCATCAGCTTTTTAAAGCCATCAATGGGTCACGCGTCTATATCTACCGAGAACCCTGTACATGTAAATCGCATCAGCTATACAGAAACTATTTATATCACAAGAATGTAACAGTATAAAATGTTATTAAAGTGCCAAAATTTACAAAAAGTTTTAAAATAATGAATATTTAACTGCAACTCGGCGGGAACAGAGCCTGCGTTGCTAAGAGATCCAATAAACTACTAACACAAGGACAAATTAATTATTTCTTACAATGTACGGTTTTCTAAAAAATCTCCAAGGAAATATGAACAATCAACAAGGCTCTTAAGAAGTAAAAGCGTAATAACAGAACCTGACACAAGAATAAAAAAACACTCACTGAAAAGCCACGATGGCTTCCTCCACCGTTAACTTCGGCTCCTTGGACGCGCCACTTTTTTTCCCTTTCTTCTTCTTGCTGGAACCCTTTTTCTTTCCAGACTTCTTCTTAGGAGGCATAACGTACGTCTAAGCACCAGTAAAAGTAAAGAAATTCGTTTACGTCACTGTTAATTCGAGCATTTTCGAGGCCAGAGCAAATGGCATCTTCAAAGATGTTTACAGCGCTTTTATTAGCCTCGTTTCCAAGCTTGTCAGAACGAGGCTGACTGGCGGGGTTTGGAGACCACGAGAGGAGGCTACTGGGATAACTTTGAGCGGACATATTGATTTGCTGGAGGTAGCGGAGAAATGATGGCCACGTCCACAGAAACTGGCGACAGGCAAGACACAAAACGGCTGGAGGCAAAGAAACAGACATTGGATGATGCTTATGCAGCTCCTGCCAATTTCCTAGAGATCGATGTTGTCAATCCGGAGACACACGGTGTTGGGAAAAAGCGATACACGGACTATGAAGTCCGCATGAGGGTTGGTACACTTTTAGTACAAATGCATTTTGTTAGACGATTAATGGATTTTATTACTCTAACCACGTTTACGTACAAAATTTCGTCGAGATCGGTTGTTTTAAGATTGTTTTCCGGAATTCAGGTCTGGCGATTTTCTGATAATTATTAATTAAGAGCTACTACACGAAAGTTTGAATATTATTGATTTCCTGGAACCTGAATGATTGTTAATAGGGCCCGAAGTAACGACAATAATTTGGTCAAAACGTGGAAAATCTTTGGGTACCAAGGTTATTTGTGTGCAGTAAAGTTTTGTTCGTTCGTTTATATGTAACAATCTTGACATTCAATTGAATTGGTGTCATATCCTAGTTTAGTATTTACCAAATCAGTGAATGGCACTTTTCGCCGGTTTTGATTGGCTCCCGTAACTCATAGTATCCTTAGCTATTCACTGTTTTGCGACCAGAGCCAAGACGGCGTCTTTTTCTGAGACATTTTCAGAAGATGAAATTTGAGCGATAAATGAAGCGTTTGACAAACAAATACCAATAAAGTGAGGAACTTTTGCTTGTCGGCGTTTACTGGTAGGCACAGAAAATCATCTTCATGCTAAATTTGCAACAAAATCATAAAAATGCACTTGGCAAAATCACCGAAATGTTTGCATCTTGGAAAAAACCTACCACTATTCACACCTGCCCGTCGGGGGATAGTTGTATAATATTGGAAAGTATGCTAGAGAGAAGTGTGACATCACATTACCATTGTAGCAAAATTTCTGGATCACAACAATAGTAGCTTAAGCGTGAATGACGACAGCAACGGCAATGAGAACGGCAAAAAAGTAATAGGTTTACATTATCAAAATAACAACTTTGCACTTGCATCATGCGTTTTTGTACATTTCCTAGCTGTCATTGCATGACTGTAACATGAAACTTCCTAATTTCTTGCACCTGCTTTATGAAAAGGGTAATCACAACACAAAAATTTACTTTTACTTTTTCTAAACTTAGAAACAGTCCTTTCAGATTCAACCGCAGAAAATTTCACCAACATTTGACAAAGTAAATGAAACTAAATAAGATTGTTGAAGTTTGAAACAGTGGGACTTTTCTATGTCTTTGGTTTGTTGTCATCCGTATATTTTGCTACCATGGTAATCTGACTTGATATTGACCACTACTTTATAATAATGGTTAGCAGTCTAGTGCATTGTTGGCCCTTTCCCTGAGCTCTGCCAGGTACATTTGGGCTGAACGTTGAAGTAGAGACTACTACGAATTTTTGGTCTTTTTTAGGCCACCAGTGGCCAGAGTGAGGATTTGAGCCAGGTTACCACGTAAAAATAAAGAACCCTCAAATGAATATATTGCTCATCATGATCACTTCATAAACACTCTTTTGCCTAAAGGCTTGATATTTTTCCTTTTACATTTGTACTATCTTGCTTTGTATCTTTCATTTTTTCAGACAAATCTTCCTGTGTTCAAAGTAAAAGAGTCATCGGTAAGAAGACGGTACAGTGACTTTAAGTGGCTAAGGAATGAGTTAGAAAGAGACAGCAAGGTAACTAAATAAACTATTTTAACATTCTCACATTATAGCTACTGACTATACTATACAGAACTACTGGTAGTGAACTAATATTGGGCAAATAAGCAATCCAACATGTACCTTATCTAGATAAGAAGTAGAAAATCTTAGCCATTTCAGATTGACTTTTGCTGCAGTTTTACAAATGAAGTTGCCCAAAGTTTTTCTTCTTACCATGGTGACCAAAGTGGTCACAGCTTGGAGCACTGTGGTGTAAACTTTTCCAAGAGTCCAGTCTGACTCAGGCAAGGTAATAAGTCATATAGGTAATGAGCTTCAGAAAGAGAAGATCTTAGCATAGGTTCAGAAGAGATGGAAGATCGGTTTAAGATTCTGGGAACTATCAACTTACTCCTCCCCTAAACCACCATTTTGTTCCAAGTAAGCATTTAGGGTTAATGTCGGGTTAGGGGAGGGATGAGGGGGTGGGATGTAGTTTCCCACAATCTTTAACTGATCTGCCATCTGCTCTGGACCTGTAAACACTAAGATCCTCTCTATTTGAAGTTCATCTTTTGCCGTCTTTTTTCCTTTTTTTTTCTTTTTGGAACTCATTTTTTTTCATCCCCTACTTGTAGCATCACAAATTTAGTGTCAACCATCCCCATTTGTAATTTTTGCAGATTGTGGTTCCTCCGCTTCCAGGCGATGCACTTAAGAAGCAGTTACCATTTAGAGGAGATGATGGTAGGTGCAGACAGCTTAGGCTTTTGTACATTATGCTAGCATTTTTTCGAGCATTTTAGTGAGGCAAAAGCATTGAGCATTATTCGAGCATTTTAGTGGCATTTTCCCCGGAAAATTAATTTTTCCGAGAAAATAAAATAGAAATTAACTTTTTTCAGGAGCCCATGCCCCATGAGCTCCTGCTTTTTTAAACAAAATGAAAACTAAAACTCAAAATTCACCAAAAAACTAATACAGCTGTTTTTTTTGGCTGTATTAATTATGAACTTGTACACGTTGTCGTTGTAACTTGCAACACTCGCACGTTTTTGTAAGTGTAAACTTTGAAATTAATTTTAAAAACTGTTTGTATAATGAGCATTAACCGAGCATTTTAGTGACTTTTTTGGGGAGACAGAGCATTTTAGTAGGAAAAATGGAGCATTAAGGTGGAGCATTTTAGTAGGGAAGCAAAAGCATAATGTACAAAAGCCTAAGACAGCTCAAACATGACACCGAATACCTTTCTGATTAAAGGTCGGCATGACATACAATGACATGTCTCAATGGGCCACGTTCAATATGTTAAAATTCTAACATGACTCTGAGGCGTTAAGGATAAAATTGCAAATATTTTTTCATAACTCCATTGTCTCGCAATTCCCAGAAGAGACTGGAGCACAAAGAAAACCAAACCAAATATAGAAATATGACCAGAAAGCCTAGCTTGGGGTCATGTAAGAATTTTAATATATCAAACGTGGGCTGTTCAGATTGTGACCTGTTGATTTGATTATTCATTGACATTGTAAGATGGAGAAATTGGATGCTAATCAATACCGCGAGCTAAGGTGGGACCTGGGAGGAAAAGGCCAGGGGTAGCTCGTCATCTTGTTTTGAGGTGTAAATTGCAGATTTTGGTATCAGTTAAAGTGTTTTAGGTGGAATGTCAGTACCTAATGTTTTAGGGCCACGCCTCAAGGAATTAAAAGACAGTTCCCTGAGAGGACATGTGCTTAGTGGCAATGAATAGTAAACCAAGTAATAATTTACGTGTGATTTTTGAAATGTTGTTGTAATATTGCTGGGCTTGAGAAAAACTTAAATTGCAGACTGTCCTTTGGGCAAGCAGCTCAGGCATTATTGCTTGCCCGGGGCCAATTCTTGCTTATCTTAGTTAATAAAGGCTTGGTCTCCTTAATCGCATTAAGCATTTATTACCTTTTAGTGCACGCCTTCTTTTTTATAATAGTCTTGTTATGCCTTTATTTGATTATGCAGACCTTGTTTGGGGAGACAAGCATAGTGTAACCTTAATGACCAGTTTGCAAGTCTTGCAGAGTAAGGCTGCTAAAATAATTTTAGACAGACCTCTTTATTCATCTGCTACACATGCACTTGCCACTCTTAAGTGGGTTCCATCAGAAAAAAGGCGTTTTCAGAGAAGATGTATTTATGTGTATAAGTGTTTAAATGGACTTGTTGAGCATGATATGAACTTCATAAGACAGCCGGAACAAACATAATTATAATACCAGAACTAAGCTGCATCTCAAACTTCCAAGTGTCAAGAGGAATTGGGGCAAGCAACGGACTGCATTTCATGCCATCAAGGATTTTAACTCCCTTAGCCAGGCAATCAGACAGTCCATGAATCTAAAAATTTTCAAATGTAATATTTTTAAATTTGTAATTTAAATGAATTTGAGTTAATGTCTTGTACATTTTAATACTTTTTACATATTTGAGATTTTTAATGTCTTTGTGAATTGTGTGTATTTTGTATTTTGTATTTTTATTTATTTTTTAAATTTTATGAGATCCTTTTCGAAAACCATATTTTATATGAAAAAGTCATCTCAATAAAAATTATTATTATTATTATTATTATTAATGATTATTCTGTTAGAGGATGACTTCTCTGGAACGTCTTCCTAATGGGCAAATATAATATAATCTTCTTGTCCTGGACTACCAGACAGGACGTTTTTTAGAGCCCTGATATTGTCAATGAAATTGAAAGTGAATGCTGTAAATATTTTTCCAACCTATAAATTAAAGCAAGGTTGGTTTGTGTGGTCTTACTTACTTAGTTACTAAACTGTTTATGGACTTACACACCCTACGACATAGTTTATAAGCTGGTACATGTAAGTACCAAAAAGAAACAAAAGACCCCTAGGGGAAGGGTTTCATTCTACATTGTACATGTACTTGAAGTTTATTATGATTGCAGTTGTGATATATAGTGAACTCAATCATCTGATACTTTCAGGAATTTTTGAAGATGATTTTATTGAGGAGAGAAGACAAGGATTAGAGGCATTTGTTAACAGGTGTGATGTACATATTTGTTTAAAATTTTGTTTGGTGTAAAACCATTTTAATCAGGTAAATTTTTCCTTCTTTTGTCTCAGATTTATTGCTATAAACTTAAGCAGAAAAAGCAAAATGAAAACTGTTTTGGCTATTAAACAGATTTAATGAAGCCAGTGGATTAGTTGTTCAAATTTTTGTTGTTGTGTGAACTGGTGGCAAGTTAAAGAGGTCTGTGAATAGTAATCGAAACATTGTCTACCATTGTACTTCAGTCACAGTTGGAAGAAAATGTCACTAAAGCTGAATTTTGTGTGGCAAACATTGTTAAATTTCTTGTTCCTTATACTCAGAATCATAAGAGCAATAAATTAAAGTTGAAGTGTAGTAGTCACAAGAGGAAATGAAACTCCAATGAAAAATATTAGCACCCTAGAGCTTAGTAGAGATATCCTAGGTCTTTTTTTAATACTGTATTCTTCCTTCACCTTGTTTGTAGGGTATCTGGACATCCCCTGGCTCAAAATGAACGCTGCTTGCATATGTTTCTTACAGATCCTATTATAGATAAAAACTATGTTCCAGGAAAGGTCCGAACCACATGAAAGTAAGCTGGAATTTAACAAATCTTTGCAGGGACTTTTTCTTCAATCAAGAACTTCATGGTCAAGTTACCGTATCAGTCCTTAAGTAATCAACATTAACCCTTTTTTGTTTTTGCATTTACAATATAAATAGTAGTTTAGACTGCATGACAAAAAAAGAAAAATTTCTTAACTTTTCAAATAAGAATAATACATAATAATTTTATACAGCAGTCAGTGATGTTACAGGTCAAGATTAAATTTAGGTTATTTTTTTTTACCTAGGTTGATTCTCAATTTCCTTTGTCTCCTAGCCCTAATTCATGAATGATAACATACATGCTAACTCTCCCAGATTATCCGGGAGTCTCCCGGATCAACAACCACCTCCTGGTCTCCCAAATCTCCTGAATAAAATCAAGTTGTGAGCTTGTCTGTGCTCTAATTTGGAATTTTTCCCTTTTTTTTCTCCCATAATTGGAATTTTCTTTGATTCAAAGTTCAGTTTCCGGGGCTTTTGCGCATGAATTTCATCACAGACAGAGTTATTTTGCCATTCCGATCTTAAAAGCGCATTGTGATGGTCTGTACCTCATGTATGATTTCATATAATGTCCTAAGCTGATTAGGGACTGGATCGAATTGTGCTTATGGGGGTGGGGGGTCGGGGTCGGGTTTGTCGTTGATATTCAGTGGGGGGGGGGGGGGGGAATGCAAATAAAGAGTCCAGATTTTAGATTTCCAGAGGTTGGCATCTCACTGATAAGGGCTAGGAGATAAAAGAAAATTTAAAATCAACTGATGGGAGGGAGGGGAGGGAAAGGGAGGGAGGTTAAAGAAATCCTAATTTAATCCTAAATTTAATTTTGACCTGCAACATAGACCCGTCCATGGTTGTTTCAACTTTTGAAACGGACCAGTTAGTAAACATTTGTCAACAACACTAAAAAGAGAGCCTAATTAAATGGTAAAATAAGCAATTTGTGAGTGATATGTTGAAAACGAATGAAAAGGTAGCTCTGCAGAGTTACAAAAATTAATTTTATAGATGTTTGAATATTGGAGGGCACCAAATTGCACCTCACTATACAAATAAATGTCTGTAAAATTTTGCAACTTTGGGAGCTAATCTTTGCTCACTTTAGATGTACACGTTCTGCTGCATTCTTTTCAGCTGTGTCAGCAGATTTTCACCCAATGAACCTCATCATAACTTTAAAAAGAAAAAAATTGTGGAAAGGCCTATTCAATGTAAAGTTTGTTCTGGTAAAAATGTGAAGAAAAAGTTTGTTGACTTGAGGACTGAAATGGTTAAAGAGATAATTTTTTTAGGAAAATTCATACTTAATAATTGATTACATGTAAGTAGTTTGGAATGAGAGCATGATTTTGCAATTTTATTCGCACCAGTTTGGTTAGGTCCAAGTGATTGATACAAAGGGGTGGCATTTTTGTTTGGTGAAAAAAAAGCTTTTTGTGGATATCACAGACTGTTTAGAATAGTAAAAAAGAAGTGCAGATTTCTTGCATTGTCTTTTTGCCCATTGACATTTAAGAATGCAAAATAGTCCACAATGCCCAACAAACTAATAATAATATTATGGTGAACCTTTATACAATGATTTCAGTGACATTCTTCACCCCAGTTATAGTGAAATGAATAGAACAGGATGGCGATTAACATAATCTCTTTATGACTCCTTATTTTTCTAGTCCCTTGGCATGTGCATCTGACATAAGCAAAAGCTAAATAATTATATAATGTGGTGCTGTGTATATCCTAGATTGTTATGTGATGGGTCAAGCACATTAATTTTAATAGTACAATCAAAATATTTCCACAGGCAACCCTCCAAGATGTGACTATTTTAGTCGCCGTGGTGCCGAAAATTTTGAAGCTAGTGACTTGATTTGTAAAAAACGTCTCCCTAAACCAAAAGATTTGGTCGACAAGCAAAAACTTTAACTTGGAGGGTTGACAGTAGATGCCTTTGGGATTACAATTTGGTGTCTTTGATAGAGAGAATCAATTCATATGAGCAGAATTAATTTTCGGTCCAAAATAAGAAGCTCCCTAATAGCAACTTTAAAGCAAGGCACCACAGAAATGGAAGATTTTTCCTGCTGATATTTACTGGCTGGCATGTTAAAAGGTTACATAATTTAGTAGATTTTCCCTCCATTTTGATGGTTACATGTGTTGTGGCAGTAGCTAGGCTTGTCCAAATATTGAGAGTGGTGCACTTTGATTGAAGTGTTTGCTAAGCCAAATGAAAAGTTCTCTATTAGGAACAATATTGTTAACGTTTTTAACATACTGTAAGTATATTATATACATGTAATAGATTAACTGGCTACAATATCAAAGCAGTTATATTATTCATTTTGTATGTAATAAATTTTATTTGATATAATATCTCTTTTTGTCTCACTAATTAATTTGTTACATATTATTATACTGTTGTTTGCATTTAAGCATGGAGATGTGACAAAAAAAAGGCTCTTACTGGGTGTAAACATGACGTTAAAGGGGCTGTGTTATGGCAGTCCCATTCATTTTGTTTAATTTTGCCAATTACTCGCCCTGAATCGCTGTGGAACTTAAAGTAAGCAAAGAAATTACATGTAAATGACAAAATCAGAGATTCGAGACAAACAAATACGTCTCCTGAGCATTATTTTTGAAGTTGCAAGCAGCAGGGATCAACTTTGAAAAACTGTTAGGCTGAACAGTTTTCAAAAATCCTAATGTCAATCCGTTTTAATCTTCTTCAGTTTTGCCTATCCATGACATCTGTTGTTTCTGTTATGTTATTCTAACCTTCCTTTAAAGTTTTAAGTGGTTGTTTTTTGTTTCTCTTAATTTAATGGGCATTTTGTATTTTCCTAATTTGGCTGAATTTCATGACACAGCCCTTTTAACATTTTGAAGTTTGAAGGGTGATAGCTAGATGAATGTTTGTGCAAAGAGTAGGTGACTGTTTGGTGGCTGGAAGCATCTGACCTGGTGTGTGTTTGCTTAACAAAATATTAATTGCAAGTATTTGTAGATGTTTGCAGAACTTCTTAAAAGTTCAAATAATAATTTTTAAAGCTAGTGTGCTCAGGGTTGTCACTAAGATTTCAAGTTGCCGGGTATTATTTTGTTGTAAGTAGCCGGGGAAGTCGCAAGCAATCATGGAGTCTGTTCAACATGTTCAACACAAAGCTGACATAAAGGTTGAAACTAAGGAATTTAAGCATCGACAAAGGTGACGGCAGCGAAAACGTCACTTTTAAAATGAATTGGCGTTTTTTCCAACTTTGTCGCGTTTATTTCAATTCGCTGAAAATAGCTATAAGGCCAATTTCCCAGGAGTTGAGTATTTGGGACCGCACTCAAGTTTAGAAAGAGAAAGAAAAGTTTGTCTTCGCTTGTTTACGTCCTCCATAAAACGTGAAACTAGGCATTTTCCCGTCGCAGTCGTGCAGTTACGGCAAAGAAATGTACAAAAAAGCGTGATGCACGTGCAAACTAGTTGTTTTACTCAATAAGCCTATTACATTCTTGTTGCCGTCGTGCGTGTGTACTAGTACCAAATCTAAGTCAGATGTCTTTTTCCGACATTTCTTAGTTTTTGTACGTGAATATTTCAAAATTACTTAAACCCACTGCAGATGAAACTTGCATTTAGTTTGATGGATAGTCTTTGTGTGTTTCAAAGGTGTGCTCTTTTGGTTTAATTTAACACGAAAGTAGCTGGGGGCCATGCTCTGAGTAGCCGGGGGAAATCTCCGGCCCCTGGCCCTTAGTGACAACCCTGTGTGCTGTTTTTGAATGAAAAATATTCCTGAAAAATTATGGAGAAAAACTCTCTTGCACATTAGCACAAACAACAAAAGCCAACAGCCACTAATGGTGTCACATTTCTTGTGTGTACTTTTCACAAACATTGCGTGATGAGCCTAAAAACAGCTGTGAAGGAAAATAATGGTGTTTTAGTATTCAACATTTCGTTACCAACTTAGAATGAGGCTACTGTTAGAAAATTTCCATATTTTGCTTTAAAATAATTGGAATTACTCCAATAATGCAATCTGTTCCCAATAAAATAAAAGTCATTTTTAAATAACGCTGATCAATTAACATATTTTTGGCGTAGCATTTGGTTTATGACTGTCAAACCTTAAATTAATGTTTCACAGCAAAACATGTCATGTTTGCCACCCCATTAATAGAACATGTTTTTTTTCATGTGTACACACTAAGATTCATCAAGCGAAGGTAATTTATTTAAAAACTTTCATCCAAAACAATTTCTTCAAAAGGCAACTCAAGCCTTCGATATTCCAGCCTAATTCTTCGTTCCTCTCTCTGGTCCCCTTGAGATACCAAAGTGGTTGCTGTCCCTGGTCTCCCCTGACGACCAACTCTTCCAGCAAGGTGTAAGTACTCATCAATATTTTTTGGGACTTCCATTAAATACACATGATCTAAGTCTTTGAAGTCCAAACCCCTTACGGTTTCTTCAGTGCCAACAACAATGTCTATTTGTCCAGTACGAAACTGCATAAGAAACTGTTCAAATTCTTCAGGATCTTGGTTTGCCACTTTTCTGTAAAGAGCGACTGCATTTAAACCCAGATCTCTTAACTCCCAAACAAAACTGTCCACTGAGTGAAGTCGGTGGATAAACACAAGGGCAGACTTCTGGTTTGATTCCCTGAAAATCCTGAAACAAATATATTTTGTTAAAGTTTTACATTCAGGGGCAGATCCAGAAAGTTGGAAATGGGTGTCCGGGACACTTGCCAGTTCTATAGGTACTATTAAAGAATTCACAGTAAAATAAATATTATTTTACTGAAAATTCTATACAAATAATGCAAAATTTCACAGGAAAAGGGGTGGCCGCGTTCCCCTCAGCCAAACCGTTAATTCGCCCATGACATCAATCGCTTTCCACTTCTACCATAGGCAATGTGCCTGAACATTGGAACCTACAGTGACTTAGAGTGGTGACAGGGACCAACATTATAACTCTAAAGACCCCGTAATAAATAATAATAATAATAAATTCCAAAAGATCAGCCTTTTGGGTACAGCCTATATTTTATGAAAAGTGCTGTCTATCAATTAAATAATGACATGTCATCAGTATGAAAATTCTGGTAGTCATTTCTCAGACATCCTTTTGCGGGGGAACCAGTGGTAGTGTGGCAAAATGGTGGCTAGACAGAAAGAAGAGTTCTACAACTTGACAGTGATCAACTCTACATGCCAGATCACTAAAGTTCATTAATTACCTTGCAAGAGTTTGGGCTTTTGACCTTCCAGAAGATTCATCACAGACAACATACTGATGTTTGATGCAGGTTGGAACACTACGGCGCTTTCCCTCAAATGCAGGGGACTGAATGACTGTCACATGATCTCCCCAACCCAATTCTGACAAGTCTTCTTTCAGTTCATCATTCACAGTAGCTGACACTCCAATAAGCTGAACTGGCCTGACCTAACATTCAACAGTTGTAAAATTAATCAATATTAATTTGAATCTCTGTCAGAAAGCTAGCGGAGGGGTGATTGAGTCACTGAACAAGAAGATGTCCCTTCACTGTAGATCATTGTAAATAATGCTGCCAGGAATTAAAAAAAATCACTTTGATGACGAAGAAGATCGATGATGATGATGATGAGGATCAGAATGATGATGTTGAGGAGGATGACCATTCATAGTGGGTTTTTGCTAATATGTGAAAGATTATTCATCAAGCTTGATGCGGAGGTCAAGAAGGTGTTTTGGAGATTGAAATATTGGTTTTCTACCAGAATTTGGGGGTGTATTTTCCCAGTATTAATTTGGATTTTGATCAAAAAGTTACTTGACAGACATCTGTATGGTAGTTTCCTTTCCAGAAATCAATAATCTTGGTTTTTAAGATTTGTTTTTGTGGAGAGTGGAAGCAATGCTGTTTCAAATGGATCCTGAAAAACTGGCAGATTTTTCTAGTGGAGTTTCTAGAGAGTTTCTAGAGGGTATCTGCGTAAAAAATTGTGTGGTCTACGTAATATAGATTTCACTGTATTAATTTATAATTACCCTTGAGTATTTTTTTATCTTCTCCACTAGAAGCTTGGCAGGCCTGGGATTGTTCTCTCGTAGAGTTCTCTTCTTTATTGAAACCCGCTTGCTAAGGGGTAAAAGAGTTTTGTCAACTTCATCAATCACAAGTCTCTTTGTTCTGTGTACAAGTAAAGGATCCTTGTCAATGATTTCCAATAGTCTCTTTGGAGTGCCAATGGCAATCAAAGGCCTGTTGGTTCGATCTTTTAACCTTGCTTCTTGTTTAGCCATGTCCACACCACTCACCTAGTAAGATTAAAGTGACAAGTTATAATATTATTATATTTTATTTGCATAATGAATTATTATTGTCACTTTGTTTTATTTCTGAAATCTCAGCTGATTCCCAACACTAGTCCAGCTGGACCTTTACTTGTTCAAAATCTTCAGACAGACACTTGGTTCGGGCACTAAATTTAGAATAGTGCAGTCCTATAACCAGCTTAAGACAAAATACCCTAAAACCTAGCCTGCGAAAACAACCGTTTTCCTTGCTCCTGACGCCGCTAAGAACGTTTTACGAGAAGGAACGTCTGCAACTCAGCGACAAAAATTCCATACTGATGACGTAAAATCTGTCCGGAATCCAGTCATAAGTGCTGATTGGACGACAGAGAAGTTACATTGTTTTAGCGATTGTTTATGAATGACAGACA
This sequence comes from Porites rus, assembly GCA_964035705.1. Taxonomy (NCBI): domain Eukaryota; kingdom Metazoa; phylum Cnidaria; class Anthozoa; order Scleractinia; family Poritidae; genus Porites; species Porites rus. The sequence continues at coordinate 42,418,011 of OZ037992.1, forward strand.
AAAGACAAAAGGCTACAAAGGTCAAAAGTAAATGCGATGAATCTATAACAAAACAGTCAATATTTGTGGAATATATTCCTCTTTAGAAGAAGCATTTGAGTTTTGCTGGAGCTCCTTTGCAGATGAACACAACACTTTACCAAAATAGACCAGAGAAACATAAAGTTGAACAAATTTGCATTTGGAACCCCATGACTACCGGATTTCTTATGTAAACATTGCTTTACGTCATCAGTATAGAATTTCTGTCACTGAGTCGCAGACATTCCTCCTCGTGAAACGTCCACCAGGAGCGTGGAGAAAGGGCTGTTTTCGCAGGCTACCTAAAATCATACTCTGTTCAGCAGCACATCCTTTCTTAGGGAAAATTGGAAAATAAGTAAATGCCTCCCCTGTGAAAATTTTAAGCATTTATCTTTATTGGTACTTTCACTATTCTGGTGGGAGAGGGTTTGCTGGGTCTTATTTTTGTGATTTCAAGAGGAAAATATGCAACAAAATCTGAACTTTTAAAATATTTTTTATGATTCTCCATGTCATAAGTGAAATCTTTGTAAATCAATGTTATTTCACAGCCAAAGACACAAGTAAACTTTACATGTAATAATTTGTGTACTTGCCAATACAAAGTCTGGATAATTATTATATTACATGTTTAAAATCATTTTTTCTTGTGATATTTTGAATTTTCTGTTTGGGTATTAAATTTCGTGAGGATTTTTATTTGTGGGTCTTAAATTTTGTGATATTTTTTGCAATCACAAAAAATGCAAAATTGAAGACCCACCAAAATAAAGTACCAATAAGCAAAATATGCCTAGGCATCTCTTACCACTGGCATTCTTTGTATTACAGTGAATAAACAAGGTTAATGATAACCGACAGTTCCCACTTACAAAAGATTCCACCACAGTCTTATTTCCAAGGAGCCGATGAGCCTCAAACACCAACTGACTTGCCAGTTCTCTGGTGGGCACCACAATCACTGTACCAAAACTTTTCCCAGGATCCTGAATAGCAGGCAACAAAAATACTAGAGTTTTGCCAGATCCTGTCTCAGACTGAATCAGTATGCTCTTGCTACTCATGATCAGTGGTATTGCTTGCTTTTGTATAGGTGTTGGGTTAATAATCTCATACTTTTTAAGCTTTTCTATGATTTTTGGGTGAAGATTAAAGTCTTCGAATGAAAAAATTCTTGAAGTGTCTACAGCATTGCATCCTATCTCAGGTTTATCTTCAGAAACTTTCAAGACATTTTCTTCCACACTTTCGAAATTTTCCTCATCTGTCAGCGATTTGAAGACGGGGGTCAGAGTTGCAAAATCTTCTGCTCTAGGTATTCTAAAATCCACAGAGGGATCATCTTCTAGCAATTTACTCCGCTCGTCTAACGTCAGTTCACTCGCAAGGGGCAGTGTGCTAACATTAGGTCGATTCACTTTCACGTACTTTCGTCTGGACATTTTGACGCCCGTTGTGACTTCTCTGAGTTGATCTTGAATGTACCCCTCTGTTGTGCTCCACATCTGCATAAATTCGTCATCGGGGTCAGAAGCATGGATCTTGGATCTATTTTTGGTACGCCTTCTTCTCCCAGTAATGCCAACATCTTCGTCCCGATTTTCGACTTCCTTTGAAGCAAAAGTGCGAGCGTAGTTTCTAAGGTTCAAGGGAACAATCTTTGGAGTGAGTCGCTGGAGCCGGAGTCTTCCTAAAATAAAACTTTGCATCTTAAAAGACCTCTATCGACAGTTGTTCAACGTGCACGCGAAAGTTTTCACAAGGCGTTCTTGTCGTCGTGGGGTAAACTGGGCCCCAGGTAGATATAACTAACTAGGGCCGGGAGGGGAAAGAGTGGGACAAACTGAAGTCCGAGCGCGGGAATCACAGAAGCGGGTTTTTTTTAAATTTAACGCCATCTTTTCTTTCATTTTTGAATGAAAACTAGGCGATTCTCTGGAAGGAACTTTCCGTAAAGTGCAAATATTTAGCGCTAGTTCGATCATGGATCTGTTATTCATGGGATAGATCAAGTGACTGTATGTTCCTGTTAGGTCCCCTCGCCAGGAGCCTCGCGAGGAGAATATGGATACGCGTCAAGCAAAAACGCGACCGCGCGTCTCTTAGCTCAATAGCGGAACTCATAGACAATGCAATATAAATAATCTTTCGCTTGGTGACAAAACAGAATGTGAGCAACCACTGTGAAAGATCTGTTTAGTTTTTCCTCTTTTAAGCAGATGTGATTCGCACTGGGTAGGTATTTGTCATTACGTTCTGTTTGAAGGACTTCGTCTTTGTTTCGGTGCGTGACTTCTGCTGGGTTTCGCGTTTTTTTCCAGCACTATTATCCGTCAACAATGGTTAATCTTGTCTATTTTTTTTTTCTTTTAGGGACAATTTTGCCTCATCCTTCGACAAAGAGCTTTAAAGAATTTACAACCTGACGGAATGGCCTCTCGTATAATAAACGACCTTTCACGATACTTGTTTCTGGTAGGTACAATGTTGTTGAAGCTTTATCAGATTACATCTTTGTGCACGGTTTTATTGTTTATGTTGATCTTGAAAGCGTTTGCCTACGTCTTTTCATAGTTATTGATGCTTGCTCAAAAGTTAAGCTCTGGAGCTAATAGTTAAGCTTCCGTCAATTAGTGAAGCTCCAGTCAATTTAAGTAACTCTCTTTTAGTTCTTTAGGGATCAGGGACCCGTTTCTGAAAAGACCCGGAAACTTTTCAGGCCCGAAAGGAAATTTTGAAATTAAAACCTGTTAGATAGTAGCACAATTCTTAGCCCACAAACCAGTCAATTTTGCTTCGTTCACTAACAGTTGCATTGTATTATTTTCTAAATTATTGAAACTTCGATCTTGAACTCAGTTGAACGCAAACACAACAATCCGGGCCCGAAAAGTTACCGGGACTTTCGAGAAACAGCCCCCAGATCCGCAACTTTTGCGAAATTTTAGTCTCAAATTGAACTGTTTCGAGCTATACGGACGTAGCTTTTCTTTTACGGACGTCCTGCTTTTCATTTTCCCTTTTCTGAGAACTTGATCACAACATTCGAGTGACGTGTATCACTACACCCGATGCGGTTTTCTGACGTAAATAATAATTGTCTTGAAAGTGATTCACCTCCAATTCCCGTTAAGCTAATATAAGAAATACACATTGTATACTTCACTTTTCCTCTTTACTTTTTGTAAAAGTAAGCTTTAAAAAAGCGTGTACTCCATAGCCGCGTTCATTACTACTAGAACGTTGTGAATCTTTGTTATAGTTGACCAACTTTTATTATAAAGGTGCTATGGACAATGTAATCCTACTGCTTTAAAACATTTTTACAATTGATTTGTTGATTGAAACCTGTTGATTTGTTTCAACTGGTAAATAAAATATCACCATAGGCTTAGAAGTTAGCAAATCTGCTAATTACTCTTGATGCTCACATAATTATAATTTTTGTCTGAAAACAAATGGCATAATTTTTTTGTAAGATCTAGACAATGAATGATATGCATATTTTGAGACCATGAAAACAACCATTTAGTTAATTTTGTGAAAACTCATGGTCTTTTAACGTTTTTTTTACTGTTTAAAATCATTTTTCTTTTACTTCCTGATCATCTACAACGTAAGTCGTTGCCTGGTTGATTTATATTTGGCCATACTAAACTGTTAGCCAATATTTTTGGCTGGAGGGCAGATTCTGAGATATAGCATCGTTGCATGTCATTTGACATGAGTTAGAGTTAGAATGTTTCTTGTGATAAATATTGTTTTGCACACATAAATGAGAGCCTTTAAGAACTCAAGTCATAAGCTCTGTTTCCACTTCTTTCATATTGTTTTTGAATTTTATATGTGTATGCCTTCAGTGACACATAATTCTTTTTGAAACATTGTCAATGTAGACAAATTGTTTAAGGCAGAGAAATACAGATATTGTTCAAGTACTGGCTACTTAACTTAAGATTAAGAAATAAAGTTTATATTGGACCAAGACAGCTCACACCTTTGAGAAAAAATCTTTTGATTTGAGCTAATGAATTTTGGGCTTTTAATATACAGCAGTCAGTCTGCTAAAGTCAAAAGAATGCTGATTTAATTAAATTTTTATTCATTTGATGCCACTGGCAGTATTTGGTTGACATTGTATTGTGTTGAACAAAAGTGGATATGCCTCATTGGTTCCTGTGAATCACTCGTTGGAACAATGCAAATAATAAGTAGTTAAATACGTCAAGCAGTTACTTAGCAGAAACTACGTAATCCTTTTTAAAAAAGTAAAAGGAATATCAATTGCACGGAAACAACACTCTGGTATACCACTTCAACATTTACAAACTCATGAGGTCATGTTTTGAACAAATTTTTTGAAAAGCATGTCATATGACATTATTAGAATCCTCACATTCTAGGATACAATAAACCTATTTTAATGTCTGATCCCTAGTAGCTAGTAATTCTAAAATCTTCATAAACTTAAAGGTTCCTAGCTTTTAGCTATATCTCTGTTTGGTTGTTTCTTTTTATCTGCTAAATATTAATTGATTTTTTTTAATTCACATAATTTTGTTCTGTGAGCTACTGAAAACACTTTTGTGACATGCAGGGGTTTCAGTAAAAATTGAAGTAGCCAGAAAGGTTGAATAGGGTAACCGACTGTATCAAAACAGGGCTGTCGGCTCCTTTCTTCTCAGGGGAGTCTAGCAGCATTCTCTCCCAGGAAATTTTGAAATCTTTGGAAGCCGTAAAATGCAATTTTCAGCATTCTGTGAACGAGATTTAGTAAAAGAAGGATATAGCAAGAGTTTTTATCAACAGTAGTATTTTTTTATTTTTTAATGCTGATCAGTAATGTGTCAAAATGATGGTAAAAAGTATCTTTTTTTAGTGTTATGACCGCTTTAATTAAAGTTTTGTCAGAATCGTTTTTTAATAGTCTTCATATCCAACCTCAATTACGGAGGAAAGAGTAGCCGACTTCTCCAAGCAAAGTAGCCGATGCCTTTTGATCGGTCGTCGGTGCTTATTGAATTCCTTTCAAAGGATCATTGTCCAATACTTTTGTCAGCATGTTCAAAATTGACTTACATTATTTTGATGCTCATGCAATGATAATCCTTTTGCCTAGAGGTATTTGCGCCTTTTTTAGGGATATTCACAGATGTAATAATATTGACAGATTTTTGTGAAAGTCGTTTCTCACAGATGTCTGAAAGCCCAATATATCTTTAGCTCTAAGTTAGGCAGTGTAATTTTCTTTGGTTCTCTTATATGTGCATTGTCATCTGTGGTTGATTCTTTAACCCCTACAATACCAACATCCACATATACTGATTCTCCAGACTGATTTCCATTTATTCCTTAATCAAATCATTTATGAACGTCAGTGATCATTTAAATACCTTATTGCTTAATATGTATGATTGAATATTGTTTGGCAAAAATTAATGTTGGTTACTCTTGGATACTTAATTTGGGTTAAGTAAGGGTAAAGGATCCCAATATCGTTAAATTATTTAAGTTGAAAAGAAGCAGACTGTTGTCATAAAAGGTTAAGCCTATGCTCCTCTGACCACCACACAATTCTCTGATCTTTAACAAGCTATCTGTTTCTGCCTTATTATATTTTACTATTTCATTTTACTTTGCAAAGTTAACTGAGTTCATAATGTAACATCCGGTGTGAATAAAATTTATCTGATAAACTAGTGAAGTGAACTTCCTTTTTGGTCTGCACCCTCAATGTAACCAGAACCTTTCAAAACTAGTAGTTTTCAATGGAAAGTGAAGTGCCGCTAGTAAAGCATGACATTTTAAATGGTTTGAATCAGTTGCAATTTCTTTTGATTTTTTATAGTTGCCACTAACAGTGTCTATGCATGTAATGCAACATGACACTCGAAGGTGAAAAAAAGTGTGTATCAAGGTACAATTGTATAAAAGTCTGTGAGAGTAAATCAGCGTATTATTTATCTGAAACCTGTCCACAATGAGGCTAAGAGCTCAAGAGCGATGGAGTTAGCGAACAAGTTAAACGAGTGAATTTCCAGTTGAGTTCAATATTAAACTGTGGTGCATCACGCTTGGCAAGCGTATCAAATCATCTTCAACCTTTGCTTCTGCTGTGTATAAAAGGTTTTATAACCCCCTGGGGAGAACAAACCTTGTCACACATTCCAGAAAAGCTCTTAATAACTAGAGCAATTTATCAATTAAGCTTCAATAAATACAATAAAGCCTGCCTGAAGACAAATTTGGCCAAAACACCAAATTTATTTACGGTAGAGTTCCAGAAATTGCTTTGAATATCAGTCAGAGAAACATGTCGCTTCATGTTCACAAGAATTTTTTACCTTCACTTGCATTCATACTCTTCGCTTGTGAAAACATGATTCTCTACACATAAACAGGATTTCTCGGCCTTAAGTTTTCCACAGCCCACCTTATCAATAGTCGAGTGTTCTTGGCTAGAGGACACAGTATTTACTTTTTCCTTCAGGGTTTAATTCTGAATCGATTGGCTATGACCAAAAGGGCCTGGATTTGATGACCATGAAATTGAGGCAAAAAAGTGATATACACACATACATACATACATACATGCATACAAACGTACATGTATCCAAAACTCTCAAATGGGGCTGGCATTGGGCACAGGTAAGACAGGCTTTTCATGTATGCGACCTGAATTAGTCTAGGCTTAGCAGCAATAAAATATGAGTCTTATATATTAGCTTTTAAACTAAAACTATTGCTGGTCATTATTTCAATAGTGCAGATGTCAGTTTCATTATATTGCCAGGAAAATGCATTTATCTTTACGAATTAGCATTCATTTTCATTATTATCAAAGATTTGTTGAGCAATTTTGCGTGAAATACTACACCAATGCAAGGAATATCTAGTTGTCTCAGATCAGTACGGGTTGCATGGCTTTATTAAAAGTACTGAACACAAACTTGAAAGTTATTTTTGATGATTCCTTTCATGTACTCTAGTAGTGCCCGCTGTGGCCCCTGGCTCCTAATTTTTGCTCCTGAGTGACTAGAAAATCTTAGTTTTTTCATGCAAATCATCTGCTGGGCACCCTAGATTTTACAGTTTCAGAGCATCCAAGCCCTTCAATTTTCCTTAAAGCACAGCTTTGGTCCTTACAAACAAGATTACAAATGTAACCAGAAATAAACCTATTTTGCAACTCAATCACAAGGTCCATCAACAAGACTGTTTCATAATCCTCGATACTTTTAAAACACATGTCAGTTTGAGTTGAAAAGAAAGTTAGTCATTTCTGTTATTATGTATGCTAAAATTCTCTGGTAGCGGAGGCCTTCCTCTTTTCCAGTAGGGAAATGCATTAGCTATAAAAATATGTAAGATTTGTGATTTGTGTATTCAATGATTTTATTATTACAGTTGATGTGGATGGGTGTGAATGCAGCACTGTTTGTCTCAACGTACATGAATTACGGACATACAAAGAAGTACACTTATTTGAGACAGATTATCAAGGTATGGAAGACTGTATTCATGTAGAATAAATAAATTATATTAAAAATGATGATATTTGTCAGATAGAGAGGGTGTCAGGATGGCTATTTCTTGTAATCTATTGTTGGTTTTAACTGGCTGTGTTGCTGTTTTTAGGGTGGGCTACCTTTTGCTCGTGGTGCTGCAATGGTGTTGAATTTCAACTGTACGTTAATCCTGCTGTCGATGTGTCGTAACATTATTTCTCTTATCAGGAGTAATCTTAAGGTAAGACTGAAGTACATGTGCAGGCATGCTTTCTTAAGTGATTGTGAGTTTATATGTATAGTTGGGCATCTCTTCTTGGATTGGCTTTTTTCTCACTAAAAACGGATTATCTGTCTCATATGCGTTATCTGTTAAATAATTTTCATCAGATGGATAATTTGTCTTAATGTGAAAGCAGAACAGTTTTAATTTTGGACGAATAATCCATCTGACTGTATTTGTCTGATTTTGTGTCAACTTGACGGATTTTGAAGATGGATTATCTGTGTCAGATAATCAGTGTCTAGAATTGTGAAAACAGCCATTTATGAAAGTGGATAAATTTTAAGTAAAACTGTTCTCAGGTTCAGTGTACAAAGAAAGTCGTGTCTGATAGCCCGGAACTACCCCGGTACGATGTAGGTGGATTTTTCAATCTAGATGGAAAAGTGTATTTTTATAGTGGGATTTCAATTTCCAGATCTGGAGGTACTGTAAATAGCCGAAATTGCCCAAATTCCTGATAAATTCATGAGGATCAAAAGCTGCTTTTCAAGCTGATATGACAAAGTGAAATTATTACTTAAACCCAGTGTTCTCTCTAAATTTTAGCTCAGCAGGCGAGTGACCATTCTTGACCGGCAATTAATAGAGGTGCACTTTCCTGGTGGGGGGGTTTTCACGTTCATGAAGGCTTTTATTTTTGAGCATCCTGTCAAACAATTGACTGAAAAGTAATTTAAACACCTCAAAACAAAGACTTTTTTAAATGAAGGCTGCCTTTGCCACTTGGGTCAATTTAGTAACAACTCGCGGAAGTCGTGAACTTCCCTGCTGGTCGAGAAAGTCTAGAATAATTTGGATGAAAGCCCACAAAACAATTATTGTTAGCCTGCAGTGCCTCGAAAGGTACCAGTTAGCATTTGAATAAAGTAATCAGAGAGAATATAGCTGCGTATACTTTTTTCTTTCTGTATTTTCTTCCTTTTCTTGTGAAGATCGGCTTGGAGCACAACTTGCATATTTTTTCAAACAACTTATTTCATTTTAGTAACACTTCAAGCGGTTGCAGGCAGTAAGAATTGCTGCTTCAAGTGGTAAATTTTACTTTTTACTGCCTGATAAGGAGAACTCTGTGAAACAGAATTAATCTTTGTTTCTTAATCATATAATTCTTTGTTTCCTAATTCTTTTTTGAATAATTTTTATTATTAAAACCGACAGCAGATTAACCTCCAACAGAAATATATAGCCATTGTGGGTTAAAATTAAATTCAGGTGAAAATTTTTTGACCCAGCTAGCTATAGGTTTAGGGCAAAAAGACAAACTAACTGAGAATCAACCTAATGTTGGTTTAAAGTTTTTTTATAACCTGAATTTAATTTTTACCTGTAACTATATTAATTCAACTTGATATTTTTAATGTGTGGCCTCTGGTATTGGCAATATCATCTGTTGCCCTTATGCTGTTAGTGAAGTAATCACTTTAAATTTTTAGTTGACATTTGACTTGCACATTTGGTGATTATTAATGATGTCATTTTTGTCTCTTTATTTTTAATTAGTGTGGCTGGTGTAGTGATGTTGGAAGGTTGTTGGATAAGAACATAACCTTCCATAAGATCTGTGCTTACACAATTTGTTTCTTCACTGGTGAGTGAGTAGAGGCTGGGGGGATGGGGGGAGGGTTTGGATTGTCGGAGGTTACCTAAACAATAAAATCCCTAGGGCTTCCAACACAACCCCCAAAATTTGTGAAGTGGTTGGTGTTGCGATTTTGTAAGGTTGTTGGACAAGAATGTTACTACTGACTTAATACTTAGACAATTTCTTTCTTTGGCATAATTGCAAAGCTGGCAATCTGGCTACATACTTCTTTTACTTTGTAGGCCAACTATGTTATAATTTAGCCACATGTAAACATTTTCTCAAATTCATGCTTGACTAGGATTTGATAATCAGATGGAAGGTTCTTGCCCAGCAAGAATATATACTTGTCCTGGACTACATGTACTTGACGGGACATTTTTTTCCGAGCCCTGTCAGGGTTATGAATAATTAGGATTTGAAGACAGAGGAGATTTAACATGAAACATGTACAACAGAAATAAAGAAAAAATTAAGATGACGTTTTTCAATACTTTCCCTAGTGGTTCATATATGTGGACACTGTTTCAACTTGACAAACCTAACACAGAGTCATTCTGGAGATGTGTCAAAGATTGAGCAACGCCTGAGTCAGTTGGACGATCCATGGCTGAACCCAATAAGAACATCTGGAGTTGTGAGTTGTTTAGTTTAGTATAGGGAGCTATAAATTAAGTCAAACATGCTATGTCATATTTTTTGCTATTCAGTTTATTATAAAGCTAAAATGTGTCTTGGCATGACAGTAATTAAATTCTAGAAATAATAGTTTTGTTAGTAAAGGCTATATTTAGGCGTTAAAACTGTTTCCCATTGTCTTTTGCTATGGATGGCAAGGATTAAGGCGTGGATTGAAATTTTTCAAGTTTTAATGCTATGCCAGCTGCAAAAATCACCAAAAAACCTTGTTATGGCGAGTGTTCCCTGATGAAATTTGTTTGATACAAATATATCTTCTGTACAATTCTACTGGAGCATTATTTAGTGTATTGGTAAAGGCACTAATTTATGACTTCAGCATGCACGTACAACTGACGTAAAACAGCAATATCCTTGTAACCTAGCCCCTCAAGTGACTAATGAAGACTGGAAATATCGCACATCGTCTAGGATGACTTGGGACATTTCAAAGAATTATTGGGAATACATGTATTTCCATTTTCCTGATGCATCCCAGATTTCTGTGATCATTTCCGATCAACCCTTAGCTTGTGTACATTAGAAAACTCAAATTTAATATAATTATTTTAATATATAGATTTAGCCAGGGCTAAAAGCAAAGCTCTCGATAATATTTATATAGTTTGTTCAAACAAAATATAAAATTGTGTTATGCTAAGTGGCAAAGGCAATGCTAGAGAACGGTGAAAAACAACATTAGGTCCAATTAGCGAAACAGCAACTTTGCACGTGCAGCACACTTTTTTGTACATTTCTTTGTCGTTGTTTTGCATGACTACAATGTGAAACTTCCAGAAACTTCTTAGTTACACTTTTTATGGAGGAAATGTCATACGTGTTCTTGTTCACTTTTTTTTTCACTGCTGCTCATTTTCACCTTGCATATTGGTGGCCGCTAGCATTTCTCGTTTTGTCACCGTTGCTACAAGATTTTCATGTTGTTCTTCCAACAAAAAATGTCTCCTTTGTTCCTTATCTCTTGCTCTAGATCTCTGTCGCCCTTTTTCTCGTTGACCTTCACTGGCCTGCATCCTACTTTCTATTTTTCTCTGTCTTTCTCTTGCTTTATATTACAAATTTGTGGACATCCATGGCAATTAGTCTAAGCTTAATACTTTGAACAACACTGATGCAGAAACAATTTCCACTTTCCATTTTTGTCTTTATTGACTCTTTATCTTTTTCTGCTTTACAAGTCGCTGGTGGCTATGTGATTTCCCGCCAGAAAAACCTCGAGTTGCATTTGGGTTGCCATTAACCTGTTGATTGAGTTATTTTACATTGATATGCCTGTGTTGGAGACAGACGGCCAGCTAGGTGGGCATACGGTCACATGATTACCAAATTTTCTTGGATGGGTAGATTACTTCATTTTTCTTACCCATGGTGATGCGCTGCATGTTTTGCAAGCGAGAGCTCCGCTATTAGTTCTTTCAACAATCAATAGGTGATTGTTTTTACTTTGTCCTAATAGACGTTATTCAGATACCCTCCATCTTTGCACACGCTTATCGACTGATAGGATAAAAGCCATGTCACATGGTTTCTCAGGGTGGAAACAAATGATAAAATGTGCCAATACAAGAAATAGCATTCACGTTTGTTTTACTTAACAGCAAAAAAGGAAAGCTTTAAATTTAATCTCAAAGATGAAAACAGCAAATTATGGATGGAAACAATCATTTGGACTTTATTGAACTCAATATTAACTGTATTTATCTCCACAACAAGCAAAAATGACATAAAATGTGACAAAACCTGATCTGTACATCAGTTTGAATGACTAAATCTTGTAATTTAGGAAATGAGGGAATAAACAAACTCAACCGTGATTGCTCTTATTGGCAGCTTTTATCATCTGTTTGTGCCCTGAAAAACCATGTGACGTGACTTTTATTGCATCATTTCTAGAGCAGATGGCTATATCATTGTGAATAAGGTCTGAAATTTTCCCAACATTTGTAAACTATGCTGTTATAAGAAAAACATTTTTCTTGTCAACTGATACTTTTCTGTAATTGGTATTCTTAGCTTAATTTATTTATTTCTGTTTCTCGTGCAGGATCCCGTATCAGGCCTTTTTAAGACAGGTGAGATAATTAAAGCATTGTCCAGAGATTTTTATCCTCTGTTGATGTTTTGCGTAAAATGTACTGTCAACATTTGAGTAATAACAATAATTGTCATAATAATACAAAATGTATGATTTTCATGCTAGTGAGAATATATGTTGTAGGGTAATTTGTTTTTTAGGTCATTATCTGTTTTCAACTTAATATAGGCTGTCCATTATTTACTTCAACCTATTGTAGGTAAATTTGTTTCAATCTACAGTCTCAGTCAAAATTGTTGGGACACTTAAATTTGCTGTCTTCTTGCCCTCCCAATGTTTGTGTGCAAGATTTGGTGAGTTAACTAAGATAAACAACATTGGAAGGATGAGGAGACAGGCCAGAACTGAAAAACAGTGTTGGGTGGAGGCATTCCAGCTATTTTTGTCTGAGACTTATAGGCCAATTTAGTCCAGATCAGGTTGATTAGATGTAAATACAGTCATGTAAAATGAAGAAACCTCAGTACACCTGTTGTTAATTTTTTTTCTACTGCACTCTGGTGTGAAGAGGAGGCATTCCTTCTCCAGACTCCATGTAATACTTGATTATTCTTTACTTGTTAGCGGCGGGCATTACAGGCGTCGTCATAACACTGTGCTTAATTCTCATGTTGTCATCCTCAACAGACCTTGTAAGGTACAGTTGTACAATATGTTGACCATTTTAGTACTAAACAAGCTCATTTCTAAATCAGCTTCTTTAAAGTAACCTCTTAGAGCTTGAAAACTTCCATCATATGTTCATTTATTTATCAGTCATCTGGCAGGAAAGACTTATACTTGCCTGCAGGGGCCAAATTTGAATTGCACGGGCAAAGTGATAAATTAACAGTAATTACCTGCAACTTTAAAAAGAAGTCAAAGTTCTCGCCCCCTTAAATCTTGAGCTTTGTCTTAAGTATTGATTGCATGTATCAGATTAGAAAAGGTTGGTCTGCTTACAATATTGGTTTTAATTTTCATGTAATTATTAATGAACTGAAAGTCTTTTTGGGTTAAAAAATGGAAATATTTTGTTTTTTCTGCAGGAGGTCATACTTTGAGACATTTTGGTTCACTCATCATTTGTTTGTTGTGTTCTTTGCTGGCCTTGTGGTACATGGTACTGGGTAAGTAACTTAACTCTTCAATGCTCAAGCACCAATATCTACATACAAATTCTCCCAACTGATCTCCATACATTTCCTTTACGAATTAGTAGAGGTGGGGGGGGGGGGGGGCGGGGGCTAAAGATGGCGCAGTGGTGAGAGCACTTGCCTCCCAGCACTTGCCTCACAGTTGGTGGTGACTAAGATTGCTATCCTTCAGAACAATTCTTGCAGTCCTCGTTTGAAGTCGTTCTAAAGAATTATATCTAGAAGGAGCTAAGTTGTTCCAAACAAAATTGCAATAATCTATTTTTGGAAGTATCATGGTTAGAGGGTTAAAAGGTTAATAAATGCTCTAACAATGTATATGTAAGAGCCAAAATAATAAGGCACTTGTTGACTACTAAAAGTGGCAGCAAAAACATCACAGTCTCAAATTGGTTCATTACGGGTTTTATTTTTAGAAGGCTGCTGTGGGCACAAACCTGATACATACTCAAATAATACATCAGTGCCTGTAGGGAGGGCAGTGCCACGGGTGCGCTCACACCCCCCCCCCCCCCCCCCCCCCCACAGTCACCAGAGGTCCACTTTTTTTATTGACCAGCGATCAAAAACAAAGTGACGTAGAAATATTGTTCTATTCTAATTTACTGATTATGTAGTGAAATTGAAATGCTGTAAAAGAGGTCACAAGCCTGCTGACTCATCCTCTCCACAAAACATGTCTTTTAGCCTTTGTAAAGTATGAAAAGGGGACTTAATGTGCCCACAAGACATTTTTTCATTGCTCAATAAAATTCCCTTAAGGGTTTGTTTGCCATAGTTTTCTGCAACAAGTGTTGAATCTGAATTGCTATTTTAATAGTCGGCGAGTATGAGATTCCCCATCAGTATTGACATGCTGGACCCAGCTCTTTGTGTTACAAACTCCTATTCATGTTACACAACTCTTGTTACTGTTAGCTTGACGCTTGCTGCAGGGACCTTGCAGGGGGAGGGACCGGAAGGGGTCCTTAGCCCCTCCACTTTTTAACAGTAAAAAGCAAGTAATACTAAAAAAATTGAAGTTACTTTTCTGTTTAGTGTCTCACCAAAAAACTGATTATTCCTGGTGGACAAAGGTTGTTAATTAACTTTTATTATCAGTATCCTGGCCCCGAATTGAAGGACAAGATATAGATTTTTGTTTGTAAGAGAACCTCACGGGAAAACGGCTTAATTCATGATTGGTTCGTTTCAATCCCAACTCATTAGCAGGGTTGATATATAAGACGTTTCACAGCACAAATCCTGCTGTCGAGAGCTTGTGTTCAGTGGCTGGGAAAGTACCATTATTTTATTCTACCGTAAATTTGCAGCAATGAAGTGAAGCTACTATTCTTCTTTTCTTTCGTTCTTGCATTAGCTGCTTTATTTTAACATGGAGCTTTATAAACTTCCATTATCCAATAAGGTCGAAGTTTCGGAGAATAGTTGTTGTGGTATCATGCGCTTTGTGGGGAAAAGTTTTTAAGGCAACGTTTTTTGTTGCTGAAAGTATGTATGTTTCACCACAACATGTTAGTTTTAAATGCATTTCCAGCCATTTCAGAGGGCTCATATTAAAAAATTTTCCAGGGGAGCATGCCCCCGCACCCCTACACTAGTTGCCTCACCCCGACGTGTTCAAAGTGAGCCCCCCCCCCTCCCCCAATAGCCCTTTTTACCAATATGGTTGCCATATTGAATTACTTTGATTTAAGGAGTATTATGGGATGCCCGGGGAGCATGAGCACAATCCGTTGTACTTGCTTAGTATTAGAAATATGGCTTTCACTTTAAATTTCTCGGGAAAAAGGCGATCGTTATTAAATCCTAACACAGCACAACGATCTTTATTTCCCATTACAATCCTATTCTAAGGAAACTTTAAGAAAAATTGCCCCGAAAGGTTCTTGTAAATAGTAAACAGAATGTGCTCATGCCCCCTGGGCATCCCATAACTCTTTAAATCTAACTTATTCAATATGGCTGCCATATCAGTAAAAAGGTCTATAGACAACTTCCTGTGCAATTCAGTCTTAGACAACATAAGCTCCCCCACCTAGAGACTTGCCTCTTTGGCCTCATTTGGTCTGTCTCCTTGTTGCTTCGCACCTCTCCATAAAAATCCCTGGCTACAGGCCTGTAATATGTTGTATGTGTACAGGAAAAGGAAGATCAGAACTTACCTGGTAATCCATGCGCATTTCATGAACAATGCAGTTCTTCATCCAATCGCCCCTTTGAATTGGTGCTTGCTTTATTCCTAGGTTTACTAATTTTGTAGATGGCAACCCTGCTTATTTATCTACCATATGCTTTTTAAACACTCCCTTAACATCTATGGACTTTCATAAAAAACAGTCCTGATCCTTGACACTCAAATCTTGTAACAATGTGCTTTTTATATAAATCAAAGAAATGATTGCTCAGACAGCTCCATGCTTATTGTGGTGTTTGCTGATTTTAATTTTTCCTTAATTTTCCTCTAACAGTTAATTCATTGATTGTTTGTGATGTCTTGTGCTTTTAGGGATCTACTTCGTTATCAGACAGAGGAAAGCATGGACATACATAAGCCAGAGGTGTGCTTGAAGGATGTGGAACTCTGGAATAAAGATTCAAATAGTACTTGTTATTCCGAAAAGCCTGTGTTTAAAGCACCTGGTGCCATGGTGGGTAGAAATGGGTAATGTAACTGTTAGGACCTTAACAGGGTCGAATCAGAATATTCAGAAGGGGGTGGCTGGGGCACTTACGCACTAGTTGCCAGCTACTTGTATATAGATACTATTTTATCTTACTAGGAATTCTTACACATCACACAGAAAAAGGGGTGGCCACGGTCCCCTTGGCCAACACCTAACTCCACCTTATTTATTATATACAATACTGAGAAATACTCACCAAAAAGCTATGTCGTAAATTTTCGTACGCAAATTAGTTCTAGCCAATCAGGGGAGCGAACGATGGTTTTCACACGTGAAAAACATGATACGTCCGATCAGAATCACGAACGATGTTTTTTCACGTGTGAGAAAAATGATACGTCCAATCAGAAGCCACAGAGGTGTGTGAGTTTCGTGCCAAAATTCCCGCCTTTTATTGCAGCTTGCAGCGCCGCTTCACGCACATTCAACGAGAAAAGTTTTACTCAAAGGGTTTTTCTCGCTAAAAAAGTGAAAAACATTTCGGAAATGGCACTCGTTGTTTGTGCGCTCACTTTTTCGATTTCTGATACGTCAACAACTCGTGCGTAAATACCGTACACCAGCACAAGTATTCTCTATATGCTCAAGGTAGTTCCTTTGTTTTGCCCTGCGCCTACACATTACGTACAGCACATAACATTGCAACACCAAATTATGGGGGTGGAGATTTTCATCAGTAGCCTAACGAGAGGTTACAGGCAGCAAAGGCCCCTTTTGAAGTCCAAATGGTTTTTGATTAATTGCTACCTACACAAGGCAGTTACCTATTTTTGTCTTAAGAGCATCTGAGATCTTGATCTGTCTAAAAGTTTGTGTGGAAGTTTGTTTCGCTATTTGTTAGCAGTTCCCAGTCCCTGCCGCATAGCACCCTATGAAGCGAAGTTAAATGGCAGCCAAAATCTTATTAGTGTGAGTGCTAAGAAAGTCTATTATTCTTTCTGAACACACTTAAAAGGAAATGGCCTTAAACTTGTTTAGAGTTTCTTAGCACTCTTCAATTTGCGACCTCTTGGTTAGACATTTGTAAGTGTTATGTATGAGGCTGAACTTGAAAGTTGGACGCGATTGCGAGGGACAGCTTAATATTTTCTGTAATGCAGCTTTCCTTGTCATGCAAGTTGTAAACTAAGTTAAGTATTTTGGGAAGGTTGTGAATGTTTAAGTGAGGAATTGAGGGGAAGAAATGTTCTTTGATGTGTTTCACAGCTCTGTTGTTCCATGAGCCTAACCAGTTTTCAGCTGTGGATCCTTATGGATCACGATGGAACACAATCAATGGCAGAAATCTTGTTATGAGGAGACCATTTGTCTCAAAGCACCCTAGAGAATCAACTCAACAGAATCGTTTTTTGCACTGCAAATTGATGATCACTTCAATCAACCAATCCATCAATCAGTGGGTTTCAATTTGAAGAACCGAAATAAATTTAAAAAAATAATAATACAATGAATATTTAGCTGGCAAATGCCAAATCCTGGTAATTATGAGAGAATTGGTCCAAACTATGTTTTTTTCCAGGTACTATCTTAGAGCTGTCATTATTCAATTTTCATACAGATGTAGCAAATAAAGAATCCCTGTCTCTGTAAAATCCTACACAAATGTATTGCAGTGTCGATCATCTTTACATGCATGTTGCTTTCCACTAAAGTTGACCACCCACAACATCAAGTGACCTCAACCTTAACATGTGTTATAGATTATGGTGCCTAATGACAGCTCTGCCATGTTTTGTGGATTTTCAAATGATCTGCAGGAAAAAGATGGTACAATTTCTACTGCGTTGACCAGTGTATTGTCCTTATATGTAGATTTCAAAAGGAGATCACTTTCTTTGTATACATTGCATTAATTTGTATACTTGAGTAGACCTGAGTATTAATCAAAATACTTTAAATGCAGACTGTACCTCAAATTTAATTATAGTGACTATTGGCTGACATTCTTTACTTTTAGACATGGAAGTTTGTCATTGTTCCAATGATCCTGTATTGTTTTGAGCGTCTCCTAAGAGTGTACAGGTCTTTTCAGCCAGTGAAGATTATAAAGGTGCAGTAAATATTTAGCAGTGTGTAAATTAACTTAAATATTTGCTGTACATAATATTTTCTGGTGTTGCATTTTTTTATTTTTGACATTTTTGTTTGGTCTATTTTATGACAACACAAACAGCACTTGATTGATGCCAGACAGATGATACTTTTTGGTTCAGTGGAACCTTGATATAACAAACCTCTATGTAATGAAGTCCTTTCTCTACTCCAGTAATTATGAGAAAGAACTTCGATATAATGAAACCTTGTAATAGCAAACAAATTTTCCTAGTCCCTTGGCTGTTCGTTATATCAAGGTTCCACTGTATCAGCAGGTTGTATGTGTGAATTGTACAGTTGACTCTCTCTCAACAGACTCTTCTAAAAGACGAGCACCCCACTAAAGCACACACCTTATCTTGGTCTCTGCCTTTCTTTACTCCCATTGTTTTACTCTCTATAAGACAGAAATCACTCTTTGATGGACATTTAGTGCCGGTCCCAAATGTGTGCATCTGAGAGTGAGTTGAATTGTGTAATCTACTCAGCCGTGGTGTTAAAGAATTTAGTATTACCTGCATTCCTTTTGATCAGCTGATGTACTTGCTGTCAGCTAAACTGTGAGCTCATAGATGGTTGATAGTGAAAAGTTGCTGTATGCAGAGAAATAAAATGATCAAATATGAAAATTGCCAATAAATCCCCTTAAATATGTACTTGTAAAATGTTACATTGAAAACATTCTAGTTTTTATGCACTCTTAATCTGCATCTGCTCAATAGGTTTGGCTTCAGGCTTAAATTGTCCTACTTTAATAATCAGTTGACAGCAATCTGCAATCTCCCTTTATCTTATATTGTTACATATAAAGGCCTGTGGCATGTTGGTTTAATTTACTATCTTTATTTACATACTCTTTAAAAGGTCATCAAACATCCATCAAGAGTGCTTGAGATTCAAATGAAGAAAGAGGGCTTCACATGCGAGGCTGGACAGGTGAGTAGGAAATCAAACAGTGGTCTAGCAAGGAAAAAATTTCCATCAGAAAATTCATTTTTATAGGGACTGTGTCACTAGTTTGCAGTTTAACCCATTTTGTTTATTTTGGCTAGTCATTAACATTAGGAAAGAAATTACTTTTCACAGGGTAGCTAGGAAAGTGATTGAAAGGGGTTAATTTGATGAGGACTCACCTTGAGGGGTAGCTGGGATAAACATAACACCTCCCAGCTGATAACTCTGATGGTGGCAGATTTTTAGTGCAAAAATCCTAGATAAATAAAATCAAATTATTTTGTGAGTAGGGAAGGGGTACATATATATGTAGAGTCAACACTGACAATAAGTGTGTATACTAGAGTAACGCATTCTAAGGTTTGTGCAATATGAAAACATTGCCACACAATAATATTGTGCATCCCCTGCATCTATAAAAGTTTTTTTTTCATTTCATGCATCAAACAACCCAAACTGAATAGCAGTGGAAAGAAATCAACTATAGAACTATTATTCATGTTTAAGTTCATTTCTATGATTATTTTCAGTACATTTTCCTCAAGTGCCCTAAGATCTCACATTTGGAGTGGCATCCCTTTACTCTAACATCTGTAAGTACAAACAAAAAACTGTTACATTTATTTTTAACACCTGCTTGTGAGTCCCAATTTGTCAACTCACACGTTTTCCTTAGTTGTATTCCTGCATTAACTCTCATTGCTATTAAAGAGAAGTTATTAAAATAAGTGGGTGTCTGACTATTATTGTGGGTGACACAGAGGAGCCCACAATCCTAATCTCCAAGTTGCTAGTGTGCTTGCACCTCAGCAGGTATGTAGCTATAGCCTCGTTTGGACTTCAACTGAGAATGAATGGAATGCGTCATGCAATATGATCACACACATTCAGACCCTCTATCACTTGTAATTTAATCACTCATGTTTTGACCATCTGTCATGTGAAACTAACGCAAAGCACAGCGTTTGAGCAAAAGTGTTTTGACCTTCCATCGTTGTCACCTGCACTCCGTAACCTTTGGTTATTACTCGTTTATAGAGGTAGGCAATGTACAAAGTTTGACATTTTTAGGACCATGGGAACTATCGTAATAGAGAGCCCCAGAGGAGCTTTTTAGTGATACAATATAATGTTATATTCCATTACCAAATGTCTAATATCATTTTCATTATCTTTATTGTCGTCATCATCATCATCATTATCATAATTATAATAATAATAATAATAATTATTATTATTATTGATAATAAATTTATTAATTCCAGGCACCAGAAGAATCCTACTTTAGCATTCATATAAGAGATGCAGGAGACTGGACGAGTAAGTAAAGTTGATTGGTTATCTAAACAAGAAACAAGGAGCTCTTGTAAAGTACTACCTGGCCTGTGCTGCAAGTGTTTCTGCTTGAGTTAATGTGCGAAGGTTGAAACAAGAGCAAAAAATAAATAAATAAATAAGGGAGAAGGGGGAGGGGGGGGGGGGAGAGAGGGACGTTGCTTGCCTGCAAACCCCACGGTTCTGATGTGTTCACCCACGAATGCAGCTTCTGACTGGGGTGGTATGGTGGCGTTAATGAACATACATCTATCTTGAATATCTTACTTATCAAAGCAGTCAGTAGGGCAGTCAAAAAGTTTTTAAGAAGCAGGCTGATGATGAATAGTAGGCGGCTTTGGAACTCGCACCAAAGGCACAAGTTCTTGAGGACCGAGGCATCTATGGACATTTTGAAATTTAGAGTCTCGGAAATGGCATTTCCAGGGGTATTTTCCACTGTGGATGCCATGTTGTTTGGTCAGAATACACGCAAGACTCGGAACATTGCCGTCAAAATGTCCGAGGCGTTCCAAGACATCGCACGCTTCAACGTTTCACAGATCTAAACCTGTTAAAATATGCGCTCAGTGCCATTCAAAACTGGGAAACGGATGCTTTACAATTTTATTCGATGGTGCCTATTTCTTGTTAGCAGTTATGGTAGAAGGAGATGAAAGTAGCCGGCTAGGAATGGCTAACTAGCGGGCGGTTTTGGCCGGCTGCCGGCCCTTATTGACAGCACTTAGTCAGGTCCATTTTTTTCCTCTTTTCCCCATACCTTCATTTTTCAGTCGCTCTCTCTACAACTTTTGTACCATAACTCGATCAGAAATGCTTGCTACCTACTAGGCTAGTAAAGTACAGATGTTATACTAAAAGAGGCAGGTTGTATCTTGTAGCTTCATACATTTGGTTATGATATTTTGATTTCCAACAGGCCCTTTGCAGCTGGGGTTGACGTGGCCCTTCTAATTTGAAAATTATGGGTACGACCCCAAAAAGTCTACACCAGTTCAGATGTTTCAACACCGGTAGAATTTGTGTTCTGAGTGTCATTCTCGTCAAAATTGGTCTTATAGCTCATTAATTTTATCCTCTATCTTCCCACCTCTGGTTTGGATGAACTTGTTTTCCATAAATTGTAGTGTGGTGGATACAACAAGCATAGTGATCAGTAGCCTCCTCCGCAGACATTCTTAGGAACGCGTGGCGCACGCCTAAGAATGTCGCCGGGGGAGGCTAAGTGATCAAGACCATGTGTCAAACAGTAACATAAAATTACAAGAAGTTAAAAATAAAATGGACAATTTACCCCGAAAAGCGCTCATGGTCTCTGATAAGAAGTTTCAACTTAAATGCATTCTGTAGGACTTTTGAGTGGAGAAATGTTTGTGTTTTTTATTTGTTAGCTTATGGAAGGTGGGTGCACGTGGACGTTGAACTGTATCAAGTTATTTAAACAAGTTATGTCTTCACAGCAGCACCTGTTCGACAAAATTATTTTGTTAAACTTTTCCATATCATTTTTATTATAGACACTCTGCACAAAGAATTTGATGTTGGTGGGGATGGAATAAAAAATATAGCTGATTGTCCAAGGTAAATAATATTTTTACTTTTTACACTGTTAATTTTATTTCGTGGGAATTATTCTGCAGTCATTTTGTTCAGGGAGTATTACAACAACATTTTTTGTTGATAGATGAAGTATTCACCCCGGTTTGCTTTTATGTGTCAGCTTTAAAAAGACCAACCATATCATTTACCTGTAGTTAGTATATGGGAGACCGGTTATGAAAGCCCGGAAAATATCAAAGATAAAGACAACAGTGCTGCAGTTTATGTAGCCGGCTCCCCTGATGGTGCACAATCTTTTGATATTGGTTTAAAATTGTGACTGAATAAATTTATTAGACGTTGGTTCAAAATGGTAGTTTTTGCCAATGTCCAAAAAAAGATAACAAAAGGTAAAAAAAAAATTTGACGGGCTGTATATCCCTTGCATTTTTATTGGCTGTGTTTTGTCCGGGGGTTGTTTTTGTGGTAACCAGGGGCAAGAGAAGATGTGAAAATGGTACTTAAGTGACACGCACTACGTGGTGATTGGATTTACGTGAGGAAGAGGTGAAAAATGGGTCGGTCTTTCTTTCTGAAATCCCATCTGAATCCAGCACTAAGACCATGTCAAGACAGCTGGTGTATGCAGATCGAGCTGGATGAAGTGGCCAGGTCTGTGCAGTCCTCAACGCATTTCTCAGAATTTCCTTTCTGATCCTTTAACCTGCTAAAGCTTTCTTCTTTGGGGCCTTCCTAGTTTAGACTGAGATGGTAAGCCTGTGCATGGTAAGGTGAACCTGCACCAAGACAGTCGAGGGAAAGAGTGGTAGACTGTGTTACAGCGAGGATCTACCCTAGCTCTTGCTGACTAATAAATGAGAGTATGTTATCGAAAACGTAGTACATGTCTCTCGTAAGTGCAAATTAATCGTGATGTTGAGCTTTATTTATCAGAGTATTCAAACAGTTGTCAGTAAAAGTTCACGTTGAAGCTGCTGTTTCATTTTGCCTGCATTAAGGTATTAATTTTTGTTATAGACTGGCTGTGGATGGTCCGTTTGGTACATCAAGCACAGTAAGTAACGTGGACATTTTTTATCATAACATGTTGATATTTCTTTTACGGTACATACAAGTATTGCTATGTGCCTTGTAGAACTCTGATTTATTTCTCTTTAAGTTTGGCTTTTTGGTTACCCATAGACACAACCTTCTTTGTATGCCGTAATTTTTACCAATACTATCAAGGGCACAGTTAAGCAGATGGCAAGAAAGTTATTGCTTTTCCCAATTAGGTTGTATTATCCATGAAAATTGCTTAATTTTGGTATACACTCATACTGTTTTGTGAGAGACGTAATTCACCATATATCATTTCTTTGTGATACCTGTACTGAGTACAAATTCGTGATCTCGGGGAGAAAGAGTCATAACATCATTTGAACCTGCTTTTTTTTTCAGGATGTGTTCAAATATGAGGTTATTATGTGCATCGGTGCTGGAATTGGGGTAACTCCATTTGCGTCAATCTTGAAATCTGTTTGGTAAGCTTTTTTGACCGAATAGTTTATATTGACCTTTTTTCAATTACTATCTACACAATAACAGCAATTGCCGTAGAACCGGCATTCAGTACCCACGATAGAAACGTGTCCACCTTTAGGAGAGTCATTGTAAAGGACTATAGCTAGAATGGTAGGGACCAGCTCGGGATATCCGTTTAGACGAGGTTTTCTTCGTTTAGCTATAAAATTAAGGTGTCCGCTTTGAGAACAATTAACCTCGTCCCCAGGGCTTTGGGTGGGGCGGGGCGCCCACCCATTTTTTTAGGGAAAAGCCCTGGGGACGAGGTTGCTTTGAGAAAGTTTACTCTAATTTTCAAGAATTGCATGTAAATGCTAAATTCCTCCTATCTATAGAAATTTTTATTCTCGGTTGTCTGAATCATACTTCTTTCTCCTAATTCACCAGGTATCGCCACAATCAAGGTTATGCTGATCTCAGGATTAAGAAAGTGTACTTCTTCTGGATCTGTAGAGATACAAATGCTTTCGAATGGTTTACGGATCTTCTCAAGCATTTGGAAATTCAGGTAAAGTGCGTATGCTTGAAAAAAGGGCATTTCGAAGCGTTTTACACTGTTGATGAGCATCAAGCTACAGGCCGTAGATTTATTTGCCATTAGGTGATCGCACTGAACAAACAGTATTTCATCATTATTATCATTCTCATTTTCGTCATCGTTGCCATCATCATCATCATCATCATCATCATCATCAGGCCAATCGGTGGATAGGGTCCGGTGGGAAATTTGCTCCATGATCCTATTGCTTCGGTCTCTTGCAGCAATGAAGGCCTCATCCCAAGAACTCGATTCAATCTTGAATAGTTCTTTCCCCACTCACATTTTTGAGAATGTATTTCTCTGGCTTCTCCTCTCCTTTCTCGCCTTCTGAGGCCCAGGTGACGGTGTTAAAATTCGTCCACAGGGAAACCTGTAATAAGCAGACTCCATATTAGGTAGAAAAATAGCTCACAAGGTTTCAATTTTTCCCTATAGTTTCTGTAAAATGAACTGGTATTTGGGGAACAGCTCCATTACGTATATAAGTGGACAACAACGAAGGTCCCTTAAGTGTAAGCGTAAGACAGGTTTCACCATATTTCTTATGGATGACCGATAAACCACCACCTTCCCAAAATGAATCACAAGCTAAATATTTTGGCCGTTTACAAATAAAAAAAAAACAATCCAGCAGCTGGAAATTAGCCGCTACAGTAAGCTATAAAGGGCAAACGGTTTGGCATGCGAGCATGAACAAGAGAAGTAGGAATGAGGAAATTGTATAGTTGTATTGTATAGCTTTGCTCCAACTGGGACCCTAACACTTGAATGAATGCTTGCTCCGCCGCGGGTGAATGGAATGTGGGTAATTTACTTTAAGCTTCACGCAAGAAGGTACTTACCTGTCATTACCAATTTCAGATGGCAGAACTGGAAATGCTTCACTTCGTGGAATACAACATTTATCTCACAGGATGGGATAACAAACTGGTAAGACTAACACGTTCAATAGCCAGTTCCCCCACCCCACGTCTGTCTATCCAGCAGGACTGTTACTAAGATTTCAAGTTGCTAGATATACCGTATTTCCTCGAATAATAGCCGTCCCTCGAATAATCGCCCCCCTTTTTAACGGAAATGTTTAAAATAATCTGATATCCAACGCGCACTCGTGGAATAATTCAGTAATTATGCCATAAATCCTTAGGCCATATCCCTTTTCTTCGTTTAGAGTAGCGTCGAATGCCTTAGTTACCTACCCCAATGTTTCTGTAATTCTTTGCCTAAAATTATTTTCATTATACGAATTCATCGCTGTGTTTCTTTGAATTATCTTAAGGAAGGTTATAGCAGGTGCCGAGGAGGGTTTTTGGTGGGTAGTGTGGTTGGGGAAGTAAAAATAAATCATAGGAAGAACATTCCGTGAATAAGTTCCCTCCATTCCTAGCTCTTATAATCCCCTCAAAAATACAAAGATGTGTAATTAGAACCACGATAACACATCTATTAAAATTCGACTTTAGTCAGTGAGAAAAGTATTTGTAGTTGTAGTTACTTGATACAATTGTTGTTTTTTTTAGGCTATTCAGACTACTTTGCATGCAGAAGGCGCCCAAGACAACATCACGCGGTTGGATGCCAAGACAAAATATGGCAGACCAAAGTGGGATGACATCTTTAAGGGAATTGCCAATAACCACAGAGGGTGGGTAACGTAATAAAATAATTTGGAAGCTTAAGTAAAAACCCGACGGTAATATTAAAGAATCGTCAATTGTTGCTTCAAACGTTGTCGTGAACATTCCAATTTGCTCAGTTTGTTAAATATGGGAGTTTTTTTCCCCGTAAGTGAATATTGTAAGTGAACAGTATTTATTCCGTTTATTTGTTTGTGTTATTATTATGTTATTTCATTTTTTTTTGGACCTTTTATCGTATTCTAAAGCGCATTTGATCATGCTTCATGGAAAATTGCGCTATATAAGTTTTAGTTAATTGTAATTGTAATTGTAGAACCGGATCAATGGTCGTAAAGGGAAAGAAAAATTTTGCTCGCATAAAATAATTGATAATCAAATTTCGTGTCGTCCACACTGAGTTATAGTTGTCCGTTTATTTAGACCCGCTTTTCTTTCTTGCTTCTTTTCTTCGCTGTCTCTTTCAGTGCTCTTTCACTCTCAGTCATTTCGAAGAAAGATATTGAAAAGAACCTTGTAAAATACTTTTTGGGGGGAAAAAGTATTTGACTTTTAATTGTCATGTTGTATCCAAATTGTATCTAAGTCTTGTCAACTATCTTGATCCCCACTCCTGGGTGACGCTGATGTCAAAGCTGATGGAGTGTAAGTTAATGGAAACGTTATTAAACCAAGACACATGGGAGACGAACCTTGTTGTGAGCTTATAAGAGGAGGCACCAGTCTTAGTCATGCTCGCTGTTGTGAGTAGCCTCAGCTTGTTGGACTGCAATATTTTTGCGAATATAAACCTTTTTTGAGCCTTCAGGTAGTAGTACTTACCTTCCCAGTACATTTTGCTAATTTGGATGTATGATTCGCTCGGCATCTGCTGGATTGAACACGCTTGAATTTTGACATCCGATTCATCACAAACACCGTAATTTTTAGGGAGTTATTATAACTCCAAAAGTGGAGTAAAAATTTTAGGTACAGGATAACCCCATTTTTGGGGTTATTTTAACTCCTAATTTAACTCCGAATTTGGGGTCATTTTTACTCCTGAAAAAGAGTTCTTTTTACTCCCAGTCTGGAGTTAAAATTACTCCGAAATGGGGTTACTTGTACTCCTTACATGGGTTGTTTTTACTCTTTTTGGAGTTAATTTAACTCTGAAAGTGGAGTAAAAATTTTAGGTACAGGATAACTCCTTTTTTGGGGTTATTTTAACTCCTCAATATCTGGGGTCACTTTTACTCCTGAAAAAGAGTTCTTTTAACTCCTTTTTGGAGTTAAAATAACTCCACGAAAAATAACTCCACTGTAAGGAGTTAAATTAGCCCAACTAGAGGAGTTATTATAACTCCCTGAAATTTACAGTGAAGACACCTTCAGCGTTTGTATTCGTTGCTGTGCAGTCCTCTCAAAAGCGTTCCTTTATAGAGTCTGAAATTAGTCGCAGAAAAGTGTTTCAAGAGGGGCAATCTGATCAGGAAGGTAACTGGCGCTCGCTGGGGGTGCGAACTTTACCTTCCACCGCAGGTCGACTTTTGCCTTGGTGTATTCTACTGCAGAGTACACTGCTCTGTCTGGTCGCAAGTTTTCCACACAGCTGTCGGCACCATGATTTACGACTCCCTGAGAGTCATCTCTGAATGCTTAGCCCCCACTCCCCCACTTCTTCTGGTATGTTTTGTTTTGTTACCAGATGTAGCAGCATCCCGCCTGCCAGCATCTGAAGGAACCACCTGGTCCTGAAACTCGTCGAGAAATCTTATTTGCCGGGCAGCCTGGAGCCATGGATCAGCAATGTGAACTCCCAACAGCACCTTACACGCAAGCATTTCGCTGTATGCGTCGCAGTGCCTTTGACCAGCGCCCCTCTCACTTTTAATTAAAGTGGGTCATGGAACAGTGGCGCAGGGAATGGGAGAGAGCACACACCAGGTTACACAATCACCGCTTACATTCCCGAGCCCTCAGTCCATTAAACCTGTTAGCCACTCCCTCCAACGTCACCCTTAAGTCAGCCTTAAATGTGTCCGCCGCATCTTTTGGGGGAAAACTCAGGCCTCATTTTACGACATTGGTGCGGTAGCTTGTAGAATCTGCCCCTGTGGGTACCCTAAACTGCGAGCCACCTCATTGAACGCTGCCCCATCTTCAGTACTCTCTTTGTGCTCCCAGTGGTGCCCTTGGTATCCTCCTCTTCCATTTTTTTTTTGCCCCCACCTCTCACTGTGACTGCTTGTACAACTCACGACGACGACGACGTCTCGTAACTTTATTATTCACAATTGAAGCCTGTAAGGGGTCAGACGGATGAGTTTGATTATAAGATGTTTTTCAGACGTGTTTTTGTGTTTCCGTCAACTATATCTCCCCAACTGGAAGAAACTGATCCTTCACGGGCGAACGACACGACAGGGTTTACGAAGGAGAACAATCTCTAACTTCTCACGTCACGTAGACGTTGCTTAGACACGCATTCGTAATCATTAGAACGCGTGACGAAGTCTTAATAATATAAGAACCTTTTTGTAGAAGGACAAACAAGTTCCTGTATTTCCTTTTCGAATCAGTATAGTGAGGAAATAATCTGTTTTTTGCAACGGAGTCAATGGAGTCGGATCCATTTATGAGCAAAGCAATTAATATTTCCAATGGAAGAGTGGTCGCTTACGATCCAAACCTTCCTTCGTTTCCCTTGGAGACAATCCACATCTCCTGCAAGTCAGATGCGTATCAAGGAACTGATTATTGCTACGCTGGTGTCATCATTTACTCTTGCGATGGGAAATCGGAGTGGCAAACCGCCAATGGCACCCGTTGTAAGAGTGGATACCTTGTCATTATGGATACTGGAACTGAGAAAGTGGAACAGTTTCGGGGAAAAACTTCAAAAAGCCCTGGCCAAGTTCATGGAGCTGTTTACAGAAGTGCTTTTGGAGAGGAGTGCAATACGCGAATTGTCATTGCTGAAGGTTTCTCTGTGATGAATGGAGAGTTCAAGATAAATTCGGGCGTGTTTAATCCGGCACCAGATGGCTACCACGGCAGTGAGAGATCCATGAATCCTTATACCGATCAGTGCGTTGAGAAAGTGATTGATTACTGGAAGGAAGCGCGTAAACACTTCCTTTGTTGCAGAAATTTTAAGGTCCAAGACTTGTTGAAGGAATGAACCTTCAACGTGGCTGTGAACAGACCTTTTTGAAAAAAAAATGCTGATAAATCGTGTTTATTTTTACAATTCAATGTTAACTATGTTTTTGATTCAATTCGTTTAGCCGAAAAAGTAACTGATTGTACTCCTATTTTAGCCGTAGATTTTTCTTGGGTGTGTTTAGTTTAAATATGGTAAATTAATGGTCTTTTGCGGAAGCCTTAAACGAAGATATTGTTCGCTTGTCTTGCGTTATTCACTTTGCAGTTACACATGGCTTCATGTTAGGGAAAAAACAAACTTGATCGACAAACAGCTCTTTCTTAAAAAGTCTGCCTGTCGTTGAGACTCCCCTCTTTTATTTACGCCGGGTACCGTAAAAGTCGCTGAATTTGATTGCGATTTTTTCTTCTTCGAGGAATGGGTGGCAACAAGAGCCATAATGGTGGCAAAAAGGAAGAATCAATAATCATCTTGTCATTTCCTTTGCCAAGGGCCATTTGACAACAAGAGCCATGATGGTAGCAAAAAGGAAGAATCAATAATCATCTTGTCATTTCCTTTGCCAAGGGCCATTTGAAAATGAGACCTTGAGACCAAAGATAAAGAGTAAACAAAAGTCGTATGCCAAACCATTCCTCCATTATGAAAGTGGAGATTTAGCGCGATAATTAGACAAAAAGAGCCGGTCATGTCCAATGCTGCCGCACTGTTACGGACCATTAAGAGCAGTTGACGGATCGTACGGTCGTTAAACCGTCAGCATTGCTAACAGTCCGTATTCTGAGCACATACGGAGCGTGTATCTCATTATTATGTAGACCACAAAGTGTTTTACTGTTTTTATCATCCTTGGTGTATAGACGGGTTATTTTATACGGCCCAGCTCATTAAGAAACTTCTCTGAATGCAGCTGAACAGGAAACAGACAACGGAAAATTTTCGGTAACCGATGCAGCGTGTTAACGGAAAAAAACCAGCTTTTGACTTTTACCGGCATTGTTTCTACTTCGATAAGGCAAGCTGTTTTCACTCAACTTAAACGGAATAGATTTAGCCGTCAGCGTAATCGAGCCTTTCGAGACTTTTTCCTTCCTTTTTGAGACGTTCTGCTTAGTTCTGCGTTTGTTAGTACCGCCTTGCGTTCGACAAGTTCAAGACAATATCTTGCACATTATCGCTAATTAGTATCACGTCAACTGGTACTTAAGTACGTGCGGTTGAGTGTTTTTCATTGAAGACCTTTTCTGCGGATGGCGTACGTCCTTTAATTGGACTTTGTGCATAGTATATGTACCTTTCTTTTGTTTTTGTATCGTTGCTCGCCTACAATAAATTTATGTTCCAAATAAATCGACACCGTGTCAGTAATCTACTAGCTAATAAGTTAATCAACCTTTACTTTCAATATAGGTAGGCTTCTTCTTAACCTGACAAAGTTTCCACTTTATAAGGTTAATTCCTTAACTATATATAGAACCTAAAATCGCCCGCTGCTTTGACGATTGCAACTGCTTCTCGCAGGGCTTAGTAACGGTCGTTTTGTTATAGAGTTGTTTCGATACAAGACGTTTCGATACAAAGTCATTTTGATACAAAGTCGTTTCGATACAAGTCAAGCCTTTCGAGGTACATATAGTTTCGCGTAGTTGGCTTATAGAACGAGATATATTCACGGCATTTGTTTTTCTTGTTCACCCGCTGACTGTACTTTATCAGCTTTAAATAAATAAATAAAACTTTAATAAATACTCCCAAAAAAGGTTTTTCAGTACCTATTTACAAATATAAATGCAAACTATATCTAACAAGCTAATATTGTTAAATGCTAACTGTCATACAATCATTCATTCATTACAAGTTTCAGGGCTTTCTTAAAGGCCTTTACAGTTGTAGCGTTTCTAAGGTCTTCGTCTAACGTGTTCCACAGGGATACTGCTCTATAGGCGAAGGTTCGTTGGCCGGTGGCAGACCTGAATAATGGGATTTCGAACTTCTCATTATTACGGGTTGTGCGATTATGTACAGAAGATCGTTTTTTAAACTTAGTGCATAGGTATTCAGGAGCTAAATTGCTGGCACACTTATAAGCCATAACAGCGTCTCTGAATTTGAGCATCTTGCTAACTGGAAGCCAGTTGAGTTCATCAAGTAATGGCGTCACGTGGTCATATTTCCGAGCGCCGCAGATAATTTTGCAGGCGAAATTCTGAATAAGTTGCAGCTTTTCAATGTTTTTAGATGAGGTATTAGACCACACGGTCGAACAGTAGAGCATTTTGCTAAAGACAAGAGATGTAATAATTAAAACCAAAGTCTTCCTATCAAAACAATATTTCACGCGGTTGATCTGAACCAGTTTAGTCAAGCAAGAAGAGACTAAGTGAGAGATATGAGTGTCATAGGTCAGGTGTAAATCTATGTATACTCCTAGATCTCTTGCTGATTCGACAGCCATAAGAGTCTTTCCAATAAACGAAACAGTAATGTGTTCAAAACTGTTGTGCAGTTTCACTGCTTAAATTCATACCAAAACAAGGTTGTATCAAAACGACTGGGTTACCTTATAGGCTCACAAAACAAAGTTTCCCCTGCTGTCTTGTGTACTTTTCATCCTGATCCCCGCATGTGGGATTGTAATTTAACAGTCTATGCTAAGACTCACCCTTGTCAGACCTCATCTAACATTTGCCTATGGGATCCCTACCGGCAATATCAAATAGACAAGATTGAAGCGGACCAGAGACGAGCAGCAAGATTTATATGACGAGATTATGACTAGAATTCTAGGGTGTATCGCGAACGCTGCTTTCGCCGTCCTTAGAACCATTAAAGGACGGAAGGAAAATTCGTCTTCGAACATTTCACCAAGCTCACAACAACATTATCGCTTTACCAGCTTCACATTACAACCAGCAGTCGCTACATTTGGCAAGAAGCCCCTCGACGAATATAAGACCCTACGCTTTTTAGCTTCTTTCCGAGAACAAGATATGATTGGAACTTAATCCCCTCTATGATTAGAACAGATAGTTATTCAAATTCAGTTTTTGTATTTACCTCTGCTATAATTCTTAAGTTTATCTTATATTACTTCTTTTTCTTCTTCCCTTTTTGATTTTCATTCATCTTTTTTCAATGTGAAAGCACTGAAGAGTAAGTGAGTAGAACTAGAAGTAGGAAACTCTTGGTTCTTAGCTTCCCTGGTGGTTCCAGCTATGTCTCACGTAAAAGTTTGGTCTGTAGTGTTCTCAGGGTTATTTCAGCCTCTTTATTCTCCTCGACTCAGTGATATATTCTGAAGCATCTTAAATAATTAAAGATGAGCCATATTTATTGAAAGTTCAAGAATAAAATTCTCCCCTAACTTTAAAATGGTCATAAATTGGATGTTAGTGATCTGTTTCTCCTCCAATAAAATTTTAGTAAACTTTTGTGATTGCTTTCTTCCAGGCAAGAAATTGGAGTCTTCTTCTGTGGTCCTAGTGTTCTATCACACGTCCTACATAATATGTCAGACCAGTACAGCGACAAGGACACTGGAGTCAAGTTCTGTTACAACAAAGAAAACTTCTAGGGTGCTTTGCCCCCGAAATTGTCCATACCCCCCCCCCCCTTCCTCCCCAACCTCTTGTGGAAAGTCTTTGGAAAAATTAGAGTCAGGAGTCAAACAACGCTGGAAGTTTAACTTCAATTTCTATAAGGACCCCCCCCCCCCCCCCCCATAAGGGTATGGATAAGGTTTTATAAAAAAGGTTTTATTAAAAAAGGCTTGGTTAAAAATTACGTAAATTGAAGATTATTAGATGCAGTTGTATTAAGTTAATAGAGCTGCCCTAAGACTAGGAAGTTTTAAAACTTGTATTAGTCAGAATTTTTTTAACCTGTATTCTTCAGGAATGGTGATATTTTTTAATGTTGTTTTACTATTTTTATTAAAAAAATAAATTGATATTTGCAACAATTACCTAATTTTTACTTTTTGCTTGTTAATTTTTTTGTTTCTTTAAAAATTGTTAATAAAATGCAACAGATATTTTCTGGTAACAATACATACAGGTATAAGCTAGACTTAATCAGTTTTTTTTCCGTCAGTAAGATCCCAGGGGGAAGAATTGAAATCTTGTATATTTGTTGATCATGTTTTTTCCATGCCACAATTTTCTCAGTTTATTTATCTCTGTACTATAGTTTGCAGTTCTTAATTTTACAATAATTTTTACTTTTAATTAAAAATACTGGAAAATGATAAAAAAAATTATTACAAATGCCACTACTTTTTTGGAATGAAAATGAAGTAGAATCATTGAGATGACTGTCTTTCAGGAAAACATTATTACATCTGCATGTTGGTGGTCATATTAATTTCAATTTGTCACTGCCAAAGGTCGAAGGCGGGGTAGTTAACAGAACATAAACTGCGAAATAAAATTTGAATGAATAATAATAATGATAACTGTTATTGTCATTTGCCAATGATTCCTCTCTCCATTACTTAGAAGACTGCTTGGGACAGTTGCCAACAGGGTAAACAGATTACTTATGGGCTGTAGCCAGACTTTTGGCACAGATGAGGCATAATCTGTGATCGCTAAACACAAGCCACTAGTACGGTCCTAGGTGCGTCTCCCAAAAAATTTGAAGTCTAGAAGCTTTGTAATGCTGTTTTCTGCATTGCCGTGCTATTTTCATGGGGTATCTCTTCAGAAAAATCAAATTGTGCAATCTTATTTTCCAATTAAACAGTCACGTTGTGTTTTGTTTTTTGACAAGTTCCTTGTCTTGCCTCTTGCTAGCTGCAGTCCTGAGTTTCTTTCTAGCTATTTGCAGCCTACTGCAGTGGGTAATTAGGGACAGGGTTTTTTTTTGGGGGGGGGGGGGGGTGGAGGAAGGGCGGTCCTGTGCAATCCCCATTTTACACCAAATACATTTCCCTACAGCCTTAGGTATCCCTTTTTCATCTTGGCATACAATCTTAGGTGGAACCTTAATTCTAACTGTATAAGCCATACTACAATATAAGTTGCTTCTTGCAGCCACTGATTTTGTTTCCCTAAAGAGGATTAGTAGTTTTGATTATGTAATTTTTGAATTATAACAATTTAAAAGATAATGATGTCAGACATCAAGAAATATTATAGTCATGCTATTTGTTAAATTTTATTTTAATGGCAATGGCCAATAGTAAAAGGTTATTTAATAAATTTAGGCACAAGTTTTTCTTTACTGTCAAATGTTTTAACAAGAGAATACAATAACTGATTTAAGGCCTTTAATGCGCCTTTGTTATCAGTATAATTTTGTAGTCTACATTATTTTAGTCTATTTAACCAGTGTTCCTACTTACTGATGGGCAGCAATTCACTACACACTAATGCAAATCATGACAAGTGCAGCCCAGGAATGAGCTCTCGTGACTCGAGTTCCCACTTGCAAAGACCAAAGTGAGAATTTCATTTTTTGCAATAGCTATATACTGTTTTTTATCACTAGCATTACTATGACTCCGTAAGTTTTTTATATACAATCAAGTGTGAATAAAATTGTTGTTGGTATTGGTGTGTTCAGTTCGTTGTTAAAATAAATAAATAAATAAATAAAAGATTTAACCTTACGAAAGGCCTGTTTACATGGAGGTGGAGGACCCTGGATAGGTGAGGTATTATGTGGCGGGTTACCCCACCTATCATGTAAACGTGATGAAAATAAAATGAGAGATTATATGGACAGGCAGGTTACTCCACCTAAGCGGGTTACCTCACCTACCTGGGGTCCCCCACTTCCTTGTAAACAGGCCCTTAGACCTTAGGCCAGTCCTCCCTTTCTCAGGGTACAAAAATGGTGTCCAATTGCTCCAGAAAGTAAACTTGTGTTGTGAACAAATGTATAATAACCTGAAAGCCTATCAACAGGGTCAACTAGATTGAGTGGGTACTGGAGTACAGTACTGATACAATTGAAGCTGTGCTGAAGCTGGCATTCTCAGGGGATGGATAATCAATGGAACAATGAAACTATGGCTTACCCTCCATAGAACCCAGGGAGGGTACTTCTTAGAACTTGGTTAATGGGCATGTGCTGCTGAATGAGGTGGCATTTTCTCGACTGGATTGACTATAATGGGGTTTCATTTTCAAAAGAGTCACTAGAATGGGCTCGTTCGGGATTTTGGGGTTAAGAAAATTCTTGTATCTAGGAATTTTAGAATGACTGACCTACCAGAGGTTAAAAAGGCTTTATAAGGTAGATGTATAAAGTGGAATAGGCTAAGTAAATTTTTTTAAAAGTGACCAAGATAGGGTCTGTAATTGGGCACTAAAATAGCCTGTTCCAAGCGTTCAGATAGTGGGGAGCGGTGTGAACTGAAAAGGAGTAAAAAGGCTATAATGTTCTGAGAGGCCAGAGGCACATACCCAGCAAAAATTAACCCAAGTAACCCCATGCATCCCGGTGCTAAGCTGGCCTTTGATTCCAAACGAAAATTAAGCCTTAATGCCCAGCTTGTATATGGTACAATATCTTTTCAAGAGTGTTTTCAGATGACGTCACGGCTGTATTGGTGTCCCAAAACCATGAAATGGCAGCCATGTTGGTGTCCAAAACCAATCCTGTGGAAGTTGATCTCTTTTCTTATGCAAACGCTTTCTTTTGCTTTAATGAATTTGCATAGATGCTGGCCACGCGAGTCAAAACACTCTATAACGGGTCAGTTATGGAAGAGAGAAGTGAGATGTCAAGTTCAATACCAAAGTTGCTTTATATTTGGCTTGTAAGGACAAAATTTCTACGAGTTTATACTGTGTTCAAAGCGACAAAGGTGAACAGTAATTTGACAGCACCCAGAATTGAAACAATCCTAGTATGCTTTTGGCAGGTTCTGAACCCCTTCGACGTCATTTCATCAACAAACTCCATACCCACCTTGATAGACTGCTCTGTTTCTCTCTCGTAAAAAATGTTACATACCCAAGAATCAGTGCAGTTCTCCATACATTTTTTCTTAAAATTAATACAAAAGGCATTTGACCTTAAGACATTTTGCACTTGCAACCATTTTCTTTTAACCCATAAGGTTAGATCAGCTGGTGATATTCTGGGGAAATCTTGTAGTCAACTTTACTCAGACAAGACCGAGGAGAAACCCTTTTCCGAAAAAAAAAAATTACAGTCCAATTTTGAAATAATAATATTCACACTTTGAATCCAACACTTTGGGAATAAACACAAGGACCAAAAGGTTCAGACCTGATTTTTCCTTGGGCCACATTACCAAGTACGAATTGCTATTAAAATACATGTAAATTGCAATATTGGTCCATTAACAACCACTGGACCAACTTCAAAGGTTTTTTTTTATAAAACAAGTGCAGTTTTGATTTCATCGCTTTTTTATTGGGTTTAAAAAGGTTTTCTTTTTCTATTAGTTGTGTCAATAATGTTTTCCATATTACAAAACAATAACGTTTTACCATCTAACACCCCTTTGACAAAAAACCCCTAATTCCAAAACCATTTTCTGTAATCATCAACAGGAAAACAACTAAATAATTGGACAACTGAAGTTTTGGCTGTTCTAAAAAAATGCCCCAAAACCAAACAACTGAACCCCCAAATAACTCAACATACATCAACAACGCAAGATACTTCTTCCAGTGAAACTTTAATGACACTACTTTGTAAATCTCTTTACATTTCTGCTTCTGAGGCTTCAAAAAAAGGAAAACACGAAATAGAAATAACCTTGAAAAAAACAACTGTGAAACTTCTAACTTAAACTTGTTAGTTCCTGTTTAGTCTATGTTGCATTGAGCAAAGTTCATGAACCTGAAGTTTACTGTCCACCTCGCAGACGCAGCACCAGGTGAAGTGTGGACTCTTTCTGGATGTTGTAGTCGCTCAGGGTACGGCCGTCTTCCAGCTGCTTGCCAGCAAAGATAAGACGCTGCTGATCAGGTGGGATTCCCTCCTTATCCTGGATTTTGGTCTTGACATTTTCGATGGAGTCACTGGGCTCTACCTCCAGGGTGATGGTCTTTCCAGTCAGGGTCTTGACAAAAATCTGCATACCACCACGCAGACGCAGAACAAGATGAAGGGTGGACTCTTTCTGTATGTTGTAGTCACTCAGTGTGCGACCATCTTCAAGTTGCTTTCCAGCGAAGATCAATCTCTGTTGGTCAGGAGGGATGCCTTCCTTGTCTTGGATCTTGGTTTTTACATTCTCAATGGAGTCACTGGGTTCGACTTCAAGGGTAATGGTCTTGCCAGTTAGGGTCTTCACAAAGATCTGCATACCACCACGTAGACGCAACACCAGATGAAGGGTTGACTCTTTCTGGATATTATAATCACTGAGGGTACGGCCATCTTCCAGCTGCTTGCCTGCGAAGATCAACCTCTGTTGGTCCGGAGGGATGCCTTCCTTGTCTTGGATCTTGGTCTTGACGTTCTCGATGGAATCACTGGGTTCAACTTCAAGAGTGATGGTCTTGCCTGTCAGGGTCTTTACAAAAATCTGCATGCCTCCTCTGAGTCGCAACACTAAGTGAAGTGTGGACTCTTTCTGGATGTTGTAGTCGCTCAAGGTTCGGCCATCTTCTAGCTGCTTGCCTGCAAAGATCAACCTCTGCTGATCGGGAGGGATTCCTTCCTTATCTTGGATCTTGGTCTTTACATTCTCGATGGAGTCGCTCGGTTCAACTTCTAGGGTGATGGTTTTTCCTGTCAGAGTCTTGACGAAGATCTGCATTCCGCCACGCAAACGCAACACCAAGTGAAGGGTGGATTCTTTTTGGATATTGTAGTCGCTGAGGGTACGGCCGTCTTCAAGCTGTTTGCCGGCGAAAATGAGACGCTGCTGATCGGGGGGAATGCCTTCTTTGTCTTGGATCTTTGTCTTGACATTTTCAATAGAGTCGCTCGGCTCTACCTCTAGTGTAATGGTCTTTCCGGTTAGTGTTTTCACGAAAATCTGCATTCCACCTCTCAAACGCAACACAAGATGAAGAGTCGACTCTTTTTGGATGTTGTAGTCGCTCAGGGTACGGCCATCTTCCAACTGCTTTCCGGCGAAGATAAGACGCTGTTGGTCAGGAGGGATGCCTTCTTTGTCTTGGATCTTCGTCTTCACATTTTCAATGGAGTCGCTTGGTTCGACCTCGAGAGTGATGGTCTTTCCCGTCAGGGTTTTGACAAAAATCTGCATTCCACCTCTCAGACGAAGGACAAGGTGAAGTGTCGACTCTTTCTGGATGTTGTAGTCGCTCAAAGTACGGCCATCTTCAAGCTGTTTGCCGGCGAAGATGAGTCGCTGTTGATCGGGCGGGATGCCTTCTTTGTCTTGAATCTTCGTCTTCACATTTTCAATACTGTCGCTTGGTTCAACCTCAAGAGTGATCGTCTTTCCAGTTAGGGTCTTTACGAAGATTTGCATGATGAATTTAGCTTCGAAACTTGCCTTTTTTAAAGAAAATAAGCGGCAAAACTCACTTCTCGTCAAAGTCAGAAAACGCAATGGCGTCGAAGGAATAGGGCGCTTTCTTTATTCCTGTATACTGTGTTCTGATTGGCTAAAAAATTTGCTTGCTCACAAGCCACGTGATAATAACTGTGATGTCATAATGACGACGTAAATGAGAAGATGAAAATTAATCAATGACGATTTCAAACGTTTTACCCTGCAATATGACAAATTACACATCGATATTAAAAATCCTTTCGTTTTGTCGATCGGAAACCTTTATTTCAATGTTTCACTATCGCTAAAAAACAGTCTTTTTTTGTACAGTTACGAATTTAAGGAGCAATACATGATTTTCTATTTTTAGTCAGCAGCTTTAGTCTCATGTTCGCGAAATTTCTGCGTGATTCAGCAGACTACCCGCGGAAAAAAAATTTGCCAAGCTGTCATGATACTCAATATTCTGTTGCAATCTCAAGACGTTCGTCGACATCCGTCCAAGGGATTTCCTCGACTTGGACGTGACAAAAACTCATAACAGCGATAGAACTCACGAAATCTTTTCTCTTCCAAAGCAGCCCAGAGATTTTGTCTTCGGGCCTTTTTAGGACTCAATATTCTCTTGCCAGATTCTTTCTGGATATTTTGGGATATTTTGAGCTTACTCCCTCAACGTACTGAAAGCATTTCTGCACAACATTAAAGGATTTTTTTCAAAATACTGATGGATGGATTTTTCAGTTTCGTTTGGAGGTATCGAAATGATTGATTATTACATAATCGGTTCCCCTTCGATTTCGATATTCAATATTCTGTTGCAATCTCATGACGTTCGTCGACATCCGTTCAAACGATATCCTCGACTTGGACGTGACAAAATCTCACAACAGCGAACATCTTGTCTCTTCCAAAGGAGAAGGAGCTCCGAGATTTTGTCTTTGGGCCTTTTTAGGACTCAATATTCTCTTGCCAGATTCTTTCTGGATATTCTGAGATATTTTGAGCTTACTCCCTCAACGTACTGAAAGCATTTTTGCACAACATTAAATGATTTTTTTTCAAAATGCTGACGGATAGATTTTTCAGTTTCCTCATCGGTTCCCCTTCGATTACCTCTTCCTCCCTCGCAAAACTTCCTAGCCGCGTGGGGAGTGGGCTCGGAAAGTCTAGATGAATTGTGGGTAGTTGTAGAACCAAGATGGCGGCGGCTATAGCGGGTTTGCCTCAAGCACAAAGTCAAGGCAAGCAGCAGGGTGGTGTTGCCTCAGAGCGATCTCTACGCTCAGTTTTCGGTACGTTTTAGCATAAGGGTTTATGGTGAGATTGATTTCTTGAACGACACAACGTTAAGCTATGCTATTTGAACTTCTGTAGCCACAGAGGTTTGGGTCTATTGATCATGCATTTTCTTTATATATGCATCTAACCATTATATAGTATCTAGAAAGCAATGGCTTTAATGCTTTTGGGAAGTACAGTAACTTCACACAGTTTCTTCAATAAAAAACTATATTTTGCTCATTTTTAAAATTAATACAAAGTGGCTATCAGTATGGGACCTGTACACCGACTTGTATTTGCATGCTATTCATGCAGGATTCTTCTGAAAATACTGACTAGGGTTAAGCACTGACCATACTGTTTAGGGTTAAGCGCTGAGAATGATGACT
This sequence comes from Porites rus, assembly GCA_964035705.1. NCBI lineage: Eukaryota > Metazoa > Cnidaria > Anthozoa > Scleractinia > Poritidae > Porites > Porites rus. Next base: position 42,457,987 of record OZ037992.1, read on the forward strand.
AGGGTTAGAAAGTTTTGAAGTAGACGGCTGAGTCGTCAAAGTAAGCGGCCAGTCCAGGGATATTTTATTTTAAAAAATGCCATCGGTAAAGAAATGCCAAGCAGAGTAGCCGGCCGATACTAACCAAGTAGGCGGCGATTTTTGCTGGCAGCCGGCTACTTTTGACAACCCTGCAGGAATTGCAGCATTATACACGTGTTTCTTGCATGTAAATCTGCCATATTTCATGCAAATTACATGAGAAATACATTCGTGAAACACTTGTGTAAAAAAATACGTGCAAAATTACACAAGAAAGTACACACAAATTTCAGAAACTGGGTGTAAAGTTTTACACAGAGACTGTGTGCATTTTGACAACTTTTATCTTTGGCTGAAATCTGTGAAGCGAAGAACGAGGATCTCTTGCCCTCAAACCGTACTTTGAATACCGGTCATTTTGGGGAAAAATAGAATGATCGTTTCTCTCACCAGGTCAGTTGCAAAATTACTGCCAATTTGGTTTAACTTTGTGCAATTCAATCATTTAAGCCTCTTAAAAATTCCCCGAGGTTCTTTGTTACACAATTGAAACTAGAATGATTCGCTGTACTGTTTGAAATGTTTCTGATGTTTTCAAATGTTTTGCAAATTCTGTATCTACCATGCACAATTTTCATTTGAGAGGCAAATTGCATCCTTGATTGGCTCATACATGTACCTCATTTTGTTTTGTCCAGCCAAATAATGACTTGGTCAGGCATAATATGTCTTGTGAAGAAAGAAAATTCATTTTGCATCTTTGGTAAATTTGAACATGAGAAAGGTCCAGCTACAAAGTGGCTGTTGATACTGCTGCAGTAAGAACAGAAAATGTGGGAAAAATGTAAACTACAACATGTATAACATTGAGGAAAGAGGTGTTCTCATAATATCCTAACTATTTAATTAGGTGTAAAGGAGCAGGGTGCTTATTGCTCATTTGGTTGAATTATAGGGTACCTTTTAGAGGGTAGGTGCTTAATTGAGGAAATAAAAAAAAAGAAACAGCATTTGATTTTTAAAAAGTGCTTGTCTTATATCTATTCTTGACTTGCACTTAGTTGGAAATATTCCATATGAAGCATCAGAGGAGCAGCTTAAAGATATCTTCTCTGAAGTTGGACCCGTTGTCAGCTTTAGGTCAGTATGTGTAGTACGGTTTACTTATTATTACACAAATGAGGAATCATGATCCTAGTACCACTTTTGATGTGACCAGTTTTAACACTCAAAGATGATATTGTGGCTCAGCTTTTACAACTCTAGAATATCTTCAGAATGCCCAGATGAAAGCAATACCATGTGCTTGGAATATCTGAAAGCAAAAAAGATATTTAAAATTTACTGGTTAGTTCAAATGAGTTACCACTGGTTAATCTTTTAAAATATTTTTGTGTTCTTCAGTCTGATTATTATTAATTTTTTTCTAAAGGAGTGAAGCCCAATAAAAGAGAACTTAACTGAAATTGATCATTGTTGTTTTAGAATCTGTGATATTCACAACAAAATTCATATACTATATACTATATTCATTTCAATTTGTTTTAATCATTGTTGTCCCAAAGGGTTCTGGTGTACTGGGACATGACTCAATAGTTATTATACTCTGAGAAAGAAAGGTGGAGTTGAAAATATGAGGTGAAGAATACCACTCAAACTCAACTAGCTTAAAACATATGAAAAAAAAAAGTAATGATAATGACAATTATAATGATACCGATAGTGATAATTAGGTAAATGGTTTATTGACGGCATTTCTATTACAGCAAGGTGTTACATGTACATCTGCAAAGAAACTAGTAAAGGTGAAACTAGTGAAACTGCTAATAAAGGTCTAATTATATAAGTGTATTACTTCATGTACCTCACAAAAGTTAACATTGATTGGATGTGTGAAGGTTTACCAGTTAGAAATATTGAATTTCATTAAAAAAAATACTGTTATTTTCATTTTACAGACTGGTGTTTGATCGTGAAACTGGAAAGCCAAAAGGTTATGGCTTTTGTGAATACAAAGACCAGGAGACAGCCTTGAGTGCTATGAGAAACTTGAATGGATATGAACTGAATGGAAGAGCCTTGCGAGTGGACAGTGCTGCCTCGGAAAAGAACAGGGAAGAAATGAAAGGTGAGAAGGGTATAGATGCTAACTGAAACAGATTTTGATAATATTATTGTCATGATTTCATCTATTTGCCCCTGGAAATCTTGCTGAACAAAATGTTTTGAAGCTAGTCAAGCTGTTTTCTGGTCACTGTCCTGCTATAAAGAGCTAAAACATACCATAAAGCCATTTACAGGTTGTACATGTCGTGGCTTTCTGATCCAGATGCTTAGATGAAAGGAAACGTAGGTGGGTAGTGGAACAAGATTTTCATGGAAATTTTCAGGTCAATGTTACATGTTTTTTTTGCCTTTTTCTCCCGTGTCCTTAACTGAACTGTGCTTATTCTGGTATGGTTTGAAAGATCTCTTCACTCTGCACAAGTCTGTGGAAAAGTTGTCCTTGACCATCAAAACTGATGATGTCACAAGCGGTAGAAGGGACATGGATCCACACGGGTGGTTGCAGGCAGCTTAGGGGCGAATGGGTTAAACTTTGGTTACAGTGAATTATTTACCTTCACCCCTTATGTTTGACTTGGAGAAAGGCTAAAATACTGGCAATATTTTTATTGATTACATGAAGCCTTTAAGAACTAAACCTACCAGACAAGTTTATTTTTTGTTATTCTTAACTTGACTTGGCATAAGCAACAAAACAATCACAAAGAGGCACTACCCAGATCTGGGTAGTGAGGTGTCATCAGTTTGGAATTTCTGCACTCATTTTTCAGGTGTCATTTTTCCACGAAACCAGTGGTGGCATTGCAAAATGTCTCAGAGGTGTAGGAGAGGTCATTTGCTAATGTACCCCTATTCTGTGTTGTGGTAGATTACAACCAAGTTCATTCTTGTATCCTAGGTATGGAGGGAAGTTCCCGTCCAGAGGTGAACCCCTATGGCCCCTCTGTTGCCCCTGAAGAAGCTCCAGAAGCTATTACACAAGCAGTGGCCAGTTTACCACCTGAGCAAATGTTTGAGCTCATGAAACAAATGAAGGTACAACACTCTTGGTTTTAAACTACTTAGTTTGTACACGTATGAGATAAGCATTTTTATAACACTATGCAGTCATCTGTGATGTGGTTGACTTGAATTTTCGGTACATGAGTTGATTGACGGTCTTCTTGCACGGTTGTGTGCTTACTGGATGCACAAGGGACATTAACAGCAAAACCTAAAAATCCTTTGTAGGTGTGAATGAAATCTTATGTTTCAGTATTTAAAGTACCAGTAAATATTTGATGTAAGACAGAAAACATACCTGCCTGAAAACTTGACTTTCCTTCAAGGGCACAGAGGAGTTATTTGTGACCTTGACTGCAGTTAAATTTTACAGTTGATACTGATGGTATGATTCACCTTTGGGTACTGCAAAATGTTGTGTAATGGAAATGGACTGCAATGACTGCATTATCAAAATAACCATCGTAAATGTTTTCAAATAGAGTTTTGGATGTTCCCACGACAAATTGAACTCCTCTTTATAGGGATGTAGTTTAAATTTATAACAGATGGGAAGTGGCATTTGATGGGTGGGTAATATGAGAAGAAAACAGTTGCGTTTTTAAAGACTGCAATTTTTATCAGCCTGGAAAAATATGTTGAGAGCTGGGTATTTCCTCCGCTCCTGGCTATTATCTACATCCCTATCTGTACCCTGTGCTTTCCTTTACATTTTGTGCTGAGAACCATACTTACAAACTTTTTGTCTTTATTAATATACACTTTTACCTTCCACTGTGTGCAAAATGAAGTAGTCTGTTAAGTGTGAGTTTGTTTTAACACCAAATTCCCGCAGATCTGTATACAGAACAATCCTGAAGAAGCCCGTCAGATGTTACTTCAGAATCCTCAGCTTGCATATGCCTTACTTCAGGCTCAAGTTGTTATGAAAATTGTTGATCCTGTGATTGCTCAGGTTGGTTTCTTAACCCCTCAGACCGTAATATCAGCATGTATATTCTTCATACAACGTGTTATTTTCAAGTGTGATGATATCATGTTTTCTTGGAAAGCTCACCTAGTATTTCATTGGTGTTTCAAAATAGCACAGTGTATTATCTGGAAATGTCTTTGGAACCAACAAATAGAATTTAGAATGTTTGACAAAGTAGACCTAAGTGATGATTTCTGTTAGAAATCTGGCAACATTTATTTCCTTATTTACCGGTAACCCTTTCACCCCTAGACCAAGTTATGGCGAGGTCATTTGTCCCAAATCCTATGGTGTTACCATTCAAATGAAAAGTCTTAAGCAGTACTTTCACGTGGTATTTTTTATTAACTTAGTTTGTTGTTCTAACTTTGTCTTTTGAGTCTGTGGATAAAGTTGTTTAGTGTCACTATTCAAACAAAACCTCTTTGGGAGTACATTTACATGGTACTATTTATTTAGTATGTACAGATGTAGTTCTTACTTTAAAGTCTGTGGACAAAATCCTATGTTTTTACCATGTAAATGAAAGCTCTTTGGCTGAACATTTGAAAATAACCATTTATGTCCAGGGAAATAATGAAAGAAATTTGGCTGCTATTAGGCACAAAGGATAAATAGTCTTATTATAAAGAAAAGTTAGCTGCTGGTCACTCCAAGGGTTTAAAGAGTAAAACCATTTGCCCCTGAAAACTTTGCCAAATAACACCTTTTGAAGCCTGTCAGGTTGCTGATAGAACTGAAACTGCCCCAAAACTTTGTTTTATAAGTTGAACCTTCTGTTCCTGATTCTAAATTGCAGCTTCCAAAGTTAAGGCACTCACTGCATTGTGGGGTTTAAAAATGACACTGCCCCCATGACTTTAACGTTTTTCCTTCTCTCCTTCCTTCTTCTTTTGGGTTTCTTTCTCAATGTTTGGATGCCATAGATCATGAAAGGGCACTTTCCAAAACTCAGAACCTGCCAGCCAGACTGGTCATTTTGAAATTGAAATATTAGTCTTTCCTCGAATTTTTACTAAAACCCCTCAAAGTCTAGCATACCATTTAGGAATAAACTGATTTGTATGGATAGTTCTTATTTCTAAAATACGGTGAAACGTAGATATAATGAACCTCTATATAACAAAGGCTTTGGTATAACAGATGATATTCTTGGCCCCTGTAATAGTATTTATGTATGGAAAAGAACCTTGATGTAATGAAACCTCCTTATAGCATATATATTTGTCATTCCCTTGGCCCTTTGTTTTTTAAATAAAAATAGATGTCACTGTCTTGTTCCAACATTCCTCCCAGATTTTTGTATAAGCCAGGGATATTTTTCAGCAGCTCTCTCTACAGTACTAGTAACCTGCTAAATCTTGGTCTGATGTTTTCACATTTTTGTGTATTTCCATATTATTGCTCCTTAGCTAAAGACATCTTTTAGCAAGACCTGACTACTCCAAATGTGCAGGGGTTTTTATCAACACAATGTTGGTCACACTGCTTGTTTACAGTGACTAAGATAATTATATATTTTATTTATTACAGGGCATATTGCATCGCCCTACAGAGCCAGCTGCACCAATACAACCAGTAGGTGTTCAACAGCCAAAGCCTTTAATGCACTCAGGTCCATTTGGTGGAGGACCAGGTCCAAATAACGAGGGCCCTTCTGGACCCTTTGACATGGGACAGCATGGATCTGGACCACCCATGAGAGGTCCTCATGAGATGAGAGAACCTGACATGATGGGGCCTGGAGATGGAAGGGGCCCACCAGATATGAGGGGACCCCAAGGCATGCGAGCTCCTCCAGACATGAGAGGGCCACCTGATATGAGAGGTCCATCAGACATGAGAGGTCCACCAGACATGAGGGGTCCACCAGACATGAGAGGTCCATCAGATATGAGAGGGCCACCAGACATGAGAGGTCCATCAGACATGAGGGGCCCACCAGACATGAGAGGTCCATCAGACATGAGGGGCCCACCAGACATGAGAGGTCAACCTGACATGAGAGGTCCACCAGATATGAGGGGGCCAGGTATAATCTACTTTATGTTATCATTATTTGCACTCACAAATGGTACACATGTACTCCATGCTCTATAGTATATTGTCACTTTCAAAGGTCTTGGGGACACTTGATGCTCTGGGTAAAGTTCTGAGGAGTCCAAATCCTGTCTGTATTTCACTTAAAACAAGTTCTTAATAATTATCAAGGTAGCCTTATAACTATATATTATTTTAATCACTTCTACCATATGGTGCGAAACACAGAACAGGGCCCACACCACTGGGGTCTACCTCCCCTACTCTTTTCGAACAGTGATGTGGGTTCTTTGACGTCCCACAAGAACCAGATAGGTGAAAGTGCTGTAAGACGGGACCTATGATTTTTTGTCCTTATCAGACAAGACTAGAAAGTCTAACCATTTGCAGATGTCATTGCAAAGGCAGCGCAATTTCCTCAGTTACTTAAAGACCCCGAGTGTTGGTCGGCCAGATTTTGGATCTGCGACCTCACTTTCAGCAGACCAGCCCTCTCCCAACTGAGGCCTTCAGTTTTATTTATTTTGTTCATTGTTGTTCTTATTGATACCCAGATGGACGAGATATGAGAGGAATGCCACCTGACATGAGAGGCCCTCCAGACAGAGGTCCTGATATGCGAGATGCACACATGAGAGGCCCAGGAGATATGAGGGGCCATGGGGACATGAGAGGAGGTCCTGGAGACATGAGGGGCCATGGAGACATGAGAGGAGGTCCTGGGGACATGAGGGGTCCACCAGACAGGGCCCCTATGGATATGAGGGGACCCCCTGATAGAGGACCAGGTGAAATACGGAGCCTTATGGATCAAAGGGACTTCAGGGGCCCTCCAGATATGAGAGGACCAGATGGCAGAGGTATACTAAGTCATGATAACTTTCACCCATGACCAAAAAAAAGAACACATTTCTTTCAATTTAATAAACAGTACCTGTAATTCTTCTTAAGAAGAGTGAACTCTAAATCTTCTAGTAAATAGTAATCAATAATATTACTGTGTGGCTTTGATTCTCCTCAGGCCCACCAGGACCAGACTTTAGAGGCCCTCCGCAAGATCATTTTGGGGACCCAAGAGATCGCCGCATGCCGTTTGACCCTCGAGATCCAAGAGGCAGGGAACCACCAAGAGGTAATTCCTTCATAAACTGTTTTCATGGTTGACCTTTTTGCATTCATATATTTAAAATAACTTTTATTTGTTCTTGTTGTACATTATAATTTCATTTTGTTATATGGCTGCTTATTCAAGATATCCCATGTGCTGTTGCCTCTAAAATAATATTAAAGTTTAGTTATTTTTTACCATTGGTTTGTTTTCTTTTGTTTGACATCTTGTACTGATATCTTACACAAACTAAGGAAAATACAAGGCAAATTGATTTAAATAATGTCAAATTAAAGCCACAGCATTCAGTTTGGATTTTTTTTTAGATGACAGACGAGGCCCCCCAATGGATCACAGAGATCAACCCAGGGATCCAAGAGGCCCCCCTCCTGAGCAGAGATTTGGTCCACCCAGTGGCCCAAGGGATCCACGTGGTGACCGTGGCCCATCAGGGCCTCCAAATGATGGACGCTTCTCAGGACCAGTTCATTCACCACAACAGCAGTGGGGACCTAACCAAGGAGGACCACCTCCAAGACTTCCTCAAAGTAAGAGAAATAATTATCACCTTGTCACCACTAACATTATCATTATTGTCACTACCACTGTGTTGCTTATGTTCCATCTAGATAACTTGTTATGTAATCATCACAGTTTTCTTCACTGCCAATAATGGCTGTCTTTACACTAGGCTGTTAAGTAAGACTTAAGAGCTGCTAAGTCTTACTTAACCAAAAATTCGTGTGTGAAGGCCTAGGTAAAATCTCAAGTAACTTTACTTTGCGTCTCATTAAAGTTGGAAAGTTGAAATGATTCAAGAAAGTTTCAAGTGACTTGAAAACCATCCTTAAAACCAACTTAGCTGACATGCGGTTACTTGCGGTTTCTTGAGGTTTGAGAAAGGCAAAACACGTCAATCAATCGTAATTATGTTGCATGGGAAAATACCCTTAAGGTAACCTGAAGTAAAAAAGAATCAGTTGTGTGTGAAGCTTTATTTTACTTGAGGTGATTAAAATTTACTTGTCTTGAAATATTTCTTAGCTTATTTAGGCTCTAGTGTAAAGACTACCAATATGTTAGCTTTGGCAATGATGACAGCAACAACAACAAGGGCATGAAAAAAAAAGCAAAAGGTTTAATAAGAAAAACAACAACCCTGCATGTGCCATACACTTTTTGGCACATTTCTTTGTCATCAATGCACAACTATAACATGAAAGTCCATTATACGATGGTTCATTGAGGATTCTAACTTCTCCTTTTTACTTTTAATCTTGGGTTTGGTCCCTTGAAGAATTTATTTTTATTGAAATTCACCTAAATGTGACATTTTAAGCAAGTTTGAATGATGATGACAAATTTTGAAAGAAAGTAAAGTCCTTTTAACTTTGACAGTTTCGCTGCCATCACTGGCGTTGTTACTAAAGCTCGCTGTCGTTTCATCATCATTAACATAATCATAACTACTAGTCTACATCTTTTCATTCCACCATACTGGTACTGATTTAAAGAAGCCAGTAGGGATCCATATTCATTTTATATCATTTCTGATTTGCATTTCATTTCTGTCTACTAAGAAAAGGGTTTTAACTAAGCTGAAAAGTAAACTCAGTGACTTCGATGGATGGTTGGGATGCCACAGTCTGTTAGTTTACTTTGAAGACAAGAGGGTGCACTTACGTTTTTCATTGTATAAGGTAGTGGCTTTTTTTCGCCCGAGGCGGTGAAACACCCTCTAAAATGTCACATCTTGAGGAAAGCTGTAACGTTTTCTGCAAATATGATGGCTCTAGACTTGCCACAAGTTGACCCCATGAATTGCTAAGTGAGTGGAGCGAGTTTTAAGTCAGATGAAAAACTTTTTTGAAAGTCTACGAATGGCGCGTGTTTGTAGTTCTTCACAAAATGAAAAATGCCAATGTTTAACGATGTGAAAATTGAGCTTGTGATCATTTCATGGAAAATACTGGATTATCAAAGATAGTGCCAACTAACATTTTCATTGCAGAGCAAAGATGTGTGTTATTCTCCCTTATTCTCAGTGGATAAGAAATAATCAGAATACAGGCAAAATGTACATGATAAAACCCTAGAAGAATTTTTTAAAAGATTTGTGGTTGAGCAAAACCTTACTTGTCCAAAGGACGACTTTTGAAGTTATCTCAATCTTCTGTGTGAGATTGTAGTAGTCTGGGATGACTGGACAACTGCGAATATGGATCCCTGAGCCAGGGTTCTCAATAAGTTTTAAAGTAGATAGCTAGGATGTTAAAATAGGCGGCTTGATAATTTGAGTGCTGAAAGCAATTTCAGGCTTTCATTCTCTCACCTTCCCCTTTTCTACAAAAAGTAGACGACTCAAAATTTGAAAAAAATTGCTTTTAGCAGGTTGCTACAGCACTTAATTAGAACCCTGAGAAGCACAAAAAGACTTTCTTGTACTAAGAAACTTTTTATCGTTTGACAATCCAATCTGAAAAAAAATTTTTTTTTTCTAGGTTTTAATCCTCCCCCAGGGGGCCCTGGTGGACAGGGTGGTGACGTCACTGCACAGGATCAAGAAAAGGTACATCAACATCAAATTAGTTTTAGTTTTAAATGCAACAACTTTTAGTTATTGAGGTTATTACCCTGTTTCTTCAGCTTCTTATGTAGTTTTTTTTTGTTCATCAAATTGAGCTGAATTTTGCTGAAAAATAAAAACAGAACATCTCAACACAAGCTAACAGTAAATTGCTGACAATAAAGAAAAAAAAAAATCATCCCCAGTCTCCAGAGCCCCAGATTCACTAAATCTTCCTCAGTCCAATAATATATTTCAATTATTGATTGATTACAATAGTTATTGTTAAGAACCATTGACACTATTAAGAACCGTGACACTATTTTTATGCATGACCACAAACACACAAGAAAATGATTGTTTAATTCTTCTGGTAAATCTCTTTTGTTTTATTAGTGAAGGCCATTTCAAATTACTTTGCAAGTACTTACAGAAAATCTGCCCTTTTTAACTTGTATAAAACTGTTTCTTTTACTATTCTTTTCAGGCTGCTCTTATCATGCAAGTTTTGAGTCTAACCGATCAACAAATTGCATTGTTGCCTGAAGATCAAAGACAGAGTATTATGGTGCTGAAAGAACAGATAGCCCACAGCACACAGCATTAATTTATGAACATTATACTGTTCTTTCAGAGTGGTGGTTTTGATTATTCTTCATTAAAATATTTGTTAAACACGTGTATCCATTTGAAGTAATTAAGTACCTTTGAGTTCCACGAAGTGACTAGACTTTGGTGGTCCATTTTAACAAATGGGCAACAATTTTCCGTGTTCTATACTCTTACAGACTGTAGATGCCGTATTTATTCAATTAACCGCCCTGGGTGCTTATTAAATTTTTGGACCTTGCGAGTGGGCACTTATTCGGGGCTGCATGCTTATTAAATTTTCACCATTTTCAGTAAGTGTAGTATGTTTATTTGGCAACAAAACAATAAATGGTAATAACAAAACGCAAAGATGTTAGAAAACTCCATATTCGGGAAAGTCTCTTATCAGTACTTATTCAATTACAGAATTTGAGTGGAAGGGGGCTTTAGGATCGGCGCTAATTCGAGGTTGGGTAGTTATTCGATTAAAATATGGTATTATGTCAACATAAATAATTCCACAAATTGGGCACAAGTTACTAAAACGGGTAGCCAGCAATTTGGAGAGAGATGTTCATCACATGGTACCCAGCAGGAAGATGTCAGTGCCCGTATTTAGAATCCCTGATTGAGAGAGACCTATACCCCACACTCCTCCTCCTTTCCCCCTATTCAGAACCTCTATTCAATGAAAAAAGCAGTTGAAATTTGACTATACTCATAGAAAAGGTGGCTTACATTGGGTAGATCCCCGTTAACGTTCTAGAACTTGGTTTCTGATGAATTTCAGTAGAATAGAGGAGAAAGCTTTAGTCTTCTCTGTAATGCCCAAAGCTCATACTTGCCTGCGTAGCAGGCGCTTGGAAGTATTAAATGGCAAAGCACGGACGCGCGAGGAAGACACGAGAGGGGAGAGGGAGCGTGTCTCCTTGCGCGTCTGTTCTTTCTTGTGCCACTGTAATTAGCCTGCGAAACAGGCTCTCTACTTGGGGAAAGGGTAAAAAATCGCGAAGAGTACTTCCAAGCGCCTGCTGCGCTGGCTAGGCTCATACTTACCGTGCGTAAGTGCGTGGGGTGCGTGGCAGGCGCGTAGTATTAGAAGGGTCGCAAAGTCGCAAACTGTTTATAGGAGTCTGGGACGAATTGCGCTGGCAAGATGGCCGCACCATCTCGCGGAAGTCACAAGTTTACAAAGCTAAGTTTCTGTGGAGCTCAGCTGGCGAACAAAATGTTGGCCCATGGTTCATTGTATTGGTGTATCTTCTTCCTCGTTTTACAGTCAAGGATAGCTTCGTCATATCCAGTGAAATGTTCCAAGCTGCTCAATATCTTTGCAAACGCAGTTTCCAACTACACTTACTGTGCTGTGAGCAACTCTCGGCCGTTTCGTTTTTGTTGTCACTGCGAGGATTTATACGTTGAAGCTCTAAACGGGCACAACAATATTGTACTAGACAAAAACTGCAGCAAAGAGTTGATCTTTGCCGAAAAACACCAGCTGGTAGAATATGCCTATGATTTTACGGTGGATATTTGGAAGAAGTCCAATTGTCCAGGTAATAATATTCTGCATCTGTTCACATGATGATCGAAGCTTCGATGTGTAGATTAGGCTAAGTTATGATGTACATAAAATGTCTTTTCAGGTTAAAGCATAATTTCATTTGTCTCCTACGATCAATTTAGGCTGGAGGAAAAAAAAGAAATTCTGAATATCAAACTACAATCACAGACAAAAGTAGTTGGGAAGGTTGTACAACTTAACAGTAGTCATTTTAATCCTGAAAAAAGAGAGTTTTCTCTTACATTAACGTTTTGATCAACATTGGGCCAGGGGCGGGGGAGGAAGGAAAAGAAGAGGTCAAAAAAGGCAACCTTCCCAACACTTTGACAATGATTGTAGGTTAAGTACAGTGCATTTGGTTTAACGCCTGGCCAGAAGGGGGGTGGGGGGATGGTTACTCCCTTATATGGGTCAGATGGGAATGCACCGCCTGATCGGGTAGGGTTTCTGAGGGTCTTCAACTCCGGGGACAGTACTCGACCAATATTTGGTTATAGGTGAGCCGCTGAGGGTTTGAAACCCATGACCCAGTTTAGGACAAAAACTCCTAAAATACATACCCTGTTAAACTGCACATCATCTTGTCTTAAAGCCATTTATCAGCACTTGCCATAGAGCAAATTCACATTGTAGTCATTGCTTCAGTATACTTGGAGTACAAACAAAAATCAAATTAATCATGCAGGCAATAGCCTGTGTAGCTGGTGGGATTCTTGTGCCCGAGGCACTTTCTTGGCATTGGAGTCACCACGTAAAGCGAGCGGCAAAGCTGCGAAGGTAAATCTTTTCTGCCACATTTCTTACGAGTTTTGAATGCCGCCCACTTTTGTCACCTTGATTGGAACCATTTGATTACTCAATCAGAAAAAGTGGTGAAATACAAAACTGACCTGCAAATGTGGCAGGCCAAGCATAACAGTCAAGTCAAGGACAAGACAACTACATGTTGCAAGTTATTCAGGATCCAGGCAGGGTATTCTTCAGTTACTCCAAACTTGAGAAACTAAAACCTGGTCATTTAGCCACAATAAAAAGCTTTTTGCTTCAAAAGAGGTAAAAAAATTCCCTAAACTGCTTCAGAGGTCAAATTCTGTCAGAGACAAAATACATATGAAATCAATACACAGGAAACACATCAGCTTATGACCTCTCAATCGGCAAAGGTAACATTTGCCCAGTCAAAACCAAGAATCCTCCACAGCATTCTCCACCCACTTTTTGAAAGTGCCAGTCTTAAATGATCAAGCATTCTTTTTGTGTTGAGCTCAGATGGATCAGGGAGTTTGCACTGCATGACAAAAGGCAATGTTGTCTGATGCGCTTTTGTTATAGAGGTAGTTTCCTGTCATAAAACAAGATTAGTTTTAGCCCTTTCTGAGTAAAGTATAGCAGAAGACATGCCTTAAATTTTGAGATCTATTTCCCTCCAAAAAAAAGTCTTTTGAGGATTTCATTAAACCATAAATCTTATTGTGGAGTGGAGCCTTTTAGCTTGCTCAATTCTTTTTCATTTCCACTTGAACTCACTAACTTTCCCTTGGGAGGGACTAGAGATTTACATTAGCATTTGACTGATGTGTGATCACCTCTCATCTAATCAGAAACTCCTGTATGCCTGGTTGTCGGATTATTCAAAATACCCAAGAATTAGGGCAGGCAGGATTTCAATTTATTTGTCCAGCTCCCAATCTTCATGTGGCTCCGCCACCAAAAAACTGCAGCACTCCCTCTAATCCTACCAGCTGCGCAGGCTATGCAGGCAATACCCTGTTGACAGACTCGCACGAAATTAAGTGCCTGTCTAGGGCAGACTCACATGAAATTATGTACCCTGTTTAGGACACTGAGGTCAAAAACCATTCCCTGTCCAGCGGCACAGCCCCGTATAGGGCGTGAAAATATGATGTGTAGTGGAGTATTTTTGACAAGATTTTATTTGTTTGATATTTTGAAGCTACAATGTGTTGAGTATTTTATATAAGGTTTTGGCAATTTTTTTTCAGAAGATATTGAACATGATGTTGGAAATTATCTCTCTTATCTATTCTAGATTGCTTTAAAAGTAAGAAAGATGGGACACCAACTACAGTAAAATCAGAAATCAAGGAGTTCTTTAAAAAGTTAGATGAAGTTGAGCACTGCTTTTATAACAATTCTCAGGTACTGTATACCTATGTGTATAATTCAGCTGACATGCCATGTAAAAGAAGGAAATCATTGCCTCTATAAGAATATTTATTTATTATAATTATATAGCTACAATAGAATGCATGCTCTGATTGACTGCAGAGCGGGCAAGATTTCCTTGTGATGACTGGGCATTATTGGCTAGGTGTCCAAGGCATTTACAATCTCCGTTTAAGTTGATAGTGGGCATCCATGTTATGGTCAATTGACAGCTGTCAAAAAAGGGTATCCATTGACCAGTGTCAGATGACTGTATCACGGGCTCAAGTGTACAACTCATTGAGGCGACATGTTTTTTTAAAGTTATCTGCTGACCAGGTATTGGTTTTAATTGATCGCAGGCTCAATACTTCCGGTGTTTTATATTAATGCAGCTAAAAAGGACACATGATAAATAACATTAACCTCTTCCGTTCAGTCGATACGGGGAAATCTTACACCTCGGCCCTGATGTATTGACCGAGCGATAAGGCTTTAGTCTGAGATTTCCCTGTACTGACCTCACTCTTGGTTAATAATATAAGTGGTATATATTGAAATTTTAGCACATTGCGAACATTTCCTAGAGATCAGTGATTTATTGCCATCAAATAATTGCTATCTTATTTTGTTTCCTACTGTATGTCAGGTGAATTGTGGGAACAAAAATTGAGAATTGCAGCCACTTTCCCTGTAACACAAATTTAACCACATTTTTGTGCAAGCTACTTGCCTCATTTTCACGCTAAAACCTTGTTAAATTATACACATCCTCCCTGTCCCTTTAATTGAATCCTGGTTTCTGGGTTATTCAAGCAATTTATTAGTTGGCTTGTGTGCCTATCTGCAATGATTTTTCAAGTGTGAAAGCTTTCTCCTGCAGTTCATAATTTATATAAGAAATTTCACAGTTTTATTTTTATTGATATTCACTTTGAATTTATAATTTCGTCTTCTCTATAAAATTTCATCTTCTGTATAATGTTGTTTTTTTACAAAGCGACCAGCTCCCAGTTTACTTGATCAAGCCCAGCGGTATAAGAGCTTTGCACAGGTCATGAGTTCAAATATCAATAGAGCCTGATATTTTTTTCTCTTTTTCTCTCTTTATTTGCTCATAAGCACTTTGGGAGTTTGCTGGATCAGGTTCATCTAAGATTTTGTATGTACTGTTTAGATGAAGGCTCTTTAATTTTGATGTATGGTACTCTTTCAGCTTTGGTATTTACCATATGCTTTGCATTTTATTTTGGTATCTCAAAGAAAATTTTGGTACTGCAACAGTGGGGTATGCTGCAGTGCTTCAAGCTCACCTTTTTCAAGGTCGCCTTTAGGCAATCTAAAACTATCCTAAAATAGTCACTTCAGATGCCAAAAGAGGACTGACAATATAATAATGATACTGTCTCCTTTACAACATAATATTTTGTGCAATAGAGAGAAAGAGTTGTTACATCACATTTCCATGGTAGAAAAATTTTTGGATCTCAACAACCCTGGTCCTACAAATGTTGCAGCCGTGTCAATCAGCGCGCTCATGTATTTCTTGGCTGATGAGCCGAATTTGATTAATTGGGGAGAGGACCACTACACTTTCCTTCTAAATATGTTGAGTTGTTTGAGTAGGGACTTTAAGATGTCACTATGGCAATGGCTTCGAGAGCATCAAAAAAGCAATAGGTCAGGTTAAGATTAGCAAAACAACAACTTTACTTATGCAGCACACTTTTCTGTTCATTTCTTTGCCATCACTGAAAGACTAAGTGAATTACCTAAAAATTTTTCATGTTTTATCAACTATGTGCACAACGACATTTCTTGTTCTCTTTTTAAACGTGGATATTTTTCTTAAGAGGTCAACCTCAGGCAAGTTAACCTACAGGTACATTACACAAAGTGAGCGATTTTAGATAATCACATTAAGTTACAAAGAGCTCAAAGAAAAAAATGGTCATGACAGTAAGTGAAACTGATAATATATTTCTAAACATGTAAAAATACCTCAGGTTCTCTCACTTTTTTCTCTTTTATGTAATCAGCAAACAGCTTCTTTGCCACCTTTGTCAACCTCTTTGTATTTTGTGAGTCCTTGTCTTCAACTATTTCTTTGATGTCCTGCTCGGTCAACAAAGCAAACCTGGGAGTCATGTTTTGCTTCTTCACTGATGGCAAGCGACACAAAGTACACAAACTTGACATGATTACCCTTAAAAATCGTACACCAGAGTCACACACAAGACATGATTAACTGTGACCTTGAGTGTCCTTGACAGAAAAATTCACTGTACGCCTTCAGCCAATCAGAAAAGAGATAGTGAGTTGAATGTAATAATAGCAGTAATAAAACACTGTAGCTTGGTCCATGACTGCCCCGCACAGGTCACCAAATTGGCAACTTTTTCAGTTTTAAGTATGAATTTTTTCTACTGGAGTTTATGGAGTACTCTATTGGCTGTTTTCTTCTTCCAGAACTATAAAGTGTCTAATTTTGTAGTGTGAGATGATAATAATGTGAGTGTTTAGTGTAGGGTTGTAATTAAATTAAAAAAGACAACAAAAACCTGCATTTCTTTACAGCTGCTTGGTGAGTGTTGATGTTATTACTGAGAATATATCTGTGAATGTTGACTTTTGGTTTTGCAATGATGATTTCTGTAAAAAAACTGAAGGCAAAAAAGTGATTTTTGTCATTTTTCCATGATGTTAAAAACGGTCATTTTTGTTCTTTTCTAAATTCAAAAGGGAATATTATGCCAAAAGCGCTGACTTTTTTCCTTTTATTGGATATCCCGATTTGAAGGACATTCTACTCAATGCTTACAACTGATAGTTAAGGCCATTTTAGGTGATTAAGGAGGTTGCAATATTTTAAAGCAGTGTAGTCTTGTACAGCGGGTTTTGGCTGGCACGGCCGTCAATGGGTTAAGACATTTGTGTTGAAGGGTTTCCAGAATGTCGTGATATTACAGGTATTC
This sequence comes from Porites rus, assembly GCA_964035705.1. Lineage (NCBI taxonomy): Eukaryota > Metazoa > Cnidaria > Anthozoa > Scleractinia > Poritidae > Porites > Porites rus. Next base: position 42,475,060 of record OZ037992.1, read on the forward strand.
TGTTTGATAGTATAACCTCCCCATGGCCGAATTGGAGTAGTTGTTGTACACTGTATTACAGTGCAACTACTGTAACTGGGGCCACTAAGACAAAGTTTACCAATCGGATTACAGGATAATACCAATACACTCCAAGAAAGTTGGTTGTGGGCCAGTCAGCAGCACATTAAAAAAACGATAAGTTACTCAGAGAACAATTTTGAATAATTATTGATAGCAAACGTTTTTCAAAGAACATACAATATTTCACTGAACAATGTTTTTCTATTGAAAACTTTTACACCCAGGAGACATATTATTTTGTTTGACCCAAGCTGTTATTTTGTCATCTGCAACCAATTTCTTTGCTACCATTGCCCCGCTTTGCAATAACATAAAACCTCAAGTCAAAATTACAACTAACATTTACATTTTTTGTCTCTGTCACATGCTCTAATGGACCTCCCAAGAAACACAGGCTTTTTTCAGCAGGGTCAAAAGGTCATGTCTGTAGGTTGTGATTGGTTGATTTCGATGAATGATGAATGCTGTTTATTTTGTTTCATGTTAATTATTATTGACGACTAACTTTCTCGGAAAAAATTGTTATTTTCCTGTAATCCGATTGGTCAACTTTGTAGGTGGCCCCGGTTGTAGTAGTCGCTCTGTAACAGGTTTTCACACATATTTTTGTTGTCTCTTGATTACCTGTGTGTCTCTAGCATGTGTTACTTGTAAAGCAGGGAGTTAATTCTTCTTGTTGGCACTCAGTTCTCATTAATTTTGCTTGTACCTTCAGATTCACATCGTTCCTGTACCATCCAACCACAGTGGTGCCAACTCTTCTACATTACATGGTAGCTTGTGCGATAAATGCAGAGGATACTATAATGATCTGGAAAAATCTTACAAGAAGATAAAAGTGTCCGATGCTCAAGATTACAAAGTTTGTGGAGATGTATCTGCTTCGGTAAGTACCTTTAATGCTCTGAAGAGGATAGCCTGTGAGAGCAGATGCCCTTTTAGACTTTTGTTTTACACGACCTACGCAAAAGCCAAAAAAGGTGTTTACTTTCTGATTTTTGATGCACAATTTTCTTTTCTAATTATTCATGATTACTGTAATTACTCAAATAAGCGTTGCTCCCAATTAAGCCCCACCCTCGAATAAGAGCCGCATTTGGAACAAAAAAGTTAATAAGCACTGCCCCCAAATGAATGCTGTGGCCCTGATATAATCAAAATCAGAAGAGTTTAATTCTGGTAGTTTAATATGGAATATAACAATACCGTATACATAGTTATTATACAAATAATTCTTTGTTACGTCCAACTTTCAAATCAATGTGGCCCTCAAATAATTTAAATCCACTTGAGGCGTGAAAAATTTAATGAGCACTACGCCGCTTACTCGAGTAAATATGGTATGTTGTTGTCTCTCCTGACCCTGTTCATAGTTACTGGAATGAATAATTAGCAATTATTGGACGAGGCTGAGTATGATGTGAAGAATTATGGAGGCTAAGGAGGGCGTTATCCTTGATGTCAATTAATACCCTCCATGATCTCCAGAATTCTACAATCAGATCATACAAAAGTCAAATTGTTCCATTGATTGTTTTATTATTCATTCGAAATAATTCCTTGTTTGAAAACAAGCTAAAGCATACTTACCTCGATCAGTGTTAAGTTCCTGTCTTTATTTGTCTATTCCTCGGCAATTTGAGGAGGTATTAAACAGGGATATTTACCTCAGCAGATATTCTCCAAATAGCAGATGTTGTCCATTAAGTTGTATCCTTCCTGTTCTTGCCATGTTTTAAGGCAGTAGTTCAGCTATTTCTTCTTCACGAAACCTGTGAAATGTTCCACCATGTTGTACTACTCTACCAAAACAAAGCAACCTTGTTCCCAGGGCTTCTCAGTTGCCATCGATTTTTCTGGCATTTATGCTGACTATTGACATCATTTTCCACATATCACAAACATCTTACAGATTTGGTCAACAATAGCTGGTTATAAAGAATTGGGCATGGTATTTGAGCTAATAAGAAACGGACAAATATTTTGAATAAAATTTAATAATAATTGGGAATATTACAAATCAGGGTCAGAGGACAAAGGAAACTGTGAGGTAAAAGCTGACAATTTAACTTTTTAACACCCGGCTTGATTTTCTCTGATAAAGGGTTTAAATTATTCAATGGAATCGTTGGAATAGTTCCCATGCTGAACTATACGGATATCCTTGGCTTCAGTGAAGTACATACCTTTTTCAGTCTAGAACTACACAAAAGGGTAGAAATTTTACAAGTTTGAGAAAGGGTCTTTCAAAGTTTTAAAAAGTTATGCCCTTCAGAGGTTGCTCAAGTGAAAATTGGGCATACTCTTCCGTTAATTATATAATTTAGTTCATGAGTGTAGAAAGAGAATTGATTTTTTTGTGGAAGAGGCAGTCTGTGGTCAAAAGCAGTTACAAGTTAGAGTTAGGGGTTTGGACCTTGGAGGGAGCATCACTGTTAAAAACATTTGTAATAAAGTTTTGCTTGGGTCAGCAAAACATGTGATCTTCTATTTGCTTTTAAAGAGATTCTCCACTCCTCTTTGTTTTGTTGTTGTTCAGATGAATTATACGCGGCAGCGCTGGAGCAAAAACTTCAACTGTGTCAAGATACATACAGATTTGGTGTCTGTTGTTGCTCTTACAGTGTTCTTCTGCTTTCTTCCTGTGATTTTCTACACTTCTGTCAAACTGCAGTATGATTACTCCCATGAAAGAAAGCCAGGTTAGCTTATTATGCAGTGTTAAAGAAACAATCTTTTCTATGTTGTCCATGGCCACTCTGTTCCAGGTCAGATTGTTCTATGACATTGAGCACTCGGGTCTTTTTTGAATTTTTCGCATTTAGTACCCAAGCAGCGAGTGACACCACAATGACCTTATATGAAACGGGTGATCAATAAATTGTTGTTTTTCTCTTTCTCAACGAAGCGATTATTTTTATTTTATGGAATAAAATGGCATTAACCATGACACCATTAATAATGTTCGCTATTATTTGTTATTTTTTATTATTTATAATTATACGTGTGATCACCATTTTAACTTGAACTTAACAAGTTTTTTTGCAAATTCCATTTCTATGATTCAGTAAAATATTGGCCTTTCTTTTCTCCAGGTGCCTCTTTCAGAGCTAGCCAGTCATAGTTGACCAAGTGAGTTACAAATCCCGGTAACAAGAGTCAAATGCGGTGTTGGTCAGTAGGCACTGAGGAGATGATGCATGTCGTTGTCTAATTCTCACTGGTGTGTGATCGAAAAACATTGGCCCAACAGTAAATATCATAAATGTTTAAAAACTATCTAATTCAGGAAGGCCTAACTTATGTGAGGGTGATTAGATAACTGCAAAGATCATGAGATTTATTTTGTATTTCTATTCACCACAGTTTATAAATTCTCGATACGGAAATCATAGTATATCGCATTCTGTATTATTCAATAGTCACTAATGGCTGAACTTTTCGAATAGCTGAAAAATCTCACTTCACTTTCAGCCAATCAAGGCTGGTTTGTTCAAAGGTTTATTTTTCTGTTCAACCTCAAGTAGCCCGTAATTAACTGTTTTTGTTTATCTATTTTTTTACTATAAATGATAAAAGACGAGCAGCTAATTTGTGGTTGAGCAACTCATTATTTCGATCACAATTGAAAAGTCATGTGTATTACAGTATCATCTGCTCAAATATTGTCACTTAAAATTTCGCACAGTAGAAAACCTTTGAGTATAAAAAATAAAAGAATAACCTATTTAGTGGTGAATGGTTTGCTTTGAGAAAGGCACGTGCCAGTCGCACGCGCGACATGTCACGATTATTGTTCTTAGAATTATTGCGATCTATTGTTCGCCCTGTGAACGGGCAATCGCCATCGTCTGTCGAAGCGTGCTACCCATGTGTTGCTGAGGAGGTCGCGAGCGACACGAGCTGAGGTGTTCTACCACTAACAGGTGTTGCCATTACTAAAAAATATTTTCACAGGTTTTAAACAATAGCTTCTTGCAACTTAAATTGAAAAAAAAAAACGTGCTGTTTGTGCGCAGTTGGTTAGGTTGAAGGTACCAGTTTTTGTTCGGAAAAATTGTCATACGACACAGGTTCATCTCAGTATGCTAAGTTGTTCTTACGGACAACATATCTCCCGCCACTCCCGCTTGGTTATTTTTCCGGGCAGTGACTTTTTAGCTCCATAAAGTTTTTTGTCCATGCGATAAACATTTACTTTTGTGACAAAGGAGAAAATCTTTTGTCGATTTTCTCTTTCTTTTAATTTACCGTATTATCTTTTAAATACAGGTTATATTGTTTAAAGGTTCTTTGTTTATGCTAACTTGGAGCGAATAAAACAATTCTTTATGTTCAAATCTAAACTTTCAGCTTTAATTCCCAGCAAGTCGCGGTTCATGTTTGACTATCACTGCAGAGTTGTATGCGGCGTCTCTCAAAACTTACCTTGCCACGGAAATGTGCCAAGTTTTCCTCGCGAAATCATGTCACCTAAACGAATTCAAATTTCCAAAAACAGATGGTTGGATTCACTTAAGATCAAAAAAACTGCATGTGCAATATTACAGCTGAGGGACATTTTTTTTCTTTATTTTGTTTTGCTTTGTTTTCTATCGTTCTTTGTGGAACATACTCACAGCAAGAAACTAAGCATTAATAAAAGTAACACAAGCTTTCGGTTGATCACATTCAACACGCTTGTCTCGTTTGTCTCAGGCGGGGGTTGCCAAATGAAACAGTTTGTGCTCACCTGGTTTTCGCTGCTCGTTTTTGTGTGGACACAAATTAAGAAACACTCCTGGGATCACGGTGTTGTGATAAAATGTGTTAGCGTTCGCGGCCTACAGTATATCCTATACTAACGGCCTCCCTTCTACACCCACTTTCGTTTGTCCCGTCTGATGCATTCACCAGTAAGCAACGACTGCCCTAAATCCCAATCCTTTTCTCTTTCGCAAATTCCCGGTGGATGCAGGGTGAGAACAGTTTAGCAATCAGTCTGACAAATCAAGGCAATTCACTCGCCAAGTGTGTGATGATCAGTAGAGTCTCCTAAGGTGTGCGCTTTATAACTTTTTCAAGTCTGTATGCAAAATCCTGCGGGGTGACCATTCAAATGAAACCTTGGCCGGCAGTACTTTTACATAACACTATTTGTTTTTCAGCATTTTGCAAAAAGAAATGTGGGATTCCTTGTCTAAGTTTGACTTATCCAGTTCTAAGAGTGAAAGCCGTTGAAGGTGCAGAACCTTTTTTTCAGTCTAACCCCCACTTCTCTAGCGGATACTTACATGCTCTTGTTTAACCTCGCTCTAATTCAGTCAAAACAAAAACAAAACAAAGACAGTTTTGTCTTCGCGGTCATTTTTTTAGCGACAGAAACGTAGCTTTAGTAAGATGCGGCCATATGGGTCGATTATTACCTTCTCAACAGATTCGACTGGGAATTCGTGTTAATACTTTAAAAAGTTAAATATACACTGATCGAACTTATTTTACTATTTAATGAAGTAGGCGAAACTGGCAGGTGTTAGAAAAAGCACGTTGCCCGCTTTTGAGGTGATTGTTGTACATGAAGTTGCTTTTCCGAAAATTAACTTGCGAAATTTAAGAAATGCGATCCTTATTATGGATAGTAAGGTATTCATTCAGAAGAAATATGTAAGAGTACATAAATTTAGACTGATCAAGTGTCTACAATTGTAACAAGTGTTTTAAAATTTCTTCATCTGTAGCGGACAAATAAACCCACGCGCTATACTTTTCGATAGCGACTTTTGTGATAAATCGAACGTAAATAATCAATATGGGCAGCAGTAGTGATCAATTGATCAATATGGCATTTATCCCATAATGTAAACTGAAAAGTTGGTTGCAAATATCACTTGTTGATTTCAAAATCCAAACCCAGAGGTGCGTTAGAACAACGTGCGAGAAATCGGTCATTTTCAACCAAAACTCCGTAACTCTCACAAGCAGCGCGAATTGTTTTTCATTTTATACTGGTGTGTTAATTATAGCAACATTTAGTTACATCTGACAGAACGATTCCCTACAGCTGTGGAAATGGTTCCTCTTTGTGAGCAAACTGAGTTGAAAGTTTCCCGTATCCTTGGCGAAACAAAATCCAGATTTTGCCGTCTTGTGAAGGGTTTTGTTTCAGTCCATTTTTGTGGGAAATACCCGGGTGTTAAGCCATTGTTATAATTATCATTCAAAGAGAGAAGAAACTAAAAAAGAACATATTGTTTCTGTGAATAAGCAGTTTGAAAACGCGTATTTCTTAGATTTTCATTTCAGCAACAGAGCTCGCGACTTGAGAATGGCTTTCTCTGAAGGAATTACCATACACTAGGTTTTGCGTCCTGCAAAACGCGCGAAACATGTGATTTGACATTTCTTTTATTGTTCTATTATATTTATCGTGTCGTATTTGTTCATTTGTGAGTCCACCTGAGTCCTGCTTGGTAGATTTGCATAAACCGACCAAGGCTTAACAAAGAAAACATCTTGCGGGTCTTTCAATTTTAAGTAAACAGGAAGGTTGATTGCGCGTCACAGAGTTACGAAACACTCGAGGATTATAAAATTCTAGGCACTTCTGACGACAGCTACATTTGTCAATGATTGTGTGAACAACTTATCAGCAATTTACAATTTAAATTGCGAAATTCAAAAAGTACTCGACATCGAGAATAGTTTTCAAACCATTCAGCTTCTCCTTTCGGAAGAAATTTCAGTGGCTCTGGAGAAAACGCGCGGAAAACTTGGCGAGCATCTCAGTGTATTTTCCTATCTTTCTCTGCTAGACCGGGTTATATTTGTAAAGGTACCTTGACGTCTTACGGCTGATACAGTTTCCATTCTGTGCCTTTCTGGTGGAAAATTCATTCAACAACACTAACTCAACAGGTGCTTTCACGGCGCGGTAGTAAAGTCACAAGGAAGGCATGGATTTTCACAATAACACATCAGTGGCCATGGGTGATGTCTTCGCTCCTGCACGTCGTCAACTTCACCCGTTATCTCATCACACTTCATCACCGCCCCGTCCAAATTTTGCTTCAACCAGCCAACAAGTTACTCTGCACTATCGCCCGCAAGCAGGGAGGAAACAGTTCGAGCCAAGTTGGCAGCAATTTCACGCTGATAGACTGGCCAACTCGTGTCGACGCGAAATGGACGCTGTAGATGAAGAAATGATTATGAGATTGTGTTATGCTCTTGAACTTGACAAACTTTATGTGCTTCCTGATTTAGGACTCAGCGCTGACATTGTGAATAGGATGTAAACTCTATGGCAGCCTTTTGAGCCTGCAATGAACTCACGCTTCAAAATGATTGCATTTTGCGGCAAGACTTAAAAGCAGTTGCCTTAGCTCGGATCTATGGACGACGAGACAGCGCTGCGATCAGCCGAGGGAATTGTGACAGATGACAGCTGTGAAATCTAAACAAACTTTGAGATCCTTGATACGATTTTCTCACTTTTCATGAAATTATTAACTGCCTATATCGAAATAAGAACTGCATATATTAAGTAGTAAAGTGTTTATACTATGTTTATGTTACTGGGAAATTGTTTGAAGTCGAGTAGAGTCTCTGCAGTGCTTAAGTCCCACGGCACTTCACGCTGAGATATCAGACATGCCTTTTTCGAAGCGAATTTTCGTTATTTTTCAGCAAATGAGATATCTTTGCTGTTTTTACTGCAAACACACACAATCCGTCTGATGATTCAAAATGTGTTTTAAGAACATATCAAAAGTAAAACAATTGGAAATATTTATGAAAAGACGTGAGATCTATTTATACTTTTTAAAAGGGTGTAGCTACATGTGTAAGTAGCCGGTTTTGTTTGTAGCGTACCCGTTGTGCGAAACGCGATATATTAAAAATGTATCAGTACAAGTTCAACCATGTTTTGTGTCTTTGCAGCGACACCAGTGGAGGGGAGGGAATACGTGCTCTTAGGGAGCTTAAGCAAAGGCCATCAACCGGAAGTGAGGCCAAAACTTTGGACGAAACGAGTTCCGGTTCCGGTTGGCTTGGGGTTGATTTCCAGTTCGACATCCAGTGTCGCGTAATTTTTACGTGCGTACGTGCGTAAAATTTATGTTCGCAAATAAAGTAGAGGCAATACATGAAAGGTCGCTCGTAAGCGTAAAAGTTGAACCTCGCTCAACTTCTCGTTTAAGCTCAGCACGTTTTATCTTGCCTGATTAAAATTTACGTGCGTGCGACGTCAACGAGAACAGCAAAGAAGCAATAGGTTAAAATTTGCAAGACAACAGCTGAGACAACAACTTTGCAAGTGCATCAAGCTTTTGCCGTCAATGTGCGAGTACGACATAAAAACTGGTGAAAATGTCTAATTTCACGTTTTGTGGAGGACGTGAACACAGGGCGCCCTTCTTTTTCTTTTCCTGAACGTCGGAACAGCCTTTTAGAATTCAACTTGAGAAAAAATTACCCTCATTTGACGAATTAAAAGAGATGGAATAAGCGCGATAAAAGTTCAAGCATTGCGACTTCACTTTGTAAGTGACGTTTTCGAAACCGTCGTAGTAGACTTGTAACAAGTCGACTGCGTGAGTGGACCCTCGCCAAGCGAGCGACGTAACGGGTAACGGGCTTTAAGAAAGTCTATGGCAGTCGCTGTCGCCGTCATTGTTGCGAGCATGCTCCAGGGGCACGCTCCGGGAGCAAAGCTCCTCCGTGTGTAGAACTTTGTTACTTGGCTTTCAGAAAGAAAAACGACAAATCCTTGCGACATGAACGCCTCCAGGCTTCGTGACGTAAAATCACGATTTTAAGGTAAGACCACTGAAAATCTACCCAGTCCTTCAAAATAATTTCATCATCCTCGGGATTTTTGAGGAAACGTTTTTCACTGCCAAGTGACCACCTAGCAGGAAAGAAAAGTTGTTGAGAGGAGAAAACGACTCGAAGCAATCGGATGAATTTCAGGCTAGCGGAAAGGTGAAGAGGAACCGAAAAATAAAGAACTCGAGGCGGCAGCGTCACGTGACTTTATTGAAAGCCCCCGAACTTTGGCGTCAGTTCTTCCCATGCCCGAACTTCAGAAGCTGAAATTTAGTATCAGAAACAAAAGCCAGCGCAGTGCTCGACTTGGAAACAAAGTTATTGGTAAGGGAGATATGCGGCGAGGTCATCCAGAAATGGACAATTTGAAAAATATTGTCAGAGCGAGGTGTGCTTTACAAATTCGCGCCTAGCCTGTAGTCGAGAACTTGAAAAAAGCGTACTGCCTACTCAAATGAGGCTCTTTGCAAGATGGCGTCATTTTACTGCTACGACCAGAATCCTTCAGGGTTTTGCTTTCTTGTGCAAATTATGGCTTTTGTTATTTAAACCTCAATGGGATTACCAAATTTAAATATAAAAGGAAAAACGAAATGAGTTCTGGTCTTAGTAGTAAAAAGACGTCATCGTGTAAATGGCCCATTGCCATTTGAAGTGGCTCTATTGCGTTGACTTATCAGTCCAACTGTTCCTCTACACTTGTTGGGATCAAATGGATTTAGTAACCGACCCTATGGTTTTATTACAATACTTGCGCTCTAGAGAGAATTATACGATAAGAAATAACAGCAACAGAGCAGCCCTGCGATATTGTGTTTATTTTAATTTCTAAGCGTACGAAAATTGATTACAAGTGTTTCATTCTCTAATCAGATTGCCACCTGATAGACTGTTCACAGTGCCCTATTTTCTCCGGCAATTTTGAAGTTCTGGGGGCTACTAAATTGATTTCGCAAGGTGAGAAAGACTGGGAGGCAAACAGGCAATTTGTACGCTTCCCAGTTTCCGCTCACCATATTGAAGGGACTATGTCATGTTAAGTTCCACAACAGTTAAAGCTGAGCTGAAATTATAGCAAAGTATTCACAGTTATCTCTTCTCGTACTTGGAATTCTAAAAGAAAGATAACAAATGATGGAGAACACAGGAGCTTAAGTTGAAAAAGTTGGCCCATTTTTTTCAATTTGCAATCTGTTTTCAACATGCTCATCGAAAGCTAAAGACTTACACTTCTAGTGGAGGTATATTTGAAGAGTAATTTTAATTCAACAGAACTATTATGTCAAGGTTTTCTTTGATTTCAATATGTTTTCATAAGGTTTGTAGATACAGTAAAACCCCGCGACTAAGAACCTGTTGGGCTAAAATTTGCCGGTTAAGCTCCCTCTATTTAAGAACCAGCTGTTTAGCCTAAAATTTAAAACAGGTTCTTCTTTCCTAAAATCTATGAAAAAATTCTGTACACTTGAGCAAATAAGTCAACATTCAGAATCCTCATCGGAGACAGTACTATCTGTAAATGCCAATGTTTAAATTTCAATAAAATTATTATTGATACAATTACAACAAATATATGTTATGTTCCCAAGTAGGAATTCAAAATTCTTGAGGTCAATGCTTTATTTCTATTTTTTGTGGTCATTTTTACATAACTTCTAATTCGGTATGCAGATTTTATATGACTGGGGAATAATACTCTTAGCTTTTTTGCATTTTTTTCTTCGGAAAATAAGAACCTATTTAAGAGCCTAAGTAGCCTAAGCTTGTGCTAACTACCATTTATATAAGAACCTGTTTAGGCTAACTTGGAAAAATCCAGGTTCTTAGTCGCAGGGGTTTTACTGTACTCTAATACAAAAAAGGTTGACATAGCTCCTTTAAATCAACTCGGCGTTGAGCTACCCACCTACCCCTCCCATGAGCTAGCAATAACACTTACCTCTCACTCAGGGCAAAACGTTTGCTTAGGGGAGGAGTGGGTGGGCAGTTTCCCAGAAACGTATAATCCGACAATTACACAGATAAACAGGGAAAGTGAACACTCCACACACACGATTATAATTTGTCGTTTATGACCGAGTTACAAAGTTCATTCTAACAGGTTATAGTGAACTTGAGGTTTCTTCTTAGGCGTAAATCCCTCGGCAGCATGAGAAACACGTAACAACACATGCTCGTTCCACCAGGAGCTCATGACTTGTAGCGCAATAGGAAGTCCGTCATCATCATAACCAACTGGTAAGGTTAAACCTGGAATACCCGTAAAATTCGCCAGGCCCATGTACCTGCATGAAACGCCAAAAAAGAAAAGACAAAAAAGCCGGATAAATACCGTAAAACTCCGAAAATAAGCCCCCCAAATTCGTAACGCAAAAAACCCTCCGTTAAATCGCCCCTCCGAATATACTCCTCCCCCGGGGGGTTATACCTGGAAATTGCCCTCAAATACAACCTAAAATAAAGCAAAAGCGGTCAATTTCCTTCTAACTATAAGGCCAGCCCAATCGACTTTGAAACGCAAATTTCCCTCCATAGATAAGCCCCTTCGAATATAAGCCCCTCCAAAGGTAAGGCCCTCAAAAAGGGCCTTTGAAAAATATAAGCCCCGGGGCTTATTTGCGGAATTTTACGGTATGTGCTTGTTACGTACGCCTCGTTAAGTGAAGATTCCTCATACGGCGATTCATGGAGGAAGTGGATACAGGAAGACGAATTTCCCTTTTCTCTTTTCAATCTTCAATACACTTTGAAGACTTCAACTCCAGCAAAAAACCAGCTATACATTTGACGAAACCACAGAAACGAGGTTAAGTTTGAAAGAAGGCAAATTCATGTAAGTGAGGTTTTCACTGCCGTCTACGTCACACAACTCGGTTTGCTGTAAGTTTGTTAACACATACGAACTTACGTTCGTGTTAACATAAAATCCGTTTATGATCATTCTCGTGTTCACGACAGTTCAGGAAAATAGCCGTTAACGATTCTCGTGTAAAACGGACTGAAGTTCTTTTAAAGTATTCAAGTTCGTTCAAACGGACTCGCGAGGACATAGCCTATCGAACAAAATAATTTTTTTACTGCTAGTTTGATGAAGAAAAAACCAAATGAAGTTTGATTAAGTTGTCTGTTGTTTGGAAGAAAAAAAATCTTCATTCGGAAAGATTAGAAAGATTTCCGAGGCCCAGATGAGATTTGAAGTTACGACTTCCGCTTCTAGGTCGGATGCCTTAAACACCGATCTACTGAAGTCTCTGTGGCGAGCAAAGTCGAAATGTAATTAAAGTTACACCAGCTATATAAAAGGACTGTATGTTTGTTCTGCATTTTGATCGCAATGTTTTCACTTTACCTCATTAGCTCACTCGTCACGGCCAGATTTGACTCTCCGTACTCCAAAGCGTCGTTACGGATCTCCGGTACTTTTATACCGAGTGCTAAAAAAATAAAATCAGTGATACACCTTACTCCAAAATGGTGGCAAGTTAAGTTCAACTTTGTCTTCATAATAGAAAGCTGAGAAAACAGCCGACATTCCGCAACACCACAACTGGTCTCACGTTGTTTTCCCGCGAAATGATGTATGAGGAACGCGAGCGCAGAAATTCTATACCGATGACGTGTGACTACCCACATCTGGCTAGTGCTTCTGATTGGCTGAAAATGCTTTTTCCAATCAGAAGCACTCCCATCCAGCAGCACCCCCACATCTCCTTTACATCCAAGGGCTAAAATTGCCAGGATAGAATTCAGTTGAAACATCGCTTGCCTCCGCTCAACATATCATTAATAATCAGTGACCTCCTATCTTAGTTTTCCAATTGATTTCCCACGCCAGGAAGTTTCTTTCCTGAAAGTTCATGATCATTTCAACTGTAAGCCGTTTGAACCGTTATTATTGATGAGGAAAATGCGTTGATCACATATCTCGCGTTACTTCGCTCACGTGCGATTCCCGCATCCACATATTCACCTGGTGTGAGAATGCAATCTACGCCATCTTCAAAAATTGTTTTTAGAAAACCCATTGCCCTTGTGCGTTGCTTCATGGCCTGCAAAAAAAAATGTACGAATGCGTTCTTGACCAAGCCTAAGGTCAAGATGGCTGGGTATGAGGCAAATACTCAGCCATCCTGATTCAGCAAACTTGGTCAATAAGGATTTTTTATACAACGAAAACAAAATCTTTTCTCGCGGGACAAAACGGGCGATCCCGAGTGGGCAAGCTCGGGCAGCCAATCGGAACCTAGGATTCGCTTCATCTTGCGCATGCCCACCAGTGGAGCCAGCCTTAGAACAAATATTAATATACCGTATTTATTCTGCGATTATTAAATTTTGGACCTTGAGAGTGGGCGCTTATTAAATGTTTTCCATTTTCAGCAAGTAGTAATGTTTATTTTGCAACAAAAAAATGTATGATAACAACATATGAAGATGTACCAAAGCAGAATTTTAACTGTTATTGAAAGTAGTCAATTTTAATCTCCGTAAGGGGGGGTGGGGGGGGGGGGGGAGGATGAGGGTTGGCGCTTATTCGAGCTGGACGCTTATTAACTTGACCTAACTACAGGGTGGGCAGATAATCGAGATGAGCACATATTCGAGCTTGGACGCTTAATCGAGTAAATACGACATTGTAGTAAATGGTAGGTATCGGTAAGATTCAAGATAACTACATATTGAGTCCGAAAAGCAAACTGAATGAAAGGCAAACATGAACATAAGTCTTTACCTGAAAATACTCCCTTGCGCTGAACATTCGTCCCAAGCTAACGTTAGAAGCTGTTTCAGGGTTCTGAATTCAAAAAACAATTATGAGCAAGTTTCACGTATTCTGCGTGTCCAAGGTAGTACTAACATCAATTTAACTCTCTCACTGCCAGAAGTTCCCTGCTAGCAGAGGTCTGTTTTCCCTGGTTTTCGGCGGAAAAGAGTCCACTGCTAGTAGAGAAGGAAAGAAGTGGCCAAAGTCAACAGTAAACAAAATATCCAAATTTTATTTTGTAAAATGCCGAAAAGCAAATATTACCATGTGAAAGCATTTCCAGAGATTTCACTTGAATAGTAACACGACAGGATTTCATCCACAGACTTAAAAGTTAGAACTACGTACTAAATAAATAGTACCATGTGAAAGCACTGCTGAAGAGGTTTCATTTGAATGGTCACACCATAGGATTTCATCCACAAACTCAAAAGTTAGAACTACCTTACTAGACGCCACCAGGTATTGTGGCAGTGTTTGACATGGCGGCAAGGCGTGAATACAGCATTCTCCCAATGACTTTGAATTACTACATTTGATGTTCATTATTTCTCTATCATAAAACAGTGTGGAACAATTACAAATTATTCTGTATTAAAGCCGGCTTTTTACCATTTCACTGTGGTATTTATGATATTCTTCCTCCATACCAGTCGCCATCTCTGAAGTTATGGTGATAGCATGTGCGACAAGGGTCTCCTAAAAACACAAAATAAGGAGAAAAAGGGACAGATTTTAGGGCTGTGGTAGCCATTATGGTCTTTTTAACAGGATTAGGCCACTTTCGATATATTGATACATGTATTCAGCATGATGGCTAGTCTAAGAGGACATAAACAAAGAAAATGAATATGTTTTTATTTTTATTTTCTTTGCTTGTTTCTTCACTCCGCAGTTCACATATATGATTGGTATGATTGGTAGAGCGCTACACCGGTATCGCAGAGGTCAAGGGTTCGAATCCCGTACAAGCCTGAATTTTTTTCAGGCTTTCTTTTCGCAGCTGCAAAAGTTGCGTATATAACTGCGATGATCTTCCTCCATAATTCTTCACTCCGCAGCTCACATATATGATTTTCATATATTCATAATTTCATTAACGCCTAAATGAGTTTGGATTGTCCAAAACGTTCTATCCGTCTGCCTCAGATGGATAGAAGGTCTGAAGATCGTCTCCAGAACAGGCTTCGATCTTCGGATGCGACGAACTAAGCTCAAATTAAAAATTTCTATGAGAATGTATATTTAGCTTCGTTCGGGACAAAAATTTATCAAATTTGCTTTTTGCGCTGATTTAGTTTATTGGTTCGACGCGTCCGAAGTTCGACGTCTGACCCATTAGACGATTTTAACTTAATTTAGGTCGACCCAAATTAGAGTTTGGTTCGTCTCGTGAAAAGTTCGATGTTTCGACTCGCTATCATGCTGAATTTTCATATATCGAAAGTTGCCTAATTTGGGGCAAACCCAAACTGCACTAGTGCAGGTTTAAAGTTTAGGGATAAGAAAAGGTTTTGAAACTCACAACGTAATGACAATCGTGAAACAAAAATATGCAGCGGTTGGTAAGCAAAGTCTACCTGAGGGGCTGGTAAGAAATAAAAAAATAAGCATTTTACAGCTAAACTCGTTGCCAGTCTCACCTCTTCCTCAACCTCTAACCTCGGGCGCCATCTGTGAAAAACACCGTGGTGACGGAGTAAGATCCTCGGCCATCAAATGTCTGAATCGATTTTCGTTTTATTAAGTAGCCGGAATTGTATTTACAATTTGGCAAATTTAGAAAAAACAACGTGAGCAGGGACCTTAGGATCCGACAAAGGCGACGTCAATGAAAACGTTGCTAAAAAATAGACTTCGAGTCTTTTCAAACTTTTCCTCGATTATTGTTGTTTTGGTTGCTAAACCTATTGTATTTTAGACGTTCCTGTTGCCGTTGTAGTTTCGTAAGGTCTCTAGTACAGTGAAGGCTAAAAAAACCGACTTGACCGATGGTACTTCGGCAAACTGGGCACCAGAAGTCGCGTTCAGGCCTTTCCGCGCACTTTCGTGGTTTCATTCCCATCTTTTTATTTTTCTCAAAATATTGAGCTTCTTTTTACGCTAAAATACGATAATACCGTTATAACACCGAAGCTTCAGTTCTCAAGTACTCAGAAACTTTTAATAGTACACTGTCAAAAAGTTTGGTAGCTAACTAGCAAAGAACAAAGCTCAGTAGACCATTTCCGGTTGTCCCTAAGAAAAAAGCTTGTAATCCAGAATCCAGCAAGGAATATAGTTAAAATATATGAACGCTAAAAGTTTGAGAAGGCTTCCAGAAAAACATGGTCTGAACTTATCTAATACCTGCAACTCCGGTATTTGAATTGCTACAACGGACGCTCCTTTATCCTCCAAATACTTTACAGCTGTTTAAAAGAGAACAAAAGCTGATTCAAAACCATGACAGCAGCTCGAAACCAGCTAAAAGAAATAAAAGGTCAGTACTTTCTGTCGTTATTATGCTAACAAGATGGTTCAAACTAAACTTAGCTCACAGCCGGACTTTACAGAGACTTTGCTTACAAATGTCCAAATTCCAATGGGGATGATATGCCTCGAAATCGTTATTTTATTTATTTATTTGTTTACTTATTTAGTTACCTTTTTCGCATTGTTGATAGACTGCCGGGTCACTGTCCTACAAAACAAATTGTTGATTATTGATATGTATAAAACTCCGACTTTCATTCATTTTACCACCAAAATATGTTTGAAAAGCTGACGTTTCGTTCGCTAGCACTCCTTCAATTTAAGGTGGTGAAAGAACCTTAATCAACTCAGTAAAATCAATTTCTTGTCAGTTTTACTCAACAAACCTTGAAATATTCCCAGTCTATTCCAAGAGTGATCCCTTTTAGAGTGGAGATGTTTTCGAAGCCTTCCAGTGTCACGTCTGGTTGATAAAGAGCTGTTACAGTAAAGCACAGAAACGATTTTCATTACACGTCGGAATGTGCCCACTTGAACACAACCTAATCTCTAGCACAGGCGTATTTTTTAGGGCAACAGAGCGATCAGCAGTTCCCGTGGGCGCAGTAGATTATAAACTTTAGGGAGCTTAAAGGGGCTGTGTCACGGCAGTCCAGTTAATTTTCTTTAATTTTGCCAATTACTCGTCCTCAATCGCTATGGAACTTAAAGTAAGCAAAGAAATTACATGTAAATGACAAAATCAGAGATCCGAGACAAACAAATATGTCTCCTGAGCATTATTTTTGAAGTTGCAAGCAGCAGGGATAAACTTTGAAAAACTGTTAGGCTGAACAGTTTTCAAAAACCCTAATTTCAATCCGTTTCAATCTTCTGCAGTTTTGCCCATCCGTGGCATCTGTTGTTTCTGTTATGTTATTTTAATCTTCCTTTAAAGTTTTAAGCAGCTACTTTAATGTTTCTCTTAATTTAAAGGGCATTTTGTAATTTCCTAATTTGACTGAATTTCGTGACACAAAGCTCCTTTAAGCACGCGCGTTTTTGAGCGACGCACGTCAATCAGAAGTGAGGCCTATTCCTTATTAATATGTCTATATGCTACCAAATTTGTACTGCGAAGTGTCTTTCCTCTTGAAGAGACGATTTGTCCCGGCAAAATCAGTGTCCAAGAATTCAAATGTCCACTTCTGGTTGGCGTGTGTCGCTCAAAACCAGCAGTCACGTGACCAGTCTCTTAACCAAATTACGGGATACAACTCCAAAGACACCAGATATCGAAAGAGCATGAAACAGAGTGGGTCGCCATTTTTAGGTTTTAAACTGCCCGCAGTGCAGTTCTATTGGAGTTTGAAAAACGGAGAAAATGCGACGTGTATCGCTGGATGGTCCATTGCTCTTTCCCATAATCGCTATAGATTCCCAGAGATAACAAAAACCTGGCTCGTATGTGTCAACCACGTCAAAATTGGTATTCTAGCTGACGTACGTGCACACGTGAAGTTAGACGCTTGAAACGGACCTAACTTCTTCATGCCCTCTCCATCTCTGGTATTTGCGAATTTATGTTGCCATAATGCAATTTGCTTTCCCCACAAAATTTTGCACAAGTTTTAAGGGACGATTGTTAATTTTAAGAGAAATCAAAAGACAAGGTTTACGCAAAGTTTTGTGGGGAAAACAAATTGTATCGTAGAGAACATAAAAGTCATAAATTGTTTGAGTTGCATCCTATATTTTGCTTTGAGCCGGTCACATACATGCGAGCTGCAAAGGGCCTCTTACGAAGTAGCAACAGTGCGATCAGTAGGGTGGGGAGGGTGGGTATTCTACATCTCCTTTCCTTGTTTTTATAACTCATGCACCACACCCTACGCAAATTCTAGGGCAAACAGGGGCCTGCACTACAGGCTAGTGTGAATACAGCCAATTAGCTCCTGGGCAACACGTGAGCTAGAAAGACGAAAACTGAAGACTTATAGAGCGGTTTTCATTTGAGTGTCGAAAAGTAATTGGTTTTGCACTTTCTACACGATGCGATTGGCTTAAAAGATTCGCGCCACCTTTTCATCCAATCAGAAGTAAAACCAAAGCCAATTGTGACGCGCTCGCATGCATTTTCCCGCGCTTTGCGTCAGCCACATGTAATTACTTCGAGTTTTGATTGGTTCAATGTATTGTCTGTGTCCTATGTGATTGGCCAGAGTAATTACTTTGGTTTTGGTTTTACGACACTCAAACGAAAACCACTCTAGTGAACCGAGGACATCTGATTAAGTTAGCAAAGAGAACTAACTGCCAGCTGTGATGTGGGTCTTCTTGGTGACGTCTTTCACTATTCAGATTTCTGACTGGTCAGTGGAACAACGTCCTTTCCATATAAGGAATATGAAATGCGAGAAATCCGTTCGATGGATGGAACAAATCATAAATACTCAGCAAGCAATTTTCAAGATCAGACAAAAATAGTACTCGCTGTTGATTAAAAACGTCTAAAACCTTCTGCTGGATCAAGTCATTTTACAACAGTCCCTACCACAAAATTAACAAAAACTCACTTTGCGGATCATCCTTGTCTTTGCCGGCTAAATATGCTGCCAAGAAAGAAAAAAGATTTATTAAAACCCATCTTTAGGGAGGAATAATAATAAAAAAAAGTATGTACTGAACAAGCTGGTTTTTACCATATACTACAGCGACATCCCTCACAGTGGCACAGAGAGGACCTGGGGACATTGGAGAGGGAATAAATCAGTCGGTAATTTAGAATCAACCTCAGAAATAGCGAAAAAGCTGAAAAATGGGCTTTTATGAGTTTTACGCTACAGATAACAAGCCTCTAATAGTCATGGTCACGGTTTTGAAAGCCATCTTGACGAGTAGGCAAGCGCGTGAGAAATTACAGTGTTTGTATGAGAATCTAATGTCGAATAATTTTCGTAAAACGGCTTTTCTGTAAAAAATATGAATTGTAAACTAAAGCTACACAGCAAAGGATTTTGCTTGGTACATCACCTGTCAGCTGCGACTCACAAGATCTAAAGCGATGTTAGAATCCGTGACATTAGAACTTGGTCAATAGAATGAGTAACGTTGACATGTACTCATCCTCCTTTTCACTGTCCCTTTCAATGATAGCCTCGAACTTGGACAATTCCACCGAAAAACCATAACAAATCAACATTGGAAGAGAGAAAGACGGGTATGAGATCAAGGACACTCAACTTGGGTCACGCTGCTAGTAGGCTCCTTTTTAAAATAATGTAGACGGATTAATTTTTCTTATGCTTACCACTAAAACTGACTGTATGTGCAAGGGGTGTAATTCCACTTGTACTAATGCGACCAAAAGACGCTGAAAGGGAAAAGGTTGGTTAAATGCAAACATTATAAAATATCACAATACTACCTACTTCACCCCACAGAAAATTCTTTCCATGCAGTGTAGCAATCCCTCTGAGGTGTAAACTGATCCCTAATACAATAGCTCCAAACTAAAAGTAAGTGAACTTGGGGAAAATCTTAAAATAGCTACGGAAACTAGGGTCTGCCGGATTATGCCGGCATAATTTTGAGCCTAATACTATATCTGGAGCATCAGGCATAATGCTGGCATAATACTAATATTTTTGGAGCATAATGCCTCTGTTTCTGAAAACTGTGAGAGGTGTATGCAAATTTTGCCAGCAACTCGCTCTTAGCGACGCTCTAGAATGTACAAAGTTGATAAAAGTGGGAATATTTTAACTTGGTACGTTAGACTCGTACCCAGTGCATTTTGCTATAATCCAAGTTCATTGGAGAAAGACATATAGTAAGCCTTTAAATGCCTCACAAATTCCGACCTTTCGCTTGCTCATCAAATGTTTAACTGAATAATTATTGTCTAACAATTCTTTCAAAGATAGGAAGATGGAAGGGGGGGGGGGGTGGGGTGGAAGTGTCATTTTAGTCCGGCATAATAGACCTTTTTACCGATACGGCGGCCATATTGAATTAACTCGATTTAAGGAGTATTATAGGATGCCCAGGGGGCATGAGCAAATTTTGTTTGCATTTTTGAGCGCTTTTCGGGACATTTTTTCTTAAAGTTTTCTTAGAATAAGATTGTAATGGGAAAAAAGATCCTTGTGTCCTGTTTGGATGTAATAATGATCGCCTTTTTCTAGTTTAGTATTAGAAATATGGTCTTTCACAGTAAATTTCTCGGGAAAAAGGCGATCATTATTACATCCAAACACGGCACAGGGATCTTTTTTCCCATTACAATCTTATTTTAAGAAAACTTTAAGAAAAAATGTCCCGAAAAGCGCTTAAAAATACAGAAGAAATGTGCTCATGCCCCCTGGGCATCCTATAATACTCCTTAAATCGAATTAATTCAATATGGCCGCCGTATCGGTAAAAAGGTCTATTAGTTCACGGGTGACGCCCGAAAGCAAAATACTCTATTTTTCGAGCATAATCCGGCAGACCCTAACGGAAACCCTCGTGTATGACACGACGAGTCTTTCGAGTTCTTTGAACATCATTGTATGATGCACAATGCATGGTGTGTGAAACAATGCAATATTTGCAAGCAAAATTCCATATTTTTCGGTGCCAAAATCAGCCTGAACTTTTAAGCTTCTGTTCTTGCCTAAGTCACCTTCTCACATGGGGTGACCTGAAAGTAAGCGTTAGGGGGTGGGGGAGGAAGAGATCGCTTTATCTTTCCCTCCACCACCCCCGCCCCCTGAAAAATAGTTTAGCACGCGCATAGAGGGAAGAAGTCTCCATAAAAATTTTACCAAATTTCGAATTACATGCATTTATATTACTTATTTGATATGGAACAGCATAAAGAGTATGTATGCAATGATTGACGTTACTGGGATCATGATTTTCTAGTTTAGAACTGGTTTACTTTTCTGCTGTACTTTTGCCTAGTAAGAAAATCTTACGGTAGCCTTTCTTTCAAGTAAGTTCCTCGATTAAGTTTAGAATGGTAACTGCGTTGTCCAACGCAATTGCAAACTCTATGTTGACAAAGAAGACGCTGTTTGCGAAAACGAAACGTCCCTACAAGCGGGACCCTTGGATCAATATCGCCAAACTAAACACTTATTTTAAAAACCTATCTATTGAACAAGCAAAGAAGTGTACGCATGATAAGATTGGTTTCGCTGCACTGGTCAGTCGAACGTGTATTCGTCAATGCGACTCCGTGGTTACAAGATAACCGATTGGAGGATTAAACTAAAACTGGAACTGGGAGGGAAATAAAAGCTGCGGTTACTAGTTTAAAACACTGTGAAAAGGAACACCTCTTCTTGCTGTTAATTCTTTTCGATCATCAGGCTTTTAGTTCATTTTGGCTTCTGTGGGAAGCCAAAAAATTAATCTTGTTTGGGGTCATGGAAGCCATACTGAACATACAACAACCAGGTAAATTTATCTTTAATTCTTTTAAACATTTCTCCCTTTTTAGTTTTTTCTCATTTTGCTTTAGATAATCCACTTTCCATTTCCGTTTTTATTTTTAACATTGCAATTTCCATGCAATGCGCTTGCGTTTTAATGAAACTGCCGACATTCGAATTTCAAATTAGAACGCGAAAACCGTCCTCGCAAATCTTCGCGCGCGCGCGCACTAAAAGTTTTAAATTATTTGGATAATCACGTTCATCCATACCAACTTCTAAACCTAAAATCTTGCACACAAGCAGGTCGGATGTTTTCTTTTAATTTTCCATTACTCCTAGTTATTTAATTCAATTTCGACGTGGTTCGCCACTTTAGTTCAAAAATCGAGAAGGGAAATGGAGCCGAAATGCGTCCCGCAATTGCTTCTGAGACCATTCCGGGGGACGCGCCGCTCAGATTAAGCCCATTTTTTCTCCCTCTCCCCAGTTACAGTCCCAGAAATCTTTGCGAACGTTAACTCGTCCCAGTTTCCTTTTCGTTTTTAAAACGGCGAATTAGCGCGCGTGCAATCAGCGACTTTTACGTCATCCAAATCATTTGTTACGTCATACACAGAATTCGAGATAAAAATCCGAAGTATGGCTGCCCTTTTGCGAAGGGTGACCTCGCTTGGACAGTTAATACTTCAGTTTTTGAGATGCGTGATATTTCACAGAGAAAAAGACAAAGAGGCTGAGCTTCAGCGAAAAATTTCTTTCGCGGAAGAGGAAACCTTTTTCGACATTTGCGGCTTCAAGGAGAGCGACGAACACTCAACGACTGATCGTGAATGCGGTGCAAGCAAAGGCAGAGGTCAGGCTTTGGCTGTCGAGAAAAAGTCAAGGCCAAGAAAGAAAAAGCGGTTTAGAAAAAATAAGATTTCTCCGGCTGAGAAGATCGCATGGGAGGAATGCGATGAGAAAAGTGCAAAGAAATCTCAAGCACCGTTAAGGTTTACTTCGCGATCTTCAAAGGCTTCAAACTTAAAGAGCGATTTCTCAAAATCTTCTCACCGCGATAATTACAATGGTAAACTTTCCCACCACATCTCCTTTTGTCCGAATGAAAAGGAGAAAATACGAGCACCCAAAGAAACACCAGATGACGGTTGTTACGGACAGAAAGATTTCCTGGCGTGGAAGAAGAATGAGAGCGAAAATCCAGGTTCCTCTGCGTGGCATGACAATGATAGCGATGTGAACCCAAGTTCTGGGTCTGTAGATGCAAATGAAAATTTCAAATTCCCATTCAGTTTATGGTCAAAGGTATCGTGGAAAAACGTACTTGGAAAATCTAAGGGAAAGACAACAGAGTACTGTACGGAAAGGTGTACTGCCAATGACGACCTTTGTAAACAAGGCGTCATCCAAGGAGACACTGAGTCAAAGCAAAGTTCTCCTCATGATCTCCACGGCCCGGTGTGTTCTGGTTCTCGTGAATTTATAGAGGAAGACTTAATTGTTCAGGGTGTTCGTAGGTCTAAATTTCCGCTTAGTTGGAAGAAAAAAAGGAAGACGAAAAACAGTGGCATTGGACAGCTTCATCCCGGATTTCAGAATCTAAAGAAAAGTTTGGACCGGCCAAACAGCATCAGATCGAAACTCCTGAACAAGTGGAGAAATGTCCGCCACCGGGAGAGAAAGGGGTCAGAGAAGGACGATTCCTGCGAAAATGTTCAAGGCATTGAAGTGGTGGCTGCCAGGGTAAGAGAATCTGATTCAGTTAACACCAAGAAACAGAATGTGGATTGTCTTGAGCCACCACAGTCTTCCTCCAGCGACAAAAAGAAACATTTAGATGGCAAGTCTGACAGTCGGCGTAAATTGGCGTTAAGGTGGAGGAGAGGGAAAAAAGCAGAAAAACCTGCGATTGAACGGCTTCATCCTGGCTTTCAGAATCTAAGGAAAACCTTAGAGAAACAAAACAACGTCGGGTCAAGAATTGTCCAGAATGTGGGGAAAGTACTGGAAAGGATGGACAAAGGGTTACAGGAAATAGGTGTGGGGGAAAATCAAATGATTAAAGAAGATCTTGAAGCAACTCATGACTCATCTGCTGGTTCTGAAGAACAGCCTCGCGTTAGGCCTATTAGTGAAATGGCGTTCAGGAGGAAACCCCAGAAAACAGGTGTGGAGCGACTTTATCCTGGATTTCAGAATCTAAAGAAAAACTTGGACCACCCAAACAGTTTTAGATCAAAAATAGAGAAAGGATTGAGACATCTTCGGGGAGGAACGAAAGCAAAAAGGTCGGAAAAAGAGGAATCTGAAGTACAATTGAAAATCCCACCTGGAAAAGATAAGTCACCGAAATCTGGCTCTCAGCAACTTTACCCTGGTCTCGAGAACCTTAAGAAAAGTGTAGAGCAGCCGAAGGGTGCAAGATCAAAACTGGGCGTGAACAAGTTGAGAAAGTTTTAGCTTAGTCGGAATAATAAAAGATTTGAGAGAAAAGACTCACAAAGAGAGAATTAGGTCATTACATTACAACGCACTGCAACGAACACCCAAGACCTTTCATATGCAAGAGATTGTGATGCATTTTTACTTATTTTAATCATTTTTTACTCTTGCCGATATTGTCAAGTTGAGAAGTAAAAAATGATCTGTAAGAAAAAAAAGAGTGAAAATAATTTCAAGGTTTAGGCCGTATGGCTTAAATCATAAAAAGGCAGTTTTCGATGAAATGAAGTGCCTGAAAGGTCTTCTGTTAATGTACATAAGATTTACATAAGATTTTCTTTTATATTAAGGAACAAAATAAACTGTTTGATAGTCGCGTGTCGTTCTCTGGTTTATATATTTTCGTCAAGGTGCAATGGATCCTTTCACAGTTTTTATTTTCAACTTTTGACATGCACCAGTTACGGAAAATCCGTCGACACCGCTGAAAAGAGCGCCTTAAAATTGGTAAACTTGCCAAGATTGAAAGTGAGGCTTCTTAAACGAGCGAAGATATAGCTCCGCAAAGGTGCGAAAATTTACAGACGTTTTATATGGTGGGAGTCAAATCTGGTCCCCCTGGGGGGGGGGGGGGGGGTTCCTGCTACCAGAGGCTTCTTTTCCCTGGTATTCGGCGGGCGGGGAGAAGAAGCCTCTGCTAGCAGGGAACCCGACATGGGGGGAGGGGGGGGGGCAGGTTTGCCTCCCACTAACCCTAACCTAACCCTACCCTACCACGGTACCACCACCATACAAACCTCTTTAAAACATGTTTCGTAAAACTTCAGACAAGCAAATTTCAAAGATTTTTCAAGGACAAATTACAGTTTTTCTTCGGCCATCGTTGATCACATTATTTGATACTACTTTCCGCAACAAGACTTTGCAAAATGGCTGTAAAGTGACGGCAATCTTACTGCTGAGATCACGTAATTGCCTACGGACTATCAATTCGCCGAATTCAAGGACTTTTCAAGAGAACTAGTAAAATTCAAGACCGTTTCAAGATTGTAAGAACCATAATAAAAATGACGGTCAAAATCACACTGAAAAAAACGCCAGCTACGCACGCTACATTTGATCCCGTCGGTCTGAAACGCCTTGGACACTTTATGAATTTTACACAACAAAAGAGTTCCTTATAGCCTTTACTATCTATATCTACAGTACAAGGAAAAGCCAAGTGAAAAGGAATACTACGATGTGTAAACTTCATAAGGTGTCCAAGGGGTGGTGCTATAACGTACCTTTAATTCCCACGACTCCGCACGCTGCAGCGGGAATACGTATCGATCCTCCACCGTCTGAACCTAAAGCAACTGGGCACAGGCCTGAGAAAAACAGGATTATCAAAAATTCACATTTG
>OZ037992.1:42505419-42550419 GCA_964035705.1 Porites rus
ACTATTACTTCTGAATGGTAAAAAAGCTGCATACTAGCTAGCTCATTTTATCAAAGTCTCCTGGTACTAGCATTGAAAATGCCTCAGACAAAGAGTTCGGGTTGCACTGCCACCATTGTTTTTCCTCTAACTGACCGTGATTTGCTGTCTGTTACAGGGTTACAGCAGGGCTTTCGCTATTATAGCCACATAAGAATTTATGAATTGCATGAATCTATGAGAGAAGTGCTGATGCTTTTCAAAACAATAGTGGGTGATCCATTTTAGTGGGTGGGAATGGGAATGATTTGTGAGGAAAAGTTTTCTGGGGAGAGGTTTGATGAAAAAAATGCTGCCTCAAAACCAGCAGGTCAAAAAAAATCACCGGAATTCAAATCTACAGAGGTTGGCATACTTGAAAAAGGTATGTGTAAGTAGATCATACAATTAGAGTGGTTTTCGTTTGAGTGTCGTAAAACCAAAACCAAAGTAATTACTTTGGCCAATCACATAGGACACAGACAATACATTGAACCAATCAAAACTCGAAGTAATTACATGTGGCTGACGCAAAGCGCGGGAAAATGCATGCGAGCGCGTCACAATTGGCTTTGGTTTTACTTCTGATTGGATGAAAAGGTGGCGCGAATCTTTTAAGCCAATCGCATCGTGTAGAAAGTGCAAAACCAATTACTTTTCGACACTCAAATGAAAACCGCTCTATATACACTGAAAACAAACCTTAAAAATTTCCTCTTTTTTATACTGGACAATGGCTCTCATTTTTGGCCACTGTTTGTTCATGTTCTCTATAATCTCAATCACCGTCTCCGCTATCTGCATTGGAGTGACTGTCCGTGACCTACAACAGATAAAAAATCCAAACATTTCCCATCATGCTATCGGCACTTCAATTAAAGGTTTAGATAGATAGATAGATAGAAACTTTATTAAAGTGTCAAAGCCGTCTAGCCAGGGAAAAAAGAATCCCTTACTAATTTGGGGACACCAAAAGGTTTCAACAGAGTTGCACAAGTTTGATAGTTAACATTGACTGACAGTTAACATTATTACCAACTTAAATAATGCAATTACCTGTACTGCTTCAAAAGGTCTGAAATGGTAACAAAAGCAAAGGAATCTTCACTCAAGCCGCGACCACTAAAACGAAAAAATGATAAAAAAGTGAAAAAAATGTAATGAAAGAATAAAATTATTTATTCTTGGATTTTTCATTCAGTGATTTCAAAACCATAAACAACCTTGAAACAAAACTAGAGTCTGAACAGCATTAATTATAAAGAACAATTACAATAAAAAAACAAATGCAATGCAACATAATGCTGCTAACAAAAGTTTGACTGAATTAGATGAAGGGTTTCTTTTTATGACTGCACATTTCAATAACATGCGCAAACATGCGCACTATGAAATTTAAAAGCCATTGTTGCATTTTTCCCTGCCTCAATCATATCAATCAAGATAACAAACCTGGAAAGACAGAAACAAAAAAATTGCAAATCAAAAACTATCACCTTTTGAACTCGTACATTAAGTAAACTTCTGTTTCCTAAGAGGTATTCAAAGAAAATTGATAGCAGCCAAGAATGCAAATGTTTGTTGTCTTTTGAACTTCAGAGATTATGTCATTGAAAAGCCCAGTAAAAGGTTATCTGCCACTTCCCTGGACCAAGCTAGTCACAGGAGCTACACCTTCCAGGCTGTAACTCTCCAATATTAAAATAGGTTGACAAGTTGGAAATCAATAAATTACCTATTTTCAATTAATTCTTCTAAATCCACTTTGCTGTAAGTCTTCGTCTCTGGAGATGAGGGTGGCAGAGGAAATAATGTTGGAGCATCCGGGATTCTGATTTTACGAAACAGATCCAGCTCACCTTTCCTATTCAATATTTTTAATCATTCGCGGGGAGAGATAAAAAGAATTGTATCCCTGTCAGAACTTAAGGCTTAATAATTCGGTAGCCAACCAATACCTCAAGTTTATTCAAACTTACAGTAAGTTCTGGCTGCTGGGAAGTTGGCAAGCAAGGGTGGAAATTGCAAAGAACTTGTGAAAAACTTCAACATAAAGAAAGTTGATGATCACACTATTAATACTATATATATTGCAATAAATTAAGTTACGATCATTATTTGATCTGAATCACAAATTTGAGGATAAATATTAAGAATCTGAAGCATAAATAAAGAATATACAGTACACTGTATAATATTATTACTATTTCTATTACCAATTAGACTAATCTTTGTTGTAAATCAATCGTTGGTCAACGAAAAAGTGAACCTCTAGGGCCTCTGGCGGGGTGCGAGTGCACCCGTTGCCCCCCCTCCCTATGGGCCTGATATTGCTGTCAGTAGCTTTTGAAGTTTGAATGTTCAGAGTGTTCAGGTTGTCACAAATTTCTGCTCATTTGAGCCAGCTATTTAATTATTATCAAATCAGACAACAAAAAATTGCTGCCACAAATTTCCCACAATTATGAATAGCCCATGGATTTATTTAAATGTAAATTTCACTCCTCAAATAAGCCTCTCCAAAATTGATATTAAAATAAAACTGCTAAAAATAGGGCTTTGAAAAATATAAGCCCCACAAGTCTATTTTCAGATTAACTGGTGTATTAAAATATACGTTTGATCAAAAGAACATGCAGCTTACCTAATGGCCAAACGTTTTAAAACATCTCCAAGACCCTAGACGATAATGGTCATATAATGATAAATTATAAAGAACTGACAGATGTATAATAATCAAAGGCTGCACTGGTATTAACACAAACAAAACTCTTACTGACTGTACGGTCTTCATCAATTTGTCTTTCGAAAAATAATGTACATTTGTACCACTACAAATTTTCTGCCCATGCTAATGAATTTGTTTTGGTTGAAAAAAGAACATATTATTTCAATGTGTTTTCAAATTGCGTCCTCCATTTGCACTGATATAATGTCAATGTAAATTAAGCGACCAAAATGGATCTTCATTTTAAGACTGTAACTTCATATTTTACTGAACGTTCACTACAAATGGCCAGCATTACTCAAACTCAAGCTTTTCAGAAAGCTTTTACGTTAGGCAGCTTTACCATTGAAGAAGGTGGCTGAATTTTGACATCATTTACAAAAGACTTAGAAGAAAAACCCAACCCAGCAGAGTATTCAGCCAAAATCACCAAGCAGGTGATTTATACTTTCACCAGCTGCCAGCTATTTTTGATGATATACTCTCAACAAATATCATTCAATAGATGTAGAAATAGCCATAATTTGTTACTTTATCTTATATCAGTCAGTTTGTTAAACAGAAAATGCCACTAGCTGTATTTTGAAAATTGTTGTTATGTTTTTTTAATCACTTACAGTTCTAGCCAGCCATTTGCTGAAAATCAATTTTTTTCCAGCCAACCTTGGGATATCTGCTAACTGAAATTAAAGAAGAATACTATTTATTGGCAAGGATTTGTTAAAAATACACTATAAATATATATTGGTAGCCTAAAACAATCAATGCAACTTTTACCTGTTAAAATTAAATCCTCAAGAACGTACATCTGTAGAACTCTAACGTTTTATTGATCAAGGGAGAAGATGCGATATGTGATATATGCTTGCTGGCTATGAATAGTCTTCACTCCGATAACCATAAATTAAAAAAAAAAAGAAGACAAAGAAGAAGAAAATAACCTATTGAATCCGTTGAAGAAAATTATTTTATAAATACCGGTATATGTGCGCTGCTCATGGGTATCACACCCAGTACCTCTCCACTGGAGGTGAAAGTGAAAAACGTTTGATAAACCTTCGTGCTACTAGATCATTTAATTCCAAACAAACAAATTTAAATTATTCAATAGTTTGTTTCACTCTGTGTGCCTTGTTTTTTTCTTTAACTGAAAAAAAAACCCACAAGGTTGGAAAAGTCCTCGAAAAGGAAATTAAGGGGACATCGAGTATCAATGTAACACAGATCTTGAACATAATGCATGTAATCTAATTATCTTTGAAATATTATTAATAGAAAAAAGAAAAAAAGTCTAAACAATTCATTGGCGAAAAAAGGGCAATAGCGGGTATTGAACCCGGTACCTTCGGCTCTGAAGGCTAAGCGTTAATTCCTTATGGTACAAGGACAATAGAAATGGACTCGTGGACTTATGGACTAACAGCAACGACATTAACATTACTGCTTTCTGGCTATTAAGTCGGAAGCAAAAAAATCTTCAGTCCTTTACAGGGTTTGAATATGTGACTTCCTGAACACCAGGCAGGCACTGTATCCAATGAGCTACGGAGAAACTCATATTTGACATGCATCCTTCATAAAATTCACTGTCTTTCTTTAACCCATTCGCCCCTGAACCGCCCGTAACCGCCCGTGCGGATCCAGGTCCTTTCTACCCTTTGTGACGTCATCAGCTTTAACGGTCAAGGACAACTTTCTTCGCTAACTTGTGTAGAGTGAAGAGATCTTTCAAACCATACCAGAATGAGCACAATTCAGTCAAGGACACCAGAGAAAGAAGCAAAAAACCACGTGACATTGACCTTAAAATCTCCATGAAAATCTTGTTCCATTGCCCACCTACCTTTCCTTTCACCTAATCCTAAGATCCTAAAAGCTTTCCTAAAAACTCTTCCCACCAAAATGAAGCCTACTAAATGGCCAGCAAGAGAAAAAAAAAATGAGGCAAGAAAAGCGAAAAAAGAAGGGAGGAGAAAAAGCGAAAAGTAAAAGTCAAGACTGCTGTGTCACTTTTAAACCCAAAACCTATCTCGAAATTTTGCTTTCTGCGCATGCCCGAACTTCGAAAACTGATGTTTGCATCTGGATCAGAAGGTCGCCAAGTGTACAACCTGTAAACCGGTTTGTGGTAAGTTTTAGCCCTTTATAGCACGACAGTGACCAGAAAACCACTCGACTAGCTTCCAAACGCGTTTTTCGGCAAAATCTCCAGGAGCGAATGGGTTAATTTGTACACTTTTGCTCTTGAAATTGCTGACTGTAGCAGTATGCAGGACACAATTCAAATATGAACCTAGGAAAATGGCTTGCTCTCCTAGTCTCTTTGTAGCACATGCCCAGAGGACAAACCATCCCAGAGTTCAGGAGGTAATCGGCTCAAAACCTGTTGGGGACACAAGATTTCTTCTTCATCCCCAACTCATGACATGATGATTATCACATTTTTCACATTTATTATTTTATTGAGCTTAAAATTCATCACTTTTCTTTAAGATTTTTTTTCAGAAAATACTTACAATACTTACTATAGCAGATCTGTACTACTGTATACTGTCAGTCTATTTAAACCACTCAGGGGTTTCAATAACCACCAATGGCCAATGAAACACGTTGGCTACTTTGCTCATAGAGGTTGGCTACTTTTTTACAGAAAGAAGAAGCAACTAGTTTGAATAACATTATAGACAAAAAGTAAATCAAAAAATCTGAATGAAAGCATAATTATGATTTGTTTTCCGAAAGGCCCACTGGTTGTTTATGTTATGCTTTAGTCATGTGAACGCTACATTTCAGCTGTTTTTTCAAAAGTTTCTTATAGGTTAACACAGAATTTGTTTAAGTGCAAAAGTAGGTAATTTAGTTTTCATCATTTGTTCATTGCTCATAGGAATTGATTGTGTGACTGATAAATTGAAAGCTACATTTTCTTGAGTGAAAAAACACTATCTTTTGTCCTCAAATTTAGTCCCCAGAATGCTGAAAATCGCATTTTTAGGACTTTGAAATTTCAAAATTTTTAGGGGCGGAATACACTTAGACTGACCCCACCCCCCACCTAGAAGAGGGGACCAACGGCCCCTTATAACCCAGTCGGTTACTCTATCCAAACCGCTGGCTACGTCAATTTTTATTGAAACCCCTGACCACTGAAAAGTTCAAATGAGGGCAGTTAACAAAGACAGGGCTCAAAAAAGGTTGTGTCCGGTTATCCAAGACAAGCAAATTTTCCTTCCAGCTCGATAACTTTCTTTTCTCAATAGCAGAAAAGGTAAATAAATAAATAAATAAATAAATAAATAAAACTTTAATGGCTTTCACAATTACTGGTTAGCCCAGTAGTTTACATTGTGGGCCCAAAATAATAAATTAATGGCTTTAGAAAAAGTCCTTATCTAATATAAATCCAATGAAAAATGACCTAAGATAGCCTCAGGCAAGTGAAACCTGAGACTTCAGGGCTCGAAATTAAAAAAAGAAAACATTACTGGAGAAATATAGTCACCAGATACAAATTTTTAATCGCCAGTTGGTATCACCTAAATGACACAATCCATCACATTTGATTGATTGAAAATATCGCAGACAGAAGTTGGTATAAATCTGGAAGTAAACTGGCTTTGTTTATGTCCTATGATTTTTATGACAAAAGCCAAGCAAGATAAGATCAAATGTTTGTTCAACTTTACTCTTTTAATTGAAATCTAAATCATAGAGAAATCTGCTCGCCAAAGTGGCAACTAAACCAGAACTTTTAGTCGCCAAGGAGAAAATGTTGGCTGCATTGGCGACCATATCAGTCACAATTTCAAGTCCTTGAGTTTCTTTTTTCCAAAGGACAAGGTAAAATTCAAGCTTCTCCTTTGTTTTACAGCCCTCCTCTGAGAACAGACTATAAGGAGGAGAACAGTCTAACAAGGAAAGCATCAACAGATCAATTGAGGTTTCTG
The DNA here is from genome assembly GCA_964035705.1 of Porites rus. Lineage (NCBI taxonomy): Eukaryota > Metazoa > Cnidaria > Anthozoa > Scleractinia > Poritidae > Porites > Porites rus. The sequence goes on from OZ037992.1 coordinate 42,512,113, forward strand.
GGTAACTGATCACCTACCACACCCCTAAATCAATATTAACACTTACTTCTCACTTAGGGCAAAATTTTGACCTAGGGGAGGAGTAGGTGGCCAGTTAGCTAGAAACCTCAATTGATCAGCATCAACTTACCATAAATCATATCTTATTTAATATAGAAAAGACAATGGTATCAGTTCTCCATAAAGAACTAGAATACAAAGTGAAACTAAGCTCGATTACAAGAGGTTGGAAGTCATGCAGCCGAGGATCAGAATCAAATCCGAACTTTCAGTTGGTAAATAAAATATCGCAGATCAGTCCACACGAAGTTGTACAGTCATGATTGATTAATACTGTCTATCATTTATAATTATGGGAGGGGACAGGAAGCTTATTAACTTTCTTTCCCTGAAAAGGGGGTGGGAGACTTATTAGAGGGAGGGGCCTTATTTGAGAGGGGGGCTTAATAGAGGATTTACGGTAAGACAACAGTCCACATACTTGAAAAGGAATGGTACAAACCAATAAATTTTTTCCCATAGTGGATGGTAAGTATGCAAGGTAATTCTCTGAACCTTTGCATGCCTTTTTTTGAGCATCGCTATAGTACTTAGTTTCCAAAAAAATAAAACTTACTGTGCGCTTCAAGTTATACTCAACAGGTTGATCTGGTTTACCAAGTTGTCTGTCAACCAATGGAGGAGGAGGCCAGAAAAAGTCATAAAACATCCACAGCAACACCAGCAATCCCACCACTGCTGATAGGATACCCAACATAGTTGGCCAACTCTTGGGTTAACACAGAAAAATAAAGGCTAAGAAAAAAAACAGAGGTTCAATGTCAAATTACTTGGTCATACTAGAAACATCAGTATATAGCTATTTCGAAAAAGGTTGTCAGAAAAACTGCGCATGCAACAATCCCAAAAGGTAATATGGGATATGCTCAGTACACTGTTCCTGACACTGTAGCTGTCGAACCTGCTTTTGTTGCTTTCCTTTAGCACTGGCAAACATACGTCCATGGCCTTTTGTGCCATTCTTTCAAATTTCTTTGAAGAACAAAAAGCTCAAAACCACCCACAATACCTTTCAGGATTGTCACATGCACTTTTTCCAACAACCTTTCTCAAAATAGCTGTATGTAAATTGCTACAGCCTGTATATATAATTGAAAACCAGTGATAGCATTAAAAAAATGATTTTACAAAGTGTTACACTGTTATGACAACATATTTTGACATTTGAGTCCTCTGAGGGCGGAAAATGCACACTATGAAGTCACCTATGTCACAGGTATTGTCAAATTCATCTTTGTGTTTTTCAGCACCAAAATGTGGGGACCTATTGACCCCCCTGCTCTGCCACATGCTTGATTATTAAACTCCAGCAGAATTTGCCTAAATTTGACATGGTAAAGAATAAACAAGATATAGATTGAAAGAAAACAAACTCAATTTTAGGGCGACATTTTCACCATCATCACTGTCCTCAGATCTTAAGGTCACCATTCACATAATGCAAGACTCCACTGCTCAGACCTGCCTCTTTTATATGTGATAAGTTCATTGAAAATAGCATACAGTAGTTACATGTAATAATAGGCTGAACCATGGAGCTTTGAACTAAGGATTCAATATTATTCTTATTCACACAATTTCGACAAGGAAATTCATTTTAATATCCTCTTTCTTTAGCCAAACCATACAAAACAGACACTGCACTTTGGAATACCCAAGAAGTTATTCTTGATTTGCCCTATCCCCCCCTACCCCAGGGACAGGACTGCCTCAAACAATTCCCCATCCTCACACCTGAAGGGCTGGACTTGCTTAGCCAGGGGGGATGGTAACAGGTCAAATTGAACCATGGAGCGCTTTCCATTCAACAACATTCTGGTTTGAAATTTCGGAAATTCCACACATTCTGAACGCCTGACACAGGGTAACCTTCCAGTTGCATAGACCTGACCCAAGCCACCAAACTCAACATTAATATTGCTGGTTTGCATGTGATGTCACGACGGCCAGGTTGGTGGTCAAGAACAAAAGCATTTCTCTCCTCTGGGAACTGAACTCTATTTTCATGTCAATTCTTTGAGAAAAAATTCTATAGATCGTTTTCACCATCACACAACAAAAAATAAATAAATTGAAAACTGTCGAGTGGAAGAAGCCAAAAAAAGGAAATGTTATAAAAGACTAATATATAAACAGGTCTTTTTGGCCCACAGTTTCTGAGTTATTTGCTGAAACGTTTCATGCACCTTTGGAGAGCTTTGTATGGAGACGCCATATTGGCGTACCGTTTTGGTGCACCAATATGGCTACTGGAAATCAACAAAAACATCTGGAGTCCACTTTTTCTATAAAAACTCTTTCTTTCCACTCGAAAACTAGCATATATGCGCATAAACATGTCTTCTAATACTTGAAATGGTTATACTGCTGAAAATCATGAGGAGAGACTTTTTTTCAAGTAGACAGCATTCCTATTTTGGTGTCACACACTGCAAAAGCGCAGAAGTTCAAATTGCTGTGATTGCGAAATGAAACATGCCACGGGAATGGAAACTTGTACAAAGATTTATTTTTTTGTTTATCTTCAATCTAGTGTAAATAAGAATTCGTAAAACCTAATTATTTTGACTTTCCAATTTGATGACGTCGCTGTGAAAACAATTTATTGTATTGACCCCAACATGGCCGCCTTGTCACGTGGTTGCAAACCAAGAACAATTGTTCATAGAATGGGGGTACAAGGGAGAACAATTTTGTCAAATGGAAAGGGACATATTTTCGGTCCGACTGGCCGAAATGACTTGATTGGTCAACGTGAACCGAAATGGTCCATTCCACTTGACAGTGATTAGTTTTGTAACCGAAATTTCCGGAACTTTGGGTGGAAATAACAATATGGAGTTCACTCACGCATATAACCCGACATGACCCCTGGACCTGCTAAGCTATAGCAGGCGCCAAATATCAAGCCGGCAAGTTGGTCCGGATTATTGGGGATCGATCAAGACTATTGATATATTATATAGCAACACGTACCTATTTCCTTGATATAGCAGCACTGTATTAGAAGGTTTCAAAGGCGCTCTGCTTTGAAGGGTGTGGGAGTTCGTTGTTTACGTCGATCGATTGTTATCCAAAGAAGCGGGGATGTCGCGGGGACCCGCAACCTCGTTCCCAGGGTTGTCTCCTACCCACCCTTCTCTCGCTCCGTAGGGTGGGTAGGAGAGAACCCTGGGAACGAGGTTGCGGGGACCCGCTCCCTGGAAAGCGTGGACGAAGGGAGTGATTGGAAGGGGAGAAAAAGGATGCTCGTTCCCATCATCCCTCTCTCGTGCTTCTCGCTTGTCTCGTGTGCTCGCGTGTTCCCTAATCCCCACTTAGCCTTGGGAAGGCCTGTGAAGGAGGCAGATACTAAGGCCTTTGTGTCGTGGGCAAGGCTTTCCACCAGTTGCTCGAGATTTTCCAAGAAGTGTCCCGTAATTTCTCAAAAAGTTGCTCAAAAGTTGCTAAAAAAACAATCAAAAGTTGCTCTTTGCATTAACGAAAGTTGCTCAAAAGTTGCTCAAAAAAACAAAAACGAGTTTTGGTCTGATGCTAAAAAATGCTAAATGTACAAAAAAAGTAAGATATCTAAGCATTTTTGTGCAATTTTGTGGCGTAACCAGCGTTGCTAAAGAACTTTGTCCCAGGGGCCCCACTCACATATTTTAATGACGGGGGGGTCCGACAGAGGTTCATATTTTATACCCGAAAAAATACCAACTTCAGAATTTGTCTACCCAAAAAAATCTCTACTTTTTTTTAGCATATCCAAAAAAATCCCTCAGTGGTTTTGTATCAGCAAATTTTATTATTTATCTTCTGGAAAGCTCCAATCCCGGCGTCTTTCATAGACGCCAAAAAATCCCTTTTAGCCAAAATGTCAGACCCAAAAAAATCCTTCGGACCCCCCCGTCATTGAAATATGTGAGTGGGGCCCCTGGAACTTTGTACTCAATTAAAATTAAAAAATGTAATGAGTAAATAAGATTGTTGAATGACCTTCTTCTTAAATACCCGAAACACTCAAGTCAGTCGAGTGTGAATCTTCGTCCACCATTTTAAATTTTCTCTAAAAACCACTGCCCTAACTAACAGTCCGGCTACATTTATCTTGCGCCCATGATCTGCCCCCAGTAAAGGAGGATTTGGCTCTTTTTTTACAGGAAATTAATAAATTGTCTACTAAAACATTGTGAAATACGGAAGAAAGGCACTAAAGCTGCTCAGATGTCTAAGAATTCGAAGATAACCTGAGAAATTGTTCAGAATGCAAAAAGTTGCTCGAATTAGGAGAAGCTGCCAAAAGAGTTGCCGAGCAACTAGTGGAAAGCCCTAACTGGGAAGAGAGAAAAAGAAAGCGTGCGGGGCATGAGTGGGGATGAATTAAAGTTGAGCCCAAAATTGCATTCCTCTTATTGCCCAGTGATTGACTAGCCTGCGTCAGGCGTACGAAGGCAGTGGCGCGAAATGGAGAGCGGGAAAAAAATGAGGAAAAAGGGAAGAGGAGAGAGGTCGGGTGGAGAAGGGGACGCCTATGATGAAATTTGTTTTGAAAGGCTCATTCCGCCCATTTTTGTCAGCTTGTAATCCCACCGTTTGGTTTTGGCTGTTTTTTGGGCATTTGATCAAACTTGGTTTGGGGACTGGTATTAATCTCGTACCCAGATTAGCTCAGATTGGCAAAACGTGGACTGGATTGATAAATTTCCCTCATTCCCCCGAGGTGGGACAACGACAAAAAAAGTTTTCACTCACGTTTCACTGCGAGCAGTCCTTCAGGATGGTCACGCGAGCGAGGAAATCGAGCGAAGCGGGCGAAAGTAAAAAACAAGAAGCCGAGGTGAACTCTCCAGTTTCCCTTTCGGCCAATTCGCTCTCTCCAGTCCTGCCGAGCTTAGACTCGACTGACTGAACAGGGACTGCTCGCAGTCTAGGCTATTCTTTAAAATACCGTTAAACCTGGTAAATGGTGGGGAAAATGATCTCTTGGTAAATAAATATTTCCCTTGTCTGCAGACAGTCACGTAAAAACTTCGGCTAAAAAGTGAATTTGCCTCTTTCTAATTTTCATTCCAATTATTTCAACCCACTGACTTAACAAATGACGGAATTTTACGGTAGTCTAGTTTGTCGCATGTGAACATCAACCTCTGTCCCGGTGACGATCTTCAGAAGTTCTATCCGTCTGAAGCAGACGGAGAGAACGTGTTGGACGATCCAAACTCATTCAGACAAACTCAACTGAGCCAGACGTGTCGTCGGACTTTTCATGACTAGCCCTCTAAGTTTGGCTCGTCTCGTGAAAAGTTCAAGGTTTGGCCTAGGCCTAAGGTCCCGTCCACTCGTATCCGGATAATTTTGAAAACGGAGAAAAAACGCCGTTTTCAAAAATACTGTTTTTCGGATACGTATGGATGGAGCCTAAGTCTTATTGCTTTTTTGATGTTCTCATCGCCGTTGCTGTCGTCTGATCTTAAGGTCCCCGGATAAAAACTTAATTTCCTATAGATGGGAAAGATTCTCAGCTGGCTGGCACGGCGTCCATTTTTAGCTATAAAATTATAGTCTTTTTGCTGCAGCCCCAGATGAAATTAGTCAAAGTAGGCAATAAAATTACCCTGTATTTAGCTGTCCGATCGTTCGGTTTTAAATTAACTTATTGTCTAGTCCGTAATATCTTTGGCTGTGTTTTCGATGACTTCCTCTGAAAAAGGGCTTGGGAAAAGGAATTCAGCAGGGAGGGTAACTAAAAAATAAAAAAAATAGATGTAATTGCGATCACAATTAGCTTGGCTCTCGGAGACGTCACGCACTAAAGCCCCAACCAATTTTGTGCCGGTATTGTGCGTGCGCAGAGTTTATGGTCCTGGTGACGTCACGTACTCTCTCCTGTCATTCAAACACGTGCTAACTATAGATGGCTGCTGGTGTGTGAAAAGCGTTCACCATCGGCAGGGTGAAAGGCGGCAATTTTCTACAACGTCAGACATCGCCAGGTAAACCCCAGCAACACGTGCAAGTTACAAACAATTCATGAGGCTTTGTAATTTTTTTCCCTGTCGGTATGGTCTCGTAAAGAGCGTGTTGGCGCTGCTGAATGGCGCAAACTGCTCGGGTCCATGCCAGTAACAGCGAAGAAAGCGGTCGTCGCCTTCAACTTCCCAATAAGGAGCCTGTATCGAACACGGAACACACAAATCATCGTTTTAAAATTCCTTCAGCGGGCAGAGATTTCTTTTCTGACCCGTTCATACGTGAGAATGGTTCAAGTAGTGTAGTAGGCTCGAAAAATCAGGGTATTTTGAACGAGCTACAAGATTATATTCAGAGCACAGAACATCGGACTGTCAACAATAATAAGGGAAATTCCTTGCCCAACAAAATGGCGACGTCGAGTTCGAGTGCAACAAACCAACAAACGGCGAACGCTAATGGGTTTCAAATGTCTATGAATTCATCTACGGGACCAGTAAACAAGTCAGGAGCTACTAGTTTGGGAATACCCGCCTCCGTTCATCTAAACAATCAACTTTCGACAATTCTCGACCCAGGGAATACCGACCCAGGAAGTTCGACGGCAAACACGGCCGTACCGTCTAGAAATCTTACTCCAACGAACCCTAACCCCGCAAGTATGAAACTTTTGGCGTCAAATCAACCTGCTTTATCACCACAAAACCAGTACGATCAATACAATCCTCGACAGGAAATGCTACTCCACGGATCGTTTCGCGAAGTTCCCATCGCACCTAGAGCGCCGAACGCAGCGGAACAATATGGCTCCCAACAAAGGTTTGCTTCTGCTCGTAGTGAAAATCAACTAAAAAGGGGGTTAAATCCCCAGACTTCTAGCCCGTTTCCGCCGGGTTATTACAATCAAGACTCAATTTCGTCTCAGGCTGGGCAAAGATCGTCTAACTCGCAACCAGATGAAAGAAATATGATTACAAACCAGCATTTTCAGTGGCAAAGTCGGCTGCAGACGTCGAACCATTGTTCGACAAATTTACCAACAAATACATCTCCCGGCCCACCGATGAGTCGAGCACAATTGCAGGTAAGACCATATTATAACCGTTGGGAGATTGTTTATATTTTTTGGTATCTCGTGCGTTGTTAGTTTCATTTGCGGGGAGATTGGAGGGTCACAACGGCTGCAGTGAGAAACAGACATACGCTTAAAATATTTATCGTCAGAATATTCATATCACAATGGCGGACTCGAATTTAGCGCGGGGCTGATCGAGTTTCACCAATCCGGTAAAAACGATGCAGAGCGGATTACATCCTTCTCTGAAACGGCAAGGTTTCGATTCCTGAACCTACAAGTCCAGCGCGGTAAGTTATTTTGTGTACAATTTTGTAGACAATTTTAAACCAGGATCACCACCTGTGAAATTCATATGTCTGTTTGTATGATTGGCTCTGCTAGTGTCAATTTATAAATAATTGCGGGTACTTTTGAGACGTTGTAAGTCATTGGTCTCAGAGGGATTAAACCTTGATAATTTTATTGACCTTTCTTTTGTAAAAAAATGTAAGGGTTAGACATTTCTTTGTTATATTGGTCCACATTATTTTTGTTACAGTAAGCTTGTCTTCACCTTATTAACTTGAATTAAACTGCTTAGAAGTAAATTAGGTTGTTTCAACTTTTTCAATTGTGACAATCATTCTGAAGCAGGTTTTGTTTCACTTTGACATGTTGCATATGATTAGTTGGGAATGGATTGTACAGTACCTTCAAAACTCACAAAGGTTCCAACCATTTGGATAGTAATAGCCTTAATATGTGTACTCCATCATTTTTTAAAGTCATCTGATCTTATAATTTTACTAGTACATTGATAATATAACCTTGATGATGATAATGAAACTGTGGACCCAGGTTAATTCTGGAACCAAAGGAATAGAGTAAGTGTAATGGACACCTTTTATTGGTTCAAAGGTTGAAGTGTCAAACTTTGAAGTGACGTAAGGGTACTTAGTGTCTGTGGCTCACACAGGATTGGAAAAGTCCTCTAAAACATACCAGGCCCTTGAAAAGTCCTTGAGAATTGAATGATCAGGAAATGTCCTTAAAAAGGCCTTGAATTTCCCTCAACAGTCCTTAAATGTTATTGAAACTTTGAATACAAAGTCAGATGTTGTTCATTCTTTTGCTCCTTCAAATAGTTTTACACTGAAAATATTGTTTGCTTGGTGTTCCACACACAACTACACAATTGTATGAAATAGTCTTTGTTTTGCTTCACTGTCATTTTCTGTTTCTGGTCCAGCCAAACCAACTGAATTTTAAGCAAAACCTCAGAAATTCTCTTGGCCATCTCTTTTATTGGAGCAGTGGAAGATGAATGTAGTGTACAGAATATCAGTGTCCTTTAAGTGTAGTTAACTTTGTGTGATACAAAATGTAGTTCTTTTTTTAGCACACAGGAGTGTTACTCCAAATAATAAAGGTTTGTTTTAAGTGAGCTTGTGAGAGAGGGAATATAAATTAATGAGTGTTTTGTTGAGACAAAGAACTGAAAATTGATCATTAGGAATGTGTGTGTATTGAAAAGCAGGATTCCACTGTAGTCTTTCTATTTAACAGGTGAAAACTACCAGTTAACAAATAGATTGCAAGTGACTTTTGAATAGATAAATTGATTTTTTGAACTGTTGAACCTCTTCTCATAAGATACAGATGATTTCCTTAATTGCTCGTAAAACAGATTGGCTTAACAATGTAAACAAATTTACCAGTAATTATTGAAGTTCCAAACATTTTCTGAAGTTAATTATATCTGCATCTTGTAATGCTTATGGTGTTCACAAATATGGATATATATTGTGAAGCATTCTTAAATGCTTATTAACCAAGCAAACTGTTTTGTCCACATGCTTGACCCAAAATGACAATTTGTCCTTGAGAACATGTTGTACTTCATAAAGAAAAAACAAAGGCAATCAACATGGAGGAGGTTTGGAAAAATAATGGATGTCATCAGTTTAGACAGTCGCACACAAAACAAACTGACACCTACCTTATGCAGGCCAAAGAGATCGTTTAGGACCATACCTAAATTAGCACAATCTCGTTAAACAAGCAGGAGAAAAGAGCAAAAACATTGTGAAGTTCACCAAAAAATTCTCATGAAGTCTTGTCCCACAACTCATCACAGGGTTTGTTTAGAGTCCTTAATTCGTAAAAAAAAAGTATTGAAATTTGCTAACCAGTTTTCCAAACCTGCAAAAAGTTTGGAACAATTTGTAAAAAGTATGGTCTTTGGTGTTTTGAAGCTGCAACAAGTGCCTAGTGACTTTTTTATAGTGGTAAAATCTTATTTCGTCTCATCTGTAGCAAAAACATTCAAATGCATTTTGAGAAGTTTCATATTTTTCTAACATCCAAATTGTGCTGTGGTTACTATAAATTTGCATCAATGGAAAATTTTGATTCCTTCCTTTTTTGAGGTTTCTATGGACTACTTATTCGACAACTTTGAGTCTGGATAAAGAAATACCTGTGGTAAAAGTATTTTATTTTTGCATCCAAAGATCTGTAGAGTCCTCTACCCCTGATACCCACAAAATAGTTTCACAATCCTTAATTTTTCATGGAAACTTTTCTCACCATAATTAAGTGTGGTAAAAGCCCAGGTAAAGAGAAACATTGGGGGAAGAACAGGGAAAGAAGCAGGAGAAATAGAGAGAAAAAGGTAAACGTTGAGAGGGCAGTGTTGTTTTAAGCCCTTCTGCATATGCCCAAACTTTAGAAGCTCTAATTTTGTTCCAGGGACAAGTTGTAACTTGTAAATGATGTTTGTTATTGTCACATTTATGCTGGATTGTTTCCTGCTTTCATCTTCAATGTAACAACAACTTCAAGAAGTGCCTTCTGATAAGATTTTTAAGACACATGGCTTTATTGTAGATATAAGAGAATTTCTGTAGCTTAGAACAAATTGATGTAAATTAAATTAAAATTTACATTGGCATGTAAAGTGGTTGCTATGAAATTGCAGCTCTTGTAAAGAAGCGAATTACCACAAAAGTGTTATTGTTCTGATCATCCTTGCTAAGTGTAAAGTGAAGCAAGAATTAATAAAGCTAGGTGCCTAATATCCCAGGTCCACTGAAATTCCTTTCATCCAGTCATATTATGTGGCCCAATATAAGTCATATCAAGTCACATTGAAGTATCGTGGAGAGATTCATTTTGTGAAGTCCTGATGATAAGGGCTCTGTAATTGATTACTCCAAAGAACTAAAGGGAACTACATTTAGTTTGTCATACAAACCATGGCTCTATTGGCAAGTTCCCTGTTGAGAGTTTGTCATTGATATTCCTGTAGCTATTTTGTCACAAAAATTTGACTCTATATTTTTCTGATTGGTATCTCATCTGATTTGCCTGTTCAGTGATAACACAACCAGATTCAATTACATCAACGTTTAACTTTCTCAGATTCATTTGGATGAATTCATTTCATACTTATTATGAGAGTGTTGGCCAGAAATGTATTTTCGTAAGAAGGATATAGGTGTTACACATAGATCCAATAGAGAGGAAAAAGAAATTACCATATGAAGTTCCTTGTGGAAACATACAACTAAGCAAAGTTCTGAATCTCACTCAAAGCTGTTTTGTTAGTTAACCATGATTAGAAAACAACACACTGTCCCTACACCTTTTCTGCTGTGGTTTACATAACAGTTTCTTATTGCCACAAAGAAAGTTTCATGCATCAAGTATCTCCTTCTTGTATTTCTGTTGATATGGCAAAGGTGTAAAAATGCTGATTAACAACGTACAGAAATTCCTTTGTTTTACTGATACCAGGGAAACAATATCATGAATTCAGTCACACATCCCAGTCCTCTTCTGGTCATAAAATTGATTTAACTTGGTACTGACTGATAACATCACACTCTTCTTTTTGGCATGTCAGGGACAGAAAGCATCCCTAGCTTGTTAAATTCTGTTGCCCTTTTGAGTAATGAATTAGTCTTGTTTTTGCTGTTGTGTAATTTGTGCTATAATTTATAGCAGTGGAAATTTTCCTGCCTTGGATTGTTGAATTTGCAAAACATTTTCACTGCTTTTTCTGTCAGTCTTATTCAGAATTTCAGCCATCCCCTCAAGTCGCATACACTTGAAAGGGATGTCTTAATCAACAAGCTGCTAATTGCATCGAGTGACCTCACTTCTCCACTGCTTTAATTCATGTAAACATGATTTTCAACTGGCAAACAATGATCTAGATGTTACATATGGTCTACATTGTTTCTATAGTACAGTTTAACCTGCATTAAACAGCCAGCCTCGGAGAACTGGCAAATGGCTGTTTAATGAAGGTTGGCCATTCAAACCCGTGACAGAAGCAGCGTTACTTGTTCAAAATCAGTCATCACCTTCTTCCTCGCATTGTATTATCCTTTATCAATACCTTGAAATTAAGTCAAACTAAGTGTATCAAGCGCTTGATGGCCACTTACTAGAGGTGACCACAATGGGAGAACTCTTGTTGGGGCAGCCAAAAGGTGGTGGCAGCAGCTTAACAGTGGTGGCTGTAATTATTATTTCAAGACTTTGGTTACTGGCCGCTTAATAGAGGGAGGTTCAACTGTATTTGAGTTAGTCCCAGGAGTAAAAACAATAATAGTAGTTTGCTGAGATACACCTGTGCATAAATCTGTTATTCACCTGTTTTTATTTTGACTTAACTTTTGAGCCACTATATACAGGAAATATAACCTCAATGCAGCCTTTTTACCATCTTTGGTTACATTTGCAACACAACAGAATAAGTTGCAGTGGGTCTACTTTATTCAGGGTCCCTTAGACAGGATTTACAACTGTAACCAATTACATTTTTAGAGGCAAACAGTGAGTCCTAGCGAAAGTTATTTGAGCCAATTGTATGAAAATGAACAATTTTTAGTGCAAAATTCACACGCTGGTATGGCAGGCTAAAAAATTGGCAGATCTACTAGGAAAATGTACAAAAGGTGGAAACACAAATTAATTGTTCAAGCGACTTCGACATCCCTTATTGCAGTTAAGTATTGTTAGTAGTAGTTTTATGTAAGGCTTTTTTGTAAATGTTAATGTGTGGATTACTGTGTTCCATCAAAGAGGTTATTTGGATTTCCACAGTAAATCAAGCAGCCACTAATCTAGTATAATCTTTAATATGTTAATGTTAATATATATTAATTTTCATATAAACTCCTCACAAGTATCCATATTCCACTCTTCCAGTCCTTCATATATGTATGATTTTGCTAGAAGGTGCCCCCTAAGTTTTTTCTTGAACATGGGCATCCTCGTGTTCAAGGCAGTGTAGCCAGAAAAAAACAAACAACAAGGGGCTTGGCATCTTGCTAGTTGTCAGCAGAGAGCTCAGGCCCAGACCTAACTGTGGGTGGTTGGCTTCCTTTTTTTGCATGTCAAAAGTAGGGGGGTAGGGAGCGGAAATTTTGTCACTTTGATTAGACTTTCAAGTCAGAAAGCAAGGCAAAGTCAAGGAGTTTTTCCTGTGGGATAGCCCAGCCAAATCAATGCTCCGACTCATAATCATAATGCTACTAGCAGAGCTTAAGGGAGTGACTGACTGACTAGTCATGGGTGGGGAGGGTGAGTTCTTACTCCTTAGACTTGGCTTTCTAGAGACTGAGTACAGGCATCTTATCAAATCCGACAGATATATACTAATATATTAACTATTATTAACATTTAATGTGCGTAATATGTTTTTTCTTTATCGTTTGCTTTTGAATTATCAGTCAATGTTAGTAAAGAAAATAATTCCATAACCATCAGGTTTGCAGTCAGACAGCCTGTGGCCACCACTGGTTCCCTGCAAAATGACGTCTGGCAAACGAGCGCAGAAACTGAATACTGATGATGTGCCAGCCACTACCTATATCTGGGTAGTGCCCCTGATTAGTTGATATTTTGCTTCAATAACTTGTGTGCGTGTGCACTTCCCATGAAGTATCCTATGTTAATTCCTACAGCAAAAGGAAAATAATATGACATTGACCAAGTCAAAAATCTACAGCAATTGCTCTTTAAAATTCAAAATCCTACAAGCATCACCATTATAAACCTGGTCTAGGCCCTCAATGATGAAAATTATTTTTAGAGCAGCATACGACAAACTTCGAAGAATCCTTCAAAGCCTACTTTTCTCGCTACAAACAAATGGCATTTAACATAGGTACGAGGTATACGAAATATCTACGATCGTTGGAATACATAAATGTATTTTTGTTTTGATTGTGATCTAAACAGCAAGGTGTGATAAATCATTGACCTTGAAGGCGAATAGATAAAAACATTATCTTCATTACTAGTATGGCTCACTCCATCATCATAAGACACAACCTAACAAATAAAAAGCAACATTTGTAAACATCCATCATTCCTCAATATCCCTATACTATTTGATGTTAGTGTTAAGAACGACCCTTGCTACACAGATTTATTCATGACTGTACATTTCCCTAGGACCTTACTGCGCTTTTCAAAAACTCTGAAGTTCAAAAGCCACCTTCACAAATGCATTTTTCACTGCCACCAATCCTAATTACGTTCACAAGCAACAAACCTTCAAACACAGAAGCACACAAAATGGATCAAAATCCACCAATCACAAACCATGACCTTTTGAACCTGCTGAAGTAAACTTCCTTTTCCTAAGACGTTTGCTAAAGATGTTTGACGGCAGCAAAAAAAGCAAACATTAGTTTGCATTTGAACTTCAAAAATCACACGTTTTCGAAAAGCACAGTAAAGGAACCAATTTATTTGATAAACAAGCATTATCACAGTTTCATTGCTTTATCGTTTTATTTGCAGCAGCCAGGGATTCCACAACAGCAGTTGCCTTACATGATGCTCGGCAACTCACACCAACAACAACAACAGTCACATCAAGCCTCTTCGCAGCAACCATATGCAGCATACATAATGCAGCAGCAGGGTGGTATGAAAGCTGGGAGCATGTCACAAGCACAGCCATACTATGGAAATATGAGCATGAGTGGTCGGCAAGTTATGGGGCAGACAAGTCTTCCAACACAGGGTCAGCAAATGGGAAGCCAAATACAGAAGCCTTCTCCTGATTATACAAGCTTTCAGCAGCAGCAACAACAGATGCAGCATAGATATCCTCAGGTAGAGTACGAGACATCTGTCCTGGTGCTATAAACACTTGGGTACTGCTCATGCTTTGATGTCTTTCTGTTCAATTTATTTTAAGTGCAAAGGTATTGTCATGTTAAGGTCTTTAGGGATTTAAGTATCAGCTGTTTTTGTACAGTCAAAATACTCAGCTAGTTTAATAAACATTGAATAATATTTTTCACAATTACAGGGCCATTTTTCAGGTTTTTTTATAAACTATGAGAGCACAGACCGTAGAAATGATGTGATGCTTTTCTCTTTCGCTCCTGCATGCCATTGTCCAAGAAACTTTACTGAAAGCTGGATGTCAAGAGCTGTCATTGTTATTGTAAAAAAACAAATGAACAGAAATTTTCCATGGTCTATATACCCTTATCAACCATGGAAGTGACGTCAAAATGTTTAAAACATGAGTGGAACCACGAGCCACATCACTTCTATGGTCTATACGAGTATGGACCATGGCAAGTTGTGGTTGATTTCTTAGATTTAGGAATGACTGTCAGGGCAGCTGCAGGATTAATTATGCATGTGCTTGCAATCCTTTTTTGTGTTTACTGGCTTTTAGAAAAGCCAGTAAGGCGCTATGTCAGAGTCTTTGTTAAGGTGTCAGTATGTCCATCCATAAGGTCATTTTTATTGTTCTCGTAGCACAGGGCGTTAATAGACTCTTTTGTAAGTACATTTATCATTTGAAAAATAATTGGATTGAAAGAAAAATACATATATAAAAGTACATGATATGTCAAGATTAAAACGCTAAGTAGTGACAGTTTTGATTATAAAATGTACGGGAAAACGGGAATAATAACTAGTAAGTGCGCTATTTTAAATGACCTCACAAACTGCAAATTCGGACCAACGACACATTTTTTTAAAAAAGCCTGTGCGTATTTTTAGTTGCTATACAACGTGACTGCCATGATGAATGGCTTTGTTTTGCAAGTTCATAGTTTTTGATGGACATTCGGTTCTCATGAAACCACTGACTGAACGTAGTTGAACATAGTTGGTGCATTTGTCCTCTTTTGGTTCAGACTATTCACTGCCATTTAGCACATATCCCCTCAGTGGAATATTTTGTAGGGGAAAAATTCTAATTTCAGTGCTGAATTGGTGCAACAGATGGCATGGCTCAAAGTCTGACTCTTGTTTTTGTGTCAAATTTTAGCCTCAGTATCCTCAACAAATACCTTACTTGGCTCAACAGCAACAAAGACAACAACAGCAGACATACCCTCAGCCGCCTACTGCAATGCCGCGAATGCCATCATCTCATCCACAACCCATCCTTCCCAAACCAGCTTCAGCTGAAATGTTTGGTGCCTCTACTGGCCTGAGGTACACCAGTAACAATGGAGGTGATAGTCTAGCAGGTCAGGATTTTGTGTCAAACAGGATGACAGATCAACAACAGATTGCAATGCCTTCTGCACCAGTGTCGTATGGAAACCCACCCATGGGACGGATGAGCTCCTCTTCAGAAATGATGGCCAAGTATGGAGGAAGCAGCCAGGGTGGATACCAGCGAGGGAACCCTCCACCATTTCCTGGGTCTCTCCACTCACGGCACTCACCTTCTCCCAACATCACCTTGGGCTCACCATTGAGGAATGTTCCTGATGGTCAGTAAGAAATGTGAAAATGTTATTAACCCTTTATTAAGTGCCAGTAGTGAGCAAGATCAATTTTCTCCTAACAATATCCATACACTGTCAAGAGAGAAGTTATGAGATTTAATAAAATGATCACCAAAGAGAAAATGCTTTGATCTATCATCAATTCTCTCAACTATCATTCTTCAAGGAAATGTATGGAGATCAGTTTGGAGAATTTGTATGTGGATATTAAAGCTTAAAGGGTTAATAGGTTTTTAAATAAACCGGCTGGTAAGAGGCAACCAGTTGGCCAAGGATTTGGACTTTAAGTGACCAAGAAACAAATCCAGCTGGTGGTGACTCCAACCTTGGACTGTTTGGATTGTGAGTCTGACATGCTGACCAATTGATCCCTCTGCCTCTTAGGGTACACCTTAGACCTTAATTAACCCCTAAGGTCCAAGAGTGACCAAAATCAGTTTTCTCTAAGGGCCCGTTTACGTAGAGATGGGGGATCCCAGATAGGTGAGGTAACATGTGGTCAACCCCACCTATCATGTAAACGTGATCAAACTAAAATGAGAGATTATATGGACAGGCGGGTTACCTCACCTACCTGGGGTCGCCCACCTTCATGTAAACAGGCCCTAAGACAGCTCTGATACCCCCCCCTCCCCCCCCCCCCCCCCAGTGTGAAGAATTTGTAGGTGGATTTTTGATCTTTCAGGGTTAATGCGTAGTGATAGAAAGCTAGACAAACACAAAAGAGGTTTTCAGCCTTCCTAAAGCTTACCTATCATAGACTGCTTTTCAACATTTAGATGTTCCTTTATCTAGGGACACCACCCTCAGTTGGTATGGTCAATTTTGGTACAGACAGCCCAGCTACATCAGGCAGCATGTCAAACTACCCTCCTGGGAAGCTGCCTACACCATTTGGAATGGGATCTTCCCAAATGTCAGGATCAGGAGTATCTAGTGGCCACCTCCCATCTTCCAGTGTAGGAAGCTTACATTTCTCCACTGCTGGATCGAGTGTTGGTGGACCAGCTGCTGTAGCTGCTGCAGCAGCTGTGCTTGAGGCAGCCAATTCTGGAGCAAGATACCCCAACTCTGGTCCAGCTCCAGTGCAGCCATATATGAGTTCACAAGAGATAATGCTAGGTAATGAGGATCTGTCAGAGGTCTCCTTGTGGGGGGAGGGGGGGTGGTAGTAAGAGCAGTTAGGGTCTAGGGATACAGTCAACTATCTCTAAGGTGGACACCTTCAGGACCGGCCCTGACTGTCTGGCTTACAGAGAGTCAAGGTAATGTGACACCAGTAATTTTAAGAAACTAAAGCTAAACCCATTCGCAATAAACACATGTCTGTTAAACTTGTACAAAACAGCGAAAAACTGGAACTCTGTAACAGAAAAGCGGAATCACTTTCTCGTTGTAAAATGAAACATTCATTACAAGCAAGTGTTCACAGCCGGCTTTGTGGTTTAAATGCGTAAAAGTATACACTCTGTGGAGGAACACTACAAAGTCAAAAAATTTGTAATTTGCTGTCATGTGGAGCACCTACATTTGTTTTGAGGTCTTTTTTGCTGCATAAACAACTTCCCAATTGTCCGTTGACAGTTTCAAAAGTGTCACTTGCCTGTCTGAGAGAGGTGTCCATCTTGTAGAAAAAACAGCTTGGACCAACACCAGGTGTCCGTCTTAGAGAGGTGTCTGTTAAGAGAGCGTTGACTGTAAAGTGAGTGTGTACACACACTCTTGGCCAGTGTGAGCTTTCCACCTAACAGAGGTTTCTGGCTTTTGGAAGAGTCATGAACCATATCTTCTCATTTCAAAGTTGCAAGTAAGCCCCTTGAGCATTTATATAACGTTGAAATAGGTTTAAGGTTTAGTAGAAAGATAAAATTATGCTGTCTGGAAAGATAAGTAGAAAATGCTTGTGCTCTGTAGTTGCTGTTGGCATTGGGTAACCATCTTTTGTTTTGGTGCTAATACGACATCCTGCTCTATTTCTGCAGTTCCTGTGCAGTTAAAAATTAATTTGAACTTTTCCACAGGGCGTGTACCTTCCCCAACGTTGAATGAATTACCCACTGCCGAAGATGTGGAGGCAATGATTGAGTCTATGAGAGCAGGGGAGACATCCTTGTCAACTAACAATGGCGAGGAGCAGCCTTCACGTGGTTCGGCCCCACCGCCACCATCAGTGGCTACGGTGTCTGGTACAGTGGAGTCTTCACCTTCACAAGGTCCTCCTTCACTAGCAGCTCAAGGAACTACTGTTAATGGTAACAAGACATAAACTGCTTTTTTGTTAGTCTGGTCGTTTCGCTGTTCTTCAAGATTTATTTAATTCTCAGTGTCTCAGTATTCTAACAGTTCTAGTTCATGCGTCATTCAGACTTCTACATTTTGAGGATTAATAGTGTGATTTGCTGAAAAAGGAAAAACCCAAATATCCTGAGAAGAAATTTGCTCAAAGGATGAAAAAACACTTGGAAAAAACTACTTACCCGATGCGTGAATTATCCCCGGGTCTTTGTTTCTAAATCTGAATTCTTCTGTTCATGTCCACTGCTAACTCAAAACTGAATTTTAAAAACATAGCGCTCGAATGCAAAATACCCTTAGGGATTTAAGGGAGGTGTTGATATCGCCAATGGATTTAATTTATAACAGCCGACATTTTGTGATACCACCACTGGTTTCACCGCAAAATAAAAGCTGAGGAACGAGTACAGAAATTCCACTGATGACATGTTACTGCCCAGATCTGGGTAGTGCTTCTTATTGGTTGTGCCGTGGGTGAAATTTGCCAATCCAGGTCTGGGTAGTGACACATCATCAGGATGGAACCTCTGTGCTGGTTTTGTCAGACGTCATTTTGCTGGGAAACAAGTGTTGACGGTACGAAATGTCAGTTTTTCTCAGGCTACTTTTATGTCTGTATGCAAGTGTTGAATGTGTTGATTCATTTATCGGTCCTTTGGATTAATTTATGCATTTTTGTTGAATGGGGGTAGTTAATAGGGTTTATTATTAGATGGAATGAACGCGAAAAGATACCATTTCGTAATCTAAGAATTGAAGTTCATAAGCTTTCACCCCCATTGAAATGTGTAAAAGTCAATGATTTCTTTTTCCTCAGCACAAAGAGAGGAAGAAAATCTTATTGCTTGAATTGCATTTTAGTCTGGTCTAACTTGTGTTAAAAAGTCAATCTGTATTAAGGTGGCTCCCTAGAGTATTTACTAATAATCCAAGCTATCAAGCATACCTTACAGAAGGAAATCTAGTTACTTTGTCTTTGCGATTTTGTTCACGAGATTCACCGCTAAGGTTACCCATATAAGAAGGCTCCTTTATCAAGTTTCATTTTCTGGATTAAGGCTGTTGCCATGGAAACATCGCATCCTTAAACAGGCAGTAATTTCGTCATTTTTGCCCATTTTTCCTTAATATTTCTAATTTCCCGCAGTGAAATGTCTTTAAACTTTGCCACTTTATATGAACGATATTGCTTAACATTTTAAAGTGGAAAAAACATGGGGTCGTTAAGACGGTTTTGCCAATATTTTGAAATTTGTAATTTTTCTTAATAGAGGAGTTTAGCTCTTACAGATTTTGACAAAAAAATGACAGTACAAAGGTACTGCGACTGTTAAGAAATGAGGCGATTTTTAAAAAAATTTACCGAAGGAAACGCGAGAAATTCACGGTTAATTAACTGCGCTGATGTCACAAAAATCCGAAAAACACGCGTGGTTCGGGATCGTGTGAGCAAAATACGCACGCAAGCCATCACGCCCGCATGCACATAATGCACAAAGCTACTGAAAACATGTGGTTTCTTTGAAGAGTACGAAAGACATTGTTTTGAAGCCGTTTATTAGTATTATTACGTTGATATCTCTCCAGTTGAAAAGGAGAGATAGCGGATTCAATTTTATACCTAACACAGGATGTTTTCTTCGAAGTACTTTACTGTTGTAGTTAAAATTCGATTCGAACCGTGGTGGTCACTCGTGAGGATGGCGATCGTCGGAGATGAAGACAGTGATTGTTCAAGGATCGCAATAAGCCCTTCATTTCCTAATCTGCTGTACACTGTTTGCAGATCTTCAAATGTCAGCCCACTTCCGGATACTTTTTTAACCTTGTTCTTCTGTAGGGATAATTTCGACGGCGAAGTTTTTCTTTAAAAGTCTGCTGTAAAAGATGGCGCCGATCTATAAATCGTACATCATGTCCTCAGCTACACGTGCAAGACCGTAGGTCTTGACGGACAACTATTGCTTTCGTCAAGGGTCAATCTGTGAGTCTATTGCTTTCGTCAAGGGTCAATCTTGCATGTGCGTTGAAGGATGTTTGAAACAAGAAAAAATACAAGAATGTTGGTTTGTCGATGGAAAGGTTCCTTCGATTAGGTTGCAAGTTAAGTGGGAAACCTTTTTTCTGAGAAGTTTTTTAAACAATGTGATAGAGTCAGCAAGACAAAAAAAAATTACACTCCCTGTAATGCACTCCCTGTCTTAAAGCCACTTCTAGAATTACTTAAATCAAATCAAATGTAAGAGAAATAAAGTGACCAAGGAGCTCCGCCAGTGAAGACAATCTTCAGTGTTTGTTCGAGAATATTGGCTCAATCTTTCAGATCTTTCCACTGACTGTGAACCAAAGGCCAGAAACAGCAACATTGCTTCCTTCTGGGTCAGTGTACTTACTTCTTTGTTTTATATTAAGTAAAGTTTCCACTCACCATTTACTTCGACTATTTAACGTTTGTCTACTTTTGAAGCGAAAGAATTGATGTCTTTGGAAAATTTCTGCTTTGTTTTTACATACAATTTACTCTTATGGAGATCGATAGTGACTTGTAACCGGTGTAGCATTGTCTCCTCTGATAAGTGTTTGACCTACACTAATCAAACTTTTTGCACAATGAGCTTCAACAGAAAGTTAAGAAAGTTTTTTGGGTGGAATATTTCGAAACTGAGAGGCCATGTTTGTTTTAATTTTTGCGTGGATGTCACGCGGATTTTAAAGCTCACGCCATACTAGTGCTCAGGCTGCGCACGGCCAATTTACTCTAGGGAGCCACCTTAAGCAAATAGTTGGCCATTCCCAAGGGGTGACAGTTAAACACAGTATTGATTCCATATATGTTTATATACCTACCTTGTAGCTACAGATCAAAATAGTAACAGCGATACCAAACAGCTGAACAATTCAACACTCAGCATGCCCGGTGTGAGCAAAGATGACAACCCTCAATCTGTTCCTTCATCACCTCTTTCTACGTTTTCTGGTCTTTCTCCTGGGGTTTCTCCATCAGGTGTATCCATCACATCATCATTTGGTGATGCAGAAATTGACCTGGATGAAATCAATCCCTCACTGCCGAATAATCCCATCTCTATGGTAAGTTTCTAGGGTTAATGTGGATTCTTTGTAGAAGTAAAATAAAAACCTGTCAGTTAGAACCTGTTAGGCTAAAACTTGCCAGTTAGGCCTCCTCTATACAAGAGGAGGGGGGCAAGGGTGGCGCAGTGGTGAGAGCACTTGCCTACCACCGATGTGGCCCGGGTTCAAATCCCGGCGTTGACACCATATGTGGGTTGAGTTTGTTGTTGGTTTTCTCCCTTGCTCTAAGAGGTTTTTCTCCGGGTACTCTGGTTTTCCCGTCTCCTCAAAAACCAACACTTCCAAATTCCATTTCGATCTGGAACGCACGGACACGTTTAAACAAGGTCACATGATCTCTTAAGTGCTTCATGGGTAAAAAAGCAATTTACAATTTTTTATTTTTTACATGTTTAGCCTAAAATTTGAAACAGGTTCTTACTTTCTAAAACATCTAAAAAAATTATGTACACTTGGGGAACATTCAGGATCCTCTTTGGAGAGAGAGGTGCCTTATCACTCCATCTGCAATGTAATGGCATGCAGATTTTATATAAGCAATAAGCTGAGTACCAATGAATACTCTCAGATATGGTTATATTGTATATTTTTGCTTCAAAAAATAAGAACCTAAATAGCCTAAAATTGTGCTAATTACCATTTATGTATAAACCTGATTAGGCTAAGTTGGGAAAATACAGGTTCTTACTCGCCGGTTTTATACTTTAGCTCACTTTGAAAAAGAGTTGCCTCATGGGTTGAAAGTGACAATGCATGCACTTGCGGGATTGTTTAGGTTGCTGCAAAAGCAAGGCTGCCATCCCTGATCTTCTGGAATTTTCACAACATACAAAAACCAAGCTTTTAGCAATTATTGAATTCAGCTGTCGTATAATTTGAAGAACTATACAGATCAAGGAGACTGTTATCAAGGTGAAGGCTGAGGTGGATAACGGCACCCGAGATCTGCATAATTCTTCACATCATACAAAAGCCGAATTCAATAAATTGTTTTATTATACATTCAAAATATTTCTAAGGTCTTATCAAGATAACCCCCTCACAGTCTTTCTTGTAAACTCTAGCCTATTTCGTGGCGCAGTTCGAGGATATAAACAGGTGTTTTTATGTTGTAGATACTCTGTCCATCGAACAATGTTTTTTCCATTCAATTTTGGTCAGAAATTTGGCTGTTGCAACTTCAGATAGCCATGTCACTCTTGTACATCTCCCATAATGCACCTTATTTGCCCCCCAAATTTTGCATAACCTTTGTTTTTCATTTCTCCTGGGTATTACAGCTGTCCCAAGAGAAATTGAAAACAATGCTTATGCAACATTTGGGGGGGCTAGCCTGCGAAAACATCCGTTTCTCCTCGCTCTTCACCGCTGGGTACGTTTCGCGTGGAGGAACGTCTGTGACTCAGTGACAGAAATTCCGTACTGATGACGTAAAATCTGTTCAGAATCCGGTCAGAAGTGCTGATTGGTTGGCGGAGTAGTTACCTTGTTTTAGTTATTGGTTACAAATGACAGACAAAAGAAAACAGGCCACAAAGGTCAAATCTAAACGCAAAGAATCTCTATTAAAACAGTCAATATTTGTGGAATATAGTCTTCTCTAGAAGCATTTGAGTTTTGTTGGAGCGCGTTGGCAGAAGAACTCAACACTTTTCCAAAATCGACCATAAGACACATAAAATTGGACAAATTTATATTTGGAACCCCATGACTACCGGATTTATTATGTAAAACATTGATTTGCATTATCAGTATGGAATTTCCTTCACGCGAAACGTCCCCAGTGGCGAAGAGCGAGGAGAAACAGACGTTTTCGCAGGCTATTGGGGGGCAAGTAAGTTGCATGATGGGAGATGTACAAGTGGTGTATGAGTGCCAGTTTTTTAGTTTTTTGGTGAACAAATAGCTAGGCGGCCTGCCTGGAAAAGCAGCCTTGTTTTCAGGCAAATGTACCATCGATTAACCCTTTAAGTCCCAATAGTGACTAATGTCAATTTTCTCCTAACGATATCCATACAATGTCAAGAGATTGGGTCATGAGAATTAATAAAATGATCACCAAAGTAAAAATGCCTTGATCTTTTATCAAATTCTCTGAACTTATTCTTGAAGGAAATGTATAGAGATCAGTTTGGAGAATTTGTATGTGGATATTGGGGCTTAAAGGGTTAATATGCCATTGAATTTATTGCTTGCATCTTCCAAATGTGGTCAACACCAGGAAAAAGGCGAAATTGAACGAATAGAGTAGTCACACGACCTACATAGGGGAAACAAAACCATCAAGCAAATAAGATCTATTCAAATATCACCTTCTGTGGATTCCAGGCTATCACTCTTCTCAAAAGTGAGCTGCTTTTATAATCACACTGAGCTTTTTGCTTGTCCTGTTTTATAGTCTTCATATCAGTTTCCTTCATCGAAACACAACCAGCAACAGTATGACAAGGTATGTAGTTCAGTTGCCAATAATTTTCTCTCAGGACTTTGAAAACTCCTGAAAATTCCCCCTCTTTGTTTGCCTATTCCTTTATAATTTCATTGAGTGACTTTAATAAAAATAATTATTATTTACCGTATTTATTCGAATAAGCGCCGCAATTGGGAGAAAGAAGCCGCGGCTCTTGTGGGAGTAAATACGTTATTTCTTCTCGAGCGCTATTTACAAGTGTAGATCAATTTTCGTATTTTGTACTCGCGAAAATTTCGTCCATTTCAATATCTCAATATCTTGGACCTCTTTCAGACTTGATCAACGTTAAAACAGGCAGATGCCTGTGAAAGAAACAACTGACATCAATATTTTTGAGACTTTTTATTTTTTCCGAAATGATATTCCAAATAGAAATATACCTAGTATGTTTTTTCTACTCCCAGTTACAATGTAACTCTTCCATCCAAAGATCATTTTGCATTGGAGAAACATTTTTCGGGAGGGGAAGAAGGCTCATTCTTGTTAGAAAACTCGGTAACTGCAGTTACTGAATTGTGCCGATTAGGATCCTTTTTAATGAAAATATCATAGAGCCTTGGAAAAACTCTGTACATTTTTTAATGTTGGTGAATAATTTTGCTTTTTCAGTTCTCCAAGCTATATGAACTTTCTGATGAACCAGAAAGGAAGGAATTCCTTGATAAGTATCAGGAATTCATGAATAGTCAAGGTAACTTGGAAAGAGATCTTTAAAAAGCGTGGAGGAAAATGTATAGTTTATGTACTGGTTTGTCCGTGTTTACAGGAACATCCTAGGAGGCCCAGGGGCGGTCAGTCGGGTCGGCGAAAGTTTTCAAGAACGGGCGAGAGAGCCTCTGGGGTGCTGCTATTAAAGAACTAGTTCCACGACTCAATCGAGTGCTTGTCTCTGATTGGGCTCAAAAATCGGAAGCCAGTATCTATCGCGCTGCTTTAGTGATCTTCTTATAGGAAGGAGTTAACTTGCAAACTCGACTTTTCGCCGTACCTGTCTGGCTCGTGCAGGAGAGCTTTCAAAATTGAACACAGACAAAACGATTTCCTCTGAATATAACTCTACGTACCGATTCAGGTTATTAAAAGTTAAAACATTTGCGCGCGAAATCTTGTGCGCGACTGTTTACGCGTACTCGGCATACTTGTCAGTCACGTGCAAGAGAAAATTCTTCGCCCTAGTTTGTAGGTTTGTACTTAAATATTTCTCTTCAGTGACACAAGAGGATCGAACGAAACTGGTAGACTAAACTTGCGGAGTTGCATGCACAAACCTAGAAGTACACTGGTGTTTAAGAATACCTTCGATCAGTCCACAGTCTGATTTCTTCGGGTTGGTGCATTTTTGACTTAATTAGATTGCCATTTATTATGCATGCAACAATTTCCTTCTTTTTCTCACCAGTAGTTAACATGAATAGAGTCGGAACATTTATGCATAATAAATTTTTTGGGTTATACGGAAATCTTACCTTTCGTTTTGTTTTGCTAACATACTAAATTATGGGATATCTTTGATTTTGTGGCCCCCATTTTCTTTGAAAACTCGTCTGGAAGTATTCGACCCAGGCAGGTTCGGCGATCTTCGGCGAACAGTCGACTTTGCAGGTAAACTCCTTCGTATAAGAAGTTCACGACAGTGGCGCGATGGATGCTTGTCTTTGATTTGTCACAAAAAATCAAGCAGAGTCAAGGTTTCGAATGAGTCGTGGAACTGTTTTTTTAAGAGTAGCATCCCAGGGGCTCTCTCAACCGTCCTTGAAAACGTTCGCCCCCGTTTTTCTCAGCCCGACTGACTTCCTTTGGGTCTCCGAAGATATAACAGGAATAGCCAGCATAGAAAAGAAAGCGGGTTTTTTACTGTGGGCTGCCCAGTAACTTAAACATTTCATCCACAGATTTACAGTGATGTCTGGGCATTCAGCCAAGTGTTTGAAGTGTTTTCTACAAATTTTTGACAACTCTAATAGATTCTTTTATGATGCAGTATCAATCAAAGAGTCCCACGATGCGATTTTCACGTTACTCTTCTTTTTGAAAGATTTTCAATTTAGCTCTTAGAGTTGTACGACCCCGACTTCAATCATCTCGGATTTGAATTGGTTCTGCATTATGTGAAATCCAAGTTTTTTAGAGCACTTAGAGCAAATAGATGACGAAAATCTCGTTCGTCACTGTGAATGTTAGTACTTTCTTCTGCGGTATGACAAGAAAAGTTGATTGTTTTGGTTTTGTGTTGTGTTCAGTGAAAATCTCGATTGCATGGGAAATATTTTTCAACTACTTTTTGTTTTTATAGGCACGCAGATTAGCCAAGTTCCTGTGGTGGCAAGGCAACCTCTTGATCTCTTCAAGTTTTTCACTGTAGTCCGAGATAGAGGCGGTTTACAAGAAGTGAGTTTATTTAATAAAAACTCACCCCGCTGCGGCTAGCTACCTGTTTCACGCCCTTTCAACCAGCTGCACGTCTTCACGAAGTTTTTCCGCGTTTCCTTTCCCGCGCTTGCGTCTAGTAACAAGTTGTCCGCGTTAGGTACAGGCAAAATGTTTTCCCGCGCTTGGGACGACTTAGACTGCCAGATTGGTTACATATTTTCCCTCCTTGCGGACTGGTTACATGAGGTGCTTACCATTTACACAAACTACCTGGGTGGAAATCTTGTGCATAAACTTAAAACCATAAAATTTGACGTGCTGGGAGAAGAACCCGTAACAAAGTATATCCAAATCACCTGAACAAACTAAAAAAGTAGGAAAATTGAATCGCTTCAAATCACAGACCGTATTTTCTGAAGCTTCCCAAACGGAATAGCCTCCCACGCAGACGTTCTTAGGGGTTCGTCACGCGTTCCTGACTGCGTTCCTTGTGGGGCAGGAACGCGTGACGAACCCCTAATTACGTCTGCGTGGGAGGCTACAAACGGAATGGCACGAATCATATGATTTTTCAACCGGAATTTCCGGTTTTCCCATGTAATTGGTAAGTTCCCATGTTTTCCCGCGCAACGCTAGGACTGGTTACAAATTTTCCCGCTTGGGACTTGTGACTGGTGACGTGCTTTCCCTCGCCGGGGACTGGTAACTTGTTTTCTCGTACTCACTTGCAACCGTTGTTCTTCTTAGGTCGTGAGAAGAAAGCTATGGCAGGATGTCTTAGAGGCCTTAAACCTCCCTATGGATAATCCCAGTATAGTGAATAACCTTCGCAACCAGTATTCACGATACCTGCTCTCTTTTGAAATGAAACATACCAAGCAAAACTCCATTGATGACATAAAGATTAACCTTTTGGAAAATTCAGGCATTCCTCCTCCAAATGCTACTGTTACATGTTCGGAGGCAATTATACCCACAAACAGTCTTACACAAAGCCAGCGGGAAACTTCCTCCATTCACGGATCCTACAACTCAATGACAAACGAATCTCCTGTCGGTCTGCCTCCCAGCTACAACGCTAGGGATAGCTATGCGGAATCTAGCTACGAAAATAGCAGTAAAAGTTTTCCTGACCTTAGAGACAGTTCTCTTAATTTTCAAATGAAGCAACCGACTCCTCCCAATTCATTTGGAGTACCTCCGTATCCGTACTCTGGGGATAGGAGACAGAGCTTATCGAATCAACCCCAGGGAGGGCTTCCTCCGTACATGTTGTCCCAACGTAATATGTATCCGGGACCCCCTTCCATGTCGCCGTACTTTCAACAGTCGACTCCACAATCAGGGCATCCAGCGGCTAACTATCCACATTCGCAGTACCCTCAACGGGCAAGTCCGTCATTGATGGGGGCGCTCTCATCATCGCATTCCATGATGCCCAGTGCAAGCCCACAGGATAAGATGCATGTTGCATTGTGGGGCTCCCAGTATAGCCCTTCAACAGAGCCAGAGCACATTGTTGATTACCCTCCCGGGGCACACAGTGGGCGAGCTCCTCGTTCATCAAGCGGTCTTCCGCCCCAGTTCTCCCCAGCACCTCCGTATGGCTCATACCCAGGCCGTCAACAAAGCCAATATTCCGCCGCCACTCCGCCATATCGTCCCAGCCCCTCGCCGTCACCGTCGTCCCGGCAACCATTGGCGCAGTCACTGCAGGCGTCACAGAAGATGAAGTATCCTCACCAACAAGCAACGCAGCAACAGCAGCAGCAGCAGTCACAGCAAGCTGTAAAGAGGGATATGCCCTTTCCTAATGACTGTGTTGAGGCCACGAGGCCTGTCTTTACGAAGAAACGCAAGCTTACGTCTAGAGACTTAGGTATGTTTGGCAATATTTTGTTTGATAATACTTAAAACAAAAACGAAATAGAAGAAAGAAAAATTCTTTTACACAGATGAGTCCTTTAAAGGTACTGTCCAACGTCAAAATCCATCCAAAGCAATTTATGTTAACATGAACGTGTTACCCTGTGTCCACGCGAGTCCGTTAAAGAATTTTTGAAAAAGAAAGAAAAACAGCCTCCAAACGCTAAAAAAATAATTAACTCTTAACTCTGACCTAAGGATTGGTTCTGATAGGTAGTTTAGCATACACAACTTCACGAAATAATAGAGGGCTTTTTAAGATCCGACGGCGGCAACAGCAATTTCACATTTTATGGAGGATTTTAACAAGCGACAACAAAATTTTCTTTTCTTTTCTTTTGTTTTCGTAGGAATTTAATTCCAGGAGAGTTTGTCTACATTTGATTCAGTGAGTTGGAATGATCGCGATGAAGATGGTTTCAACTCAAATGAAATGTCAAATGAAAGTAAATCTCCCCGGAATTGAATTCTTGGGGACCGAACCCAAGTTAAGAATAAGAAAAAAAAATTCATTGTGGTGTGTTTACGTCCTCCATAAAACGTCCCGTGAGAGGATTTCTCGAAGTAGTCGTGCAGTGATGGCAAAGAAATGTTTAAAAAAGTGTGCTGTACGTGCAGAGTGGTGATTTTGCTTATTAAACGTATTGCTCTTCTGACTTCCTCGTTGTCGTTGCCGTCGTCGATGCTGAAGCTCCTTTAACCCCTTAAGCCCCGATATCCACATACAAATTCTCCCAACTGATCTCCATACATTTTCTTAAAGAATTAGTTGGGAGAATTTGATAACAGATCAAAGCATTTTCTCTTTAGAGGACATTTTATTAACTCTCATAGCCATTTCTCGTGGCAACATATGGATATTTGTTAGGAGAAAATTGATGTTAGTCACTATTGGAACTTCAAGGGTCAACTCCCGAAAACTGTAACGTGAGTTTATTCCTTTTGAAATGTTATCATTTTCAGGTCCCGTGGAAGCCTGGCGAGTTATGATGTCATTGAAATCTGGTTTGTTATCGGAGGCCACTTGGGCTCTGGATACACTCAACATACTCCTGTATGACGACAACACCGTAGCCTACTTCATGTTATCGCAACTCCCGGGTCTCCTGGAAAACCTGATTGATCACTTCCGGCGGTATCTGACGGAGATTTTTGGTGCATTTGACGAGAGTGAGATCACTGTGGGTGCTAAGGTGTTTGAGCCATCTGGGAAGGAGGCAAATGAGTACCAGCCAAGCACGGAGGAAGAGGACGAGATTGATAAGATAAATCAAAACGCTAAGCGGAGTTTTAGCGCCGTGCTGGTCGGCTCAACTTTTCAGTTTTCCAGGGAGGGATTTCAGAGCGGTTCAAGTAACTGGCTGATGGGCGGCGGAGATACAACTCTTCATATACAGACACATATGGGTTCTATGTTGACTGAACAGCAGTGCCAGAGCACTTATATGAAACCCGATACGGAATTGCAGTGTTCGGAGGATTTGAACTGTGGAAAAGTTCTAAGAATTTATAGCGAACAAAAACAGCTCTCTAGCATTGGAGAAAAGAAGTCGGAGGCTTTGTGTATGGACATGAATTGTCCAAGAGACAGGAAGTGTATGGTGAATTGTAAAGAACTTAAAAAAGAATCCTCTTGTCCAGTTTCGGTTAAGGAGGATTCGGAGTCTAAACCCGATTCTGTCGTTAAAACAGAAGAGGAGCAGAACGAGAACTCTACGGACGAAAACGATGATGAAAAGTTTACCGCTAATTTAAAAAAGGAACTTGATTTGGACTTGGACTCGGACCCTGAGGATTCCGAAGCCGACGTATATATTCAAAGAGAAGTTGTGGGTAAAATGAACGTGAAACAAGAACCAATTATTGAAGAACAATCATGCGGCAAAGAGGACGCTCCGCTCTGTTTAAGAACTGAGACCCAAGACGCTGTTTCACGGCGTTGTCTCTGCGTGTCAAACATTCTTCGAGGACTTTCTTTCGTTCCTTTAAATGACGCCGAAATGTCGCGGCACGCGGGTTTGTTATTGATCGTGGGTCGTCTGCTGCTGCTCCATCATAGACATGCTAAGCGCGTGCCTTATCGTCGTTCGTATCTCCAAGAGGATATTGAGCTCGAGTCCCCCAGCGATGATCGTCAAGACTGGTGGTGGTATTGTCTGGAGGGTTTGCGTGAGAACGCGTTGGTAATCATAGCCAATATAGCGGGCCAGCTCGACCTGTCCCTTTACCCTGAAGCAATCAGTTTGCCGCTTCTGGATGGACTGCTGCATTGGTTCGTGTGTCCTTCCGCTACCGCTGAAGACCCTATGCCGACAGCAACTCCGGGCACCTCGCTATCGCCGAGACAACTTGTTCTCGAGGCCCTGGCCAAGATGAGCATATTAGAGGCCAATGTTGACCTGATTCTCTCTTCGCCCCCGTTAACACGCGTCGATGAACTCTATGGCATGTTGGTTCGTCTGGTCGGGGAGAGAGGTAATCCAGTGACGCGAGAATTTGCCCTTGTTCTTCTGTCCAACCTTGCACAAGGAGAGAATTCCTTTGTTGGTTTCGGCGACAGCAAAGCGTGCATTTCCATGTTGTTAGAATTTATCGAGGATGCGGCCTCTACCTTGAGTGCTTATTCGGCAGGCAGTGCTCTGGCCCAAGCTGGTTTCCCTTCGGAGAACTTATGCGGTACAAGTGTGGACATGTTGCGAAGGGCGGCATCGACGCTAGTTTGCCTGGCCCGGATTCGCTCAAATCGCAAGCTCTTTCTACCCTTCCAACAGCGTATCCTGCGCCTTGCGATATTGAAAGTCTTGGATAATATGATAACGGCTCATTTGGCCGAGATTCTGTTCTATTTATCAAGGTGATCTTCTCAGTGCTCAATGATGAGGCACAGTTCGCTCTCCTTTAATTTTGTTCGTAACGGTGGAGGAATCTCCAAGCAGTTAATACCAATTTTGTTCTCCAAGAACAAGTCCGTTTTGTTTGTTTAGGTATGTAGTTGTGGCCAAGCCATACAAAATAGATAAAAGGTGTGTGCACTGATGTTTAACCACGTTAATGAACAGTTGTCTTTTCTCGGCGATGATTTATTTTTCATTAGTTGTAAAACTTATCTTCCGGCGACTACCGTACAAAAGATACTCGACATTATTATTTTTCTTCGGTTTTTGCGATGTTTCAGTATTTGGGCCTGGTTTCAAAGGTTGGGAGTTTTCTTCAACCATTTCCTGTGTTCCGCAACTTTTTCTAGAGCTCTCTCATTTAATCCGCCTTCGACCGAGTTCTCCGTTAAACCGTTAAGAAGTCCTCCGGTACTAAGGAGTGGTTTCAGAAAACTTGCACTGTATCTTAACCGTACCTTGGGGGTGAGAATGAGAATATAAAGTAAGCAGCGAATTAATTGTCTTTCTAATACGTAATCGAGCGTTACTTTTTTAATAGCAACCAACTTTGAAAACAGAAAACCAACAACAACAGCAACTCCGTAGGTATTTTGTAAGGCAAAGAAAACAGGGCACAGTAAACAATGATTTTTCTGTTTTTGTTTGCTTCGATTTGAGAATTGTGGTCAAGCACAAAGTGACTTTTGTATGGTAGTCTCTTCTTTCTGGAGTTTCAGCTGCTTCATCTTTCTTATCCATATGCTCGTGTCTGTCACGTAAGCTTTGCTGGCGGTCCTCCATGAATATAAGTGAAATTACTTGGTTCTTTTTTTTTCGCCGAAGGCCATGTCGTTTCCAACAGTGTTCTCGCAAGCCTCATTACAAAATAATGCTCATTATGCTGCAACCGGCTAATTGCTAACTCGAGAAGACTGCTATTAAGACTGTTGAAAAGTTATTATAAAGCAAGTTACTAAACGTTGTAATATATGTAAAGTTTAGTTCGTCCACGACATAGTATTTCTGAAAAAAGAGCCTTTTGTAGAATTGACGAAACAGAACATGGAAGTTTAAAATTAACATTTTTTGATATTCCTGTAGAGATGACGTAAAAAGAGGCACCGTATTGTTTGATATGAAAATTACATGTAAAAAAACGCCTCGTAGGGTAAAGTGTAAGAAAGTGTTAATTTAGCTAGAGTATATGTGGAAAGAAGATATTAAAATGCCAGTTTTTGAAAACTTTGTCAGTCCGATTTTCTCTGATGTGAAGTGACTATTGAATGTTTATCAACAAGCCATTTGCACGATGACGTCGTTTACCACTACTACCAGAAGCCTTCAGGGTGTTGTTTTCTTTGCAATTAGTGGTTTTGTTATGTATACCTCGCTGGGATTACCAAAGTTAAAAATGTGAAAGGAAAAACGAAGAGGATTCTGGTCGCAGTAGTTAGTGACGCCATCGTCCAAATGGCCTCACCGAAGTGGAGGTAAATACCTACCACTTTAGCCGACCCTGGGTTGAATAGTTGTTTGAGTGTATACAACGCAAGGTGAAAAACTAGTGGACGGACGAATTACTCCTTAATTTTGGCGCGAAATTTCAGCGTTAATTTGTAATTTCACATGTGAAATTTCAAAATTGCCATCATGGCAACCTTCCGTACGTCTCAGTGTCAAGATGGCGACGAAGTTTTAAAATGCCGTGAATGAAGATGTCAAGGCACAAAAAGACGCTTTAGAAAACCTGAACACACGAGAACATCAAGAAGAACTCTAACAGGTATTTTGCAGAAAAAGTGTGAAAACTTCTGAACTTTTTAAGCCAAATTTAAGGTCTAAACATTTGAGAGAGTGGAGTTCTCGATCGATACGATCCAGGATAAACATGTCAAAAACCCAAGTTTGCTAACGTAATTCGTCACCCATGGTATTAATAGGTAATCAAATGGTATACTCGTGAAATGAGGGAATAATTTCACTTGCGTTTTGTCCAAATCCCAATAATTAATTATTAGGATTTGGACAAAACGCGCGTGAAATTATTTCCTAATTTCACTCGTCACCATTTGATCACACATACATAAATGTTCAAAACGTTGTCGTTCTGTCGTGGTTCGTTGAGTATTACTTTCTTATATAGGGTAGCCTGTGGTCAGTTCAAAAGTCTCTCTCTGTAGAAATAAGGCCAGTGGTAAAATTTTCGTCCTAATTGACTCAGTTTACCCCGCAACAATGAAATACTGTACCGTAGCCGATAGAAGAAGTGACGGCAGTGTTTCCAAAAACTATCCCATTAGTGCTATTCGACACGAAACCGACCCAGTCTCACCTCCGAAATGGCCTGTTCAGTTCAGAGGCGGACTTAGTGAGGTGCCGAAAGGACCCCGTGTTCAGCTTTTTCTGTTTTTTTTTTTTTGAAATTTATTTATTCAAGTGTTGACATTTCCAATGCTGTTGCCGGCTGGCAGAAAAGTTGTGCTCTCACCCGGCGTAATTTTCTGCGGCTTCCTGTCATTGGGTTATCTAATCCGTACCCTACTTAGACGTATTTTATTGCACTCCCAGATTATGGCTCCTGTAATCCCTCTTAATTGATTACTTCGTGATGTTTTATAGGGGGCATAAGGTCTCGAGGTTCCCTCCCGTGAAAACATGACAGACTTGTGCACAACTTTTGCTCGATATGATCCTTAATTATGCATTCATATCTACCTTTAAGCTCTACCCAACAAAATCAGTGGGAACAGTAGAATAGTGAATCCGGAAGGTTGAATGAACACGACAAGACAAAATGGCAACAACTTCCATGGTACTAGGCCTAAGTCACGGCGTTTTTACTGACCGGTTTAATTTTTAAACACATTTTATGCACTTTTTTTCGCTAAAGCAAAGACACCGCTCCGTCTATGAGCGCATTTGAAGTATAAGATATCAAAAAAGAAAAATACAATTTTAAGGTCTGTTGGTTATTAAGACTGGTTTTGTGGACTTAAATATATTCCAAATTTGACCGAAAATGGTTCTCAAAATAAACTGATCGGCGAGAAATCCGTGACACAATAGGGCCATTTATACGAGGAAAAATAAGACGCGTCTTACATAAGACGCGAACTGTACCATTTATACGAGCATGTCTTATCTAATAAGACGTGTCTTAGCTAAGCCGCGTCTTATTTTAGACAAAATGTGCCGTTTATACGGAGAGTTCGCGTCTTATTTTTCCTCGTATAAATGGCCCTAATAAGTACATGAAAGTTAATTACTTGCTGAGAGTTTGTGGACTCCCTATAGCGGCCAACCAGCCATGAGTGAGTACAGTCTAATACCCCCGTCTCCCCCCCCCCCCCCCACTCCCTCCATAATCCAGGCCACTACTATACCTATCCACAGCACCAAACACCTTTCCAGCCAAAGCCCTGCAGTTAAAGACTCTTGTAAACGACCACCTCTCGTAAGCCCAACCGCGACCACTTTTTAGGGTGTAGGTTTTTAAATTTTTTTATTGTTTTTCACCTTTTCTAAGCGACCACTCAACACATGGTACGAAGATGAATTTTTAAATAAGGAACTTCAGATATCGTAACGTAACGATCGTGAACGAAAGAACTAACTTGAAATTAGGTTCAATGATCCGCTTACAAAATGTTTAGGAAGCAGACTTCTTCCCAGAAGAGACCCTCTGTCAGCTCGATTCTCATCTCGTACAAGCGACCACCTCGAGCAAGCGATCACTTAATGTTAGCATTTTGGGTGTATGAACTAATCACTTACCACCCTAAATTGCTACTCCAAAAGAGCCATCCCCGCAAAACCAATCCAGAGTCACATCGTAAAACAAATTAGAAAACGATTCGTTTATCATACAAAAGTCAACGTCTGCCTCATGTCAAGAATAATGTGGGACATAATTTTTGCATTCTTAGAGAATCCACAACCTTCCAGCTGCCATAATAACTGTACAAGGCAAAGAAAAAAAATCAAGATAGTTAAGCTCTCTGTGGCGTCGTGGACAGTTGTCGTGACCAAATCTAGAATCAATCCTGGGAGAGTAACCTGATTTGTTCTGTTTCAACATGGCAGAGTTACGCACCAAATGTTTCCACAAATGGTTCGGAATGTGTCTTTCACTCTTTATCATTCGCTTAAGGTCGGCATGAAAAATTGCAAAATATATTTTGATTGATCATTGGGTTAGTTCCATTTTTTCGTAGTATTCTACCCCTGTGTATGGGACCAGTACACCTTTGATATTATTCGCGATCTTTTCTTTGTTTAATTCGCAGATCCCTTGTTCCCTGTAGTAGTTGAAGGACTTGCAGTTTCGGTCACGTGTACAGAATAATGAACAGGCTACGTCGTTGACAAGGGCAGCTGTAGACATCACATGACCTACCAGACTTGCGTCCCTTTGGACAAGAAGAAATAACGCGATTTTTCTCTCTGAAAGAAAAAAAAAACTATAAACGATCAGTCAACGGCATGAATAAAAATAAACTCAACACCCGGTATTTCAGACACACTTATTGCCCGGAATAGCGAGAGTCCGACATGGCTTTAATAATTTCTGGGTTGCAATTTTTGTAATTCAAATGTGCTAAACACTGAAAGAAAAGAACCCATCACACGTTTCAAGAGAAAAAAAGCCGCTGGTTAGCACATCAATATCAACAGGAGATAATACATGAAATATCCCTGGAGCTAGCCTCCCCCGCAGGCACATATAGGGGAGCTCGTTTTTCATCCCTCCCCGTCCCACACAGGCGTTTTTAGGGGAGTTCGTAGACTACGCTGGAGCAGGTGTGAGAAGAAATTTCCTCGAAGCATTAGTATTAGAGAGGTAACGTGCAAGTACATGTAAATAAATGAATGAAAAATGAAATAAAGAAATATATTTTAAATCCCTGACTTAACTAATCCTCCGACGCCCTTCACAAACCGCAATCAGTCTAGAGAGAGTTTATAAATTCTGATAAAAGTTATAGCGTTATTTTGCTTATAATTGAGTCTCTCTTAAACTTCTTCATCAGTGGAACTGGGGCATTTATTTCGTAAGATTGACTAATGGCAGTTCGTTCAAATGGAAAAAGCTCTATCACTATACTTTTCAATATTAACCTAGATATACTATATCTAACTGTGCCTGTGATCGTAAGTCAGAGCACAGTAAACGAAGTTTCGACATGTAGTACTGATATGTAGACAAGGTCACCCCTCCAACTTCTCACGCTTCACGTTAGCGCACGATCTACGCTCGTTCTTCTCAGTTTGCGATGAAGCTAAACAGTTTGTAAGTCTTTAGCAGGTTCCTGGTTTATCCTAGTGCCGAGAACCCTTCTCCGCCTGCCTTCTTACCCTCTTTAACTCCATGAAGTACCATCTACCCCCAAATACATGACCGTACCTGGTATCTCGCTGTACAAATCCGGATTTAAGATGGGCTGGTATTTGTTCCCATTCGGCTGACGCACCCCAACCCCGAGGTGATCTGGTGGGTTGGAGTCCGCTTTCATGATGGCTTGCATGAAGTAGAACTCACCACTGACCAAGTTTATCGGGGATGATACCTGTTCAGCTTTTCTAAGAAAAAGAACTCTATCTTACTGTTCGTTCATCACAATATACCTTATTCCGGTATTATAAGTACCTAATGGCTGATCAGTGCAAGGTGGGGTGAAATACAAAAGTTTTTACGAAAATGCAAAGCTAAAATCTGACTTCAATCATCATACGAAAAGTATCTTTTTTTAAAGTTTTATTAAACTTTCGTTAATAAGGGGTTTTCCCGTTCATTAATTCGACTTTCATATTTTGTACTGTCCAATTCCAGACGTATGGGTGAAATCAAGTTTTGAAAAGGATTATAAGAAACTTTACGGACTTTTATAAAGTCCAGCTCGATTTAGTATGTTGTACGTTTAGGCCTTGTTAGAAGGAAGTTCCAAATGTATTGTCGAGTCAGGAAAAAATAAGACGGGATCCACTACCAGGAAATTGAGAAACTTTAATTTTCAGTGGACAAAAACCTTTTCCCTGCAGAATAATTTAAACAATATTTCATCTTTTTTACATTTTTCAAGGGCTAAAGATGTAATAAATCATCTGTAGTAACACCAAAGAAAATTTCTCGTGAAAGTCTGAGAAAATGAACGTCAAATTTCACAAGAGTTGTGATTGCGTAGGTAAAATTCTGCAAATTTCATGTGTAAGATGTAACTTTGTGAAAGGTGACATTCATGCATTTTCTCGGGTTCCCATGGGAAATTTTTTTTGGTGTTACTACAGATGATTTATTACATCGTTAGCCCTTGAAAAATGGAAAAAAGAACGCAATATGCCTTAAATCATTCTGGTACAAGATTTTTGTCCGCCGAAAATCAAAATTTCTCAATGTCCTGGTGGATTCCGTCTTAATTAGCTCAGAATATCCTAGCCTGAGAAAACAGCCAACAAATCGTTAGGCCAACACTGGTTCCAAGAAATCCTTAAACTTACAACAAATTGCTTAGATCACCATCATGTACTAAGAGAAAAGTTTTCAGGGCAAGGGGAGTCGCATTCTCAACCGAGTCAGTTTAGCGAGCATTTATATGAGAAAAAAAGTTGACCACTTTGCCCACCGTACCATCACCGAGTTGACCAGTTTGGGCGAGCTAAAGTGTTTAATGGAGGGAAGTTGGCCCTGCTAGGAGAGTGATCTTACCATAGCCCACGGAGCCTACGTTTTGTTTATCATGTGAACTGATGTATACAGTTTGCCAATTTTTGTAAGGGTAGCTCCTGGACCGGTAGGCGAGTGACTCTTCTACCCTGGATATAAGATATGCTGATACAGGAGCCCATTGGCTAATGTCCAGGTACCCGGCTTGTTCTATTCTGTCTACACTGGCCATTCTAAGGTTACACTTGAGATTTACCCGGTGATTCGTTGAATTGCACTATGGGATTGTTTTTGGTGGACGATTAACAATAAGAAGCTTTTAAGCAACGATGTTTTTGGGGAACTCACGTCAAACGAAAGTGGACTTTTTGCATTCTTGGGCAGTGGTTTTACCAAAATTCTTGGGAAAATCGTATCTATAAGAGTAAAGACACTTAGCAATGCAAATTTGCTAGCATCAACCCTTTAAGCCCTAAGAGTGATCAGCAACAAATTTCTCCTTGTAATATCAATACTTTGTAAAACGGAGTGGTCATGAGAATTACGGACATGATCACACAAGATGAATTTACTTGATATTTTATCATCTCTCCCCACCGCTTCTCTAGGAAATGAGCAGGAGTAACAAATGAGAATTCAAATTTTAACTCTTAGGATCCAAAGGGTTAAGACAAGTTAAAAGGGAAAAGGCCTCACTTTTGATCGGTTGTCGTGCGTATGCGTCGCCGAAAAAAGGTGTTTTCTCAGGCTCC
>OZ037992.1:42552919-42610419 GCA_964035705.1 Porites rus
CACTTTTTACAAGCCGCAGTGGTTTAAGATCTGTTTTCTGGACTTTATTATGATCAAGAAATGCTGCGGTAACGACGTGGCTGCATTTGCGAAGTTGTCGCATGTAGTTATATGCACGTACAGCGACCGATGGAAATATGTCAGCGGTCGAGAAAGGTTTCTTTGCCGTAGCCACATATTGGCGTTAATATTTGTCGATTTGTGAAGCCAGGTGGTTTGAGGTAGGTTATGGCATCGTTATCACCGAATAATTTGTGCAAATGTTGGTAAAAACCAGCCCGAAACTCTGGTATCTTTCATCATCGTTGGCAGCTTGTTTACAACCTACAGCGGCCGATTTTGCAGTGTACCATATCTTGATCAGAGATCTCTTTTTGGAACAATTTCTTTCATTAAGGAATTTAATTTTGACATAAAATAAATCAAGAATGCTAAAACTATCCGTTTTGTTGCTGGTTGGCACATGGTTAAGTTTTCCTAGAGACTTTCTACACCAGAAATTCACACAGTTGTTGTCTTTCTCTGCGATTTGGCATCGTCGTGAAATGTAAACTGCTTTCCAGCTTTGTACTTTTTAACTTCTAAAGCTATGGCAGTCGCGAATTGTGACGCTCAGTAATAAAATGTGGAAACAAACGCTTTTAATATTAAGAAGGTCTGGGTAAGTAACTTGTTCTGTTTTTTTAGCCTTTCTAAAATCGTTGTTTGCAGAAAAATAGCGGATTTTGTTTACGGCTCGTGTTCCGGATGCCTTTTTCTATGGGTTTACCGGTATGATAAACCATAGGTTTTTGACAAATCAGATCACGCGTACTATCTCAGCTATTTTATAAAACGTAAATACACAATTCACTCTTCGAACTGCTAGGTATTTATGAATTAATAAACTTCAAACTTTCAAACTTTCAAACTTAAAACTATGGAGAATTTGAAAGTGGATATTGGGGCTTAAGAGGTAAATAAGCATATAGACTAATTATAGAATCAAAAGTGAATCAAAAGAGACAATTGGACAATCGTACGATGACGTCATTTTACTACGACTACCAGAATCCTTCAGTTTGTTGTTTTCTTGTGGACTTTAGGGCTATTGGTGTTTAAACCCCAGCGGGATTGACAAATTAAAATAAGAAAGAAAAAATTATATGAATTGTGGTAGTTGTAGCCAATTGTCGTCATCGTGAAAATTGCCTATTATGGGATGCTCACCCGATAGAATGTTGTCATTCGCTGTCCATACTTATCTCCGATGCTTTGCCGTTCAAAATGCGTTATTGTATCCTTGATATTCGGGGTCCCCTCAAATTCTGACGAGGAAGTCAAATTAAAAACGTAGCTTCCCGTAATTGATTGCCAAATCTCTCTTGTAACACCGTGACTGAGACCTAGTTAGAACGTTGGTACAAAAAAATTCATAACAATGGCTACCATATCGTGTTAATTGACTTCCCTTGTAGTCGAGAGGAAACATACCCTGGGTGCCAGAGACTTTTCTAGCGCGGTTTCCGGATAGTGTCTTTATTTGTTTTTCTCGCGGCTTCGCCGCTCGTGGCTTCGGCCTACGTCCGAAGACGTGTCGGCCTTCGGCCAACACCGAAAATTCCCGCCGCACGCGAGAAAAACCTCTGGTACCCAGGGTAGAGGAAACACAGTTATGTAAAAAAATGTCAGTGTGTGAAACCCTGTTAATTCACAAACGTTTGAATCCATCCAATCCTCTGGGCCAACTCAGAGGCGTTTCAACTCTAAACACAAACTTCATACACAAGTTGCTGCAGAGTTGATTAGAATTTTATGTGTTTGAATGCTTGTGGAGGGCAGGTGATTGTACTCCAGCGCATATAACAATCACGAATGCCAATTTTACTGCATATACATGGTGAATTACAAGAATAAAAAGGAACTTAAGCTCGCAATTTAACGACTGAGTATATTTTTGTGTAGCTATCGAGGCACGGAAGTAATTTTCTAAGGCAATTACGACTGTTTTCATCTTACCTTGAGCACAATTGATGTCTTTTCGCTATTTAGAAAGAAAACTATATATAAATATGTAAGAACATAAAACGTTCTGCTTAACCCTTAGAAAAACTGACAAGAGAAATCATTTGCAGAAATTCTGAAAGTCAGTTCTTACCTGTGAAAGAATAAAGGTAAAAAACCACAGCACGCACGCTAAGTTCTCACAAGACGACATTTCCAGTTCAGCCGCGTCAGTTTTTGCACATTGGCAGCTAGTGGCGATAGAACGAAAATCGCGATATATGGAGTTAATCTCTATTTTGTGAGAAAATAAGTACTAGCGGATCTCAGAGAATCTCATTACCGGAACTAGAAAAAAATTCGAGAAGCTTTCGCTTTTATTTCATTCAAACAAATCGGAAAGTTAATTGATATTTCATCGCCCAGGGTTAAAACAGACGGTTAAAACAGACGCTAATGTAGCCAGTTTTTTTCCTGTAAAAAATAAATCGCCTACTTCGCAATAAAAAAAATTATTTGAAAGCCAATGATACCACAGAAGTAAGCTCTGTACAAAAACGCTTTTAACGGATACAGAACGGTGGGAATTTTGTTATAATTAAACAATGAGCCACATCTGTTAGGAGATAATTGCGAAGTGCTTTCCTTTAGTATTGACTCGGCTAATGGGTTTGGTCTCATTACTGAACTCGCAAAATGGATTTAAGAGCTAGATGTGAGAATTTCTAACTCAGAAAAAGCTCTATTGTTTTTTTAATTGTGTATCAAATAATCTAATACTTTCTAACAGTTGTATCATAAGAAACTCAAGTTTAACATTCTCTGCTTTTAAACAAACGGAACCCACTTACTTTTTTTCTGAGTTTATTTCAAGCCTTTGTAACGAAGCGGCTCTAAATTTTAATATCGTCACGAATAACAGTTTTAATTTACACGAACAGAAGTTTAATAAAGAGAATACAGTATTGTGACAGTTTGGCGCCGAACAAAGAATATCTTGCAGGGATTAAAGTAATCAGTGATGACGTCACAGCCAATCGCCGTACAACATGGGAATATTATTCAATAACAACGTAGTTATTGGAAACTGAAACGATTTTTTAATTTGATGTCTTTTTTCTCAACACTTAATTTCCAGTTCTCGTGAAAAGAAAATCGTTGCGAAATATAAACCTGACAAGAGACAAACTCACATTCAGTTTCAACAATGAGTTCATTTCTCGCCTTTCTCTTTTGACCAAATAAATCATTTGCAAGTAATCTATTAAATATGGCAGTACTTTTCGATCTGTTTGATTCTTTTATTATTGGTCAGGATTCTTGGTACATGCTTTATCTTACTTTTGTTATTTTCTGTTTAGTTTTGACAACTTATTTTCAGATGTCAGACAGCAACGTTAACCTAGCTCGTGGAAGGTAACAGTTATAAACAGCACATTTTCGTTTATAATCGAGTACAAGAGTTTCAGTTTTGCTTCTATACTTGAGTTATTCGTCAACTAGAATTTCTGGTCAGAGTAAATCAGCTGAGAAAAAGCTGAAGGAAAAAGAAGCTTATTAGAGCTAAACCCTCGAAAAGTAAATCAGACCGTCGACTCAGTACAGACAACACGTAGGGGAACTTTATTAAAGGCGGCTTAATTTCGCAACTCGACGTCTCTTTCTTAAAGATGACATATTCTGGCTTCCGTATTTAATTATATGGCCTGTATAGTGATATCACCAACGCTTGAGATTGGAGTTGTAAGTAATGACACTTTATATCTAGAATCAGTCAGTAGTCGAATTTCATAGCAACCGTGGTCAATTAGTTTCTACCATAAGATCTCAAACATGTTAGGCTTTTGCGGTAAGACTGAAACCAACCCCGATTTTCCGACAATTTAGTCAGCAAAGTTAGTTATTAAAGATTAAACAAAGATAATGGACAGCCAAAAATCGAAAAATCTCTGTTCTTGCATGTCTTTTCGAGAAGCGATAAAGGGTGAAGTCTAGGGACGATTAGATTGCTCCGAGCAAGAGAATAGTGACGTCATTTTCTTTTGGCATGTTCAGTCATTTGATCGTTCAGAACGTCAACAACCGTCAGAAAAACGGTACGTTCCTTACCATAAAACATTAAATTTCTGTAGTTCTCGCGTTGAACATATGTCGTCTTCTCTGCATGTGAGTGTAAAAACGTAGTGAGTTATATAAAAGCCTGCTGTCAGTTCAATTTGCTCTTTTTGACATGTTTCAATTCGAGCTCGACCTAGTTCTCTCTCCTTCC
Organism: Porites rus; assembly: GCA_964035705.1. Classification (NCBI taxonomy): domain Eukaryota; kingdom Metazoa; phylum Cnidaria; class Anthozoa; order Scleractinia; family Poritidae; genus Porites; species Porites rus. The sequence continues at coordinate 42,557,172 of OZ037992.1, forward strand.
AGAGGCTCTCATTAGCATCGCTTCCCCCTTCCCAACATTCCCCGCACTCTTTACTTCCCTTTCTCCTGCCTCTGGTGAGTTGCAAAAAAAAAAAAAAGCCTCCGCTGTAGTCCAAAAAAAGGTTTAAGAGCTGGCAAAGGAGACATATTTTGTCAGGTTGAGGATGGAGGTGAGTTGTCAAGTATTTGGATCCTTTTGCTATATGTCATGGCTTCCTGACGGACGTTTTGTCATTCCTTGCACACGCGAGTCCTCTAAAGTTTTTAAAAACATCCAACTGTACTTTCGGTATTTATGGCTTCCGTTGAGACGTGAAAGATATTCTCCATTTACGAACTAATCCATTCTGGGGACTGTTTTAAGGTCTAGACGCTTAAATATATCGCTCAAGCGTAAATAAAAAGATCACTGCTCGTATCAGTGGTGTTAAGCAAGCTGTTTTATTTAAGATCACTCCTGGTTGTATATATTAACCACGAGTTTGCAATCTCCCTTAAAAACTAGACTTAACTGAGTAACCATATTACTCAATTAGAATTCTTTAAATAAAAAATATAAATATTTACTTCAAGATATCAGCATTTTCAGGAAATCACAATTTTTTTTGTAGCGGTTATGTTCAACTCCTTGATATATTTGTTGTTCCTAACTACACCTTACCCCACCCTAGAAAAGTTATTCGAAGATCTTTCGAGGGTGGTATTAGAGAGTTATAGTATTTATTCGAATAAACGCTGCGGCATATATTAATTTTTTTTGGCATTTTCAAAGGGGAAACGCTTTAAGGGCTGTGTTTTTTTTAGGATGGCGCTGATTTCCAAATCATATTTCGTAAATCACTGACACTTATTCGTATATATTATCCTGAAAATAGAAAGATGCTTAAAGTTCAACGCAATGCACTCTTTTTTCGGGGAGAGAGAATCGTAAGTGTCTGGACGGTGTAAATTAATGCTTAGTATCGATAGTTGCCGAATTGTTCTGAGTGCTCTCTTGGTGCGGCGTTTATTTGTGGGCGGTGCTGTTTATTAGTAATTTTGCTTCCCCCGGCTGCGGCGTTTATTCGAGGGAGGTGTTTAATCGAGTAAATTCAGCAACTGCTTTTTCCTCTGCCCTTGTCGATTAGATCTCTTAGCCCCGGTGGGATGCGTTTGTTTTCCCATAAATAGTTTCTTTTGAAAAAAAGTCATTTTCAGTTCCAGTCTGGTTTTTTCTGTTGCATTTCCTTCGTGGAGATTAAAAAGGGAAAGTTAAAAATCTTCATTCTTGAATCTGTCAAAGTTTGATGACAAGAAATTGAGTAGCTGTTTGTCCATGTAACGTTTTGGTGGCTCTTTTTATTTGGCCGTTTCTCTTGATACCAACCAACATATCATGAGGTTGTTTCCTAAAATATCTGTGGGATGCGTACGAATGGAACGCGTTTTGCTCATGGGTCTCCTTGAACAATGAATCCCTCTTGTTTTGATTACGCTGAAATAAAATTGAAAGATTGAAGTGACATTAAAAGGTGTCTATTTAAATAGGCCGGGTGACTTAAGAAAAATAGGCCATGGGTGAAAATATTTTCACTAACTTGAAACTGAGGGGGTGGTCGATGTTCTTAAGTGTTTCTTATGAGGGGGGAAATAGGTTAAAACTTGGGATGTCTCGAAAAGTTATTCATTTTTAACTAATAAAAAATATGCAAATATCTACGGCCAACAAGGCCAAAAAAAACTTTTTAGCAAATGTCAGAGCTTATGGGAAAAGGTATTTGACTTAATTGGTACAAGATAATTAACTATATTGGCATGCCAAAACTGTGTGGCTATTTAATATCCCATATTTTAGCCTCTTCGTTCCTTGTGAACTTAAAAAATTACTTATTACAGCTTTGTGTCAAACAACTCCTAATCATTACAGAAAACGGTACAAACAACAGAAACGAACTTTGAATATGTGTTAGGTTAGCAAGTTTTCAAAAGCCACAAATGTAATCCGTTTTAAGATTGTTTATTTATCAATGCCTTTTTTTTATTTGCAGTTTTGAACACTCGTTAATTGTTATGTTTTACCTGTTTTAATGACAGACACCACGGTTTGAATTTTCAGTGATAAATTTCGTGTCACGGTTCCTCTAAACCATATATAACAACCCTTCAATGATGCTACTTAAAAATTCTATGGTACCGCAAATGTATGTCAAGTGTTAATGATACTTCGAGGCTTTGAAAACATGTCTGCCCAACACTCCTTCTCCAACGACGTCGACGCCATATGTGGGTTGAGTTTGTTGTTGGTTCTCCCCCTTGTTCCGAGAGGTTTTTCTCCGGGTCCTCCGGTTTTCCCCTCTCCTCAAAAACCAACATTTCCAGATTCCAATTCGACCAGGAATCAGGTAGACGAAGAACCACTATGTGAATGTGCTACCCGCAAATCGTTATTTTATTTTATTTATTTATTTATTTATTTATTTATAACAATGATAATTTCTTCACTAACCAGTCCTCGAAGTGTCCCGTTTCTTCTCATCGTCAAATATCTTCCGGTTGTTATGCTCTTTAATCTGACGAGACTGGTACCAAAAGACTGCATCTCGAATACCACTAAAATATGGCAAACAAAAAAAGAATTGATCCGCATTCCCAACTCCACCTACCACTTCACTCTAATTTTGGCAAGAATTTCACCGCCGTTAAACGAAAGAAGTACTTCAAAGCTATCATCAGAAACGAGAAGGGAACTGGAACAGAAATACGTCCCGCAATTGGTTCTGGGATTGTTACTTGTGACGCGCCAGTTAGCAATTGGCCAAATTTCCTTCTCCCTAGTAACAGTCCCAGATGTCTTTCCGAACGTCAACTCGCCTCAGTTTCCTTTAAGAGGGAAGTCGCCAGGAGCCGATTACTTGGAGCCTCCGTATGTGCTGTACCCTTGAGTCAACCCATTCCCGTAAAGATTTATTTTTAGAACAGGCTTTCCCGCGAAATTGATGTGTTCTCGAGGACGTCCGCATATTTCTGTAGTGAGAAAAAAATGGCGACGAAAGAGGGAAATAGGCCAACAAGTTTACTCCTTGTTCCATCACCGTAGCCCCTGCCTCCGTTCCTTCCCTTACAACCCAGGAAATCTGGTTTCGAGTTAATATAAATAATATGTAATCTGGCTTAAAAAGTAATCGGCTCATGAAGTCGCCTATTTCCTTCAGTAGCCTGTGTACAGACGTCCCCCCTCCCTCAGAAAAAATCGGGAAAGGGGATGTCTGTGAATCGCCGTCGTTAATCGTGTTCCGGTATACATTTGCATAAATTATTTTTTTGTTCTTTCGCTGACAGTTGAAAAGGCACATGTAGGTCGAAAAATAGCTCTGGCGTCTGTGCACAGGCTAGCCGAACATCTTTACGCATTGCTACCCAAAAATCCAGATATCAGATCTCTGATTACAGTGAAGCCAGGTCAAGCGTACCTCCTAAGATCCTATTTATTATTCGAAAGTTGAACCGTTGGTAGTTGTAGATTTCAGATTCATCTCTGTGGGGATTCTTGCACGCGTAATGAGCCGTGAATTCACACGCGATTCAGTTACGAAATTTCTACTAGCTCAGTTCCCCTGAATTTGGCGTAAATGTCTTCTAAGACATTTAATCGATTCAAAGATTTTCAAGCTGACCAAATGCAGAGAAGTTCTCTCAAAATATTCACTGCTTATTCGGCATAAAGGAATGCCGATTTAAATTTGACACCCGGATTTGACACCAGCTGCGGGAACGACTAACGGATTCATTTTTTCAAATAATCAATTTTGTAATATAATCTGTTTAGGGTAAGCTTGACCTGCCTTGGCTGTTAACGTTGGATTTTGTATGTCTTCTCTTTTATATACAATACCGACCGGTACAGACAGACGCACCCGCAACCGGTGCAGCAAACATCGGTGGTCTTAACTTCTCATGCCTTTTCGAGAAAGCCGAAATACAAATACAAATACCGGTAAACAAATATGAATGTCCACAAAGGCTGAGCTTGTCCTCGGGGAATTTATTCTAAGGTTCATTCACCAATCACAACGCCGGAAATTATTTGCGTCATGGCAGTAACATTACAGCCAATCAGAGGATGTCCCCAACATTCCGGGGAAACGGGAACACGATTATCGTCGGCGATTCACAGACGTCTCCTCTCCCGATTTTTCCTGAGGGAGGGGGGAAGTCTGTACACAGGCTATTTCTTCAGTTGTGTAGGAGCTGCTCGTAAGGTTTCTCCTGATTGGTCGCAGAAAACAATGACATATCATTCTTTCAATTGTTTTAGTATTGTTTGGGGTCAGGGTTAGGTACCATTGGTGGCTTCTCTTCCGAGCAGCTGCTACAAGAAACCAGTTCCCTTTCGTAATCGGCTCGTTACCATTATCAACAATCGATACCACTTTTGGTAACCAAGCCTTTAGTCATGATAGAAGAAAATCGTTGGTAAGCACATACGACTATTATATTCCTCCATAAAAATAATCTGTAACTTGGAAGTTTGATGTCTTAGTCGTATAAAACGGCGTTGTAGTCGTGCAAACAACGGCAAAAAAAGACAAAAAAGCGTGCTGCAGGTGCAAACTTGTTTTGTTGCTAATTAGATCTATTGATCTTGATGCCATTTTCATTGCCGTCCCCGTTTAGCATTACACGATTTGTTTTTTTTGTTTATAACTGTTATTAACCAGAGCTTCACTTTTAGCCCTGGCTAAATCTATATATTACACTTAATTAAAGAGAGTGGCACGGAATAGTTGAGGTATTTTAAACTAACAAACTTTTGGCCCTCTATCTAAAATCATAATAAAAATAGCATACTATGTATGCAAAGTGTATATAGAAATATAAGAGCTAAATGATGATATTTTGTTTTGTTGCTTCCAGTTAAAGACAAAGTTAGATTTTTGATTCAGTTCATTTTTCTTGGACTTAAATGAAGAGCGTGATATCATCATCTTGGCTCGAGATATTTTTTTATGTTCCCCCCCCCCCAAAAAAGCCCCCAGGATATAAGCGCATCTGGATATAAGTTTCCCCCGATATAAGTCCTCCGGATTGAGCCCGTCCAAAATCCCTGTAGACATTGTATAAGCCCATGACTTATGACCGGGATCTTACGGTACTAATGTACAGATTGTGTTAAGCAAACACAAGCCCCAGTGAGTACAGAGACTTTTCTTCACATATTTTCAGTAAAAATAGCACGAGGCTTCCACAGATGTCTACTTCATACATTCTACTCTGTGCTCCGTTTTCCAACGTCCTTTCTTAACTAATTTGTTCATCGAGATTATCTTCTAGATTGGTGATAGACAAAATCATCAAGGAGTATAAGGAACCGCGACGACTACAGCTAAGAGAATGTCAAAATGGAAGAAAAGAACGCTTTTATGAGCGAAACAACCGCTCTGCACGTAGTACATCACACTTTTGTTTGTACATTTTTTAACGTCCATTGCGCGACTACGACGAGAAACTTCCTAACTGGAACTTAATGAGTAGTTTTATGAGGACGTCAACACATGCACGAAGACGAATTTTTTCGTGTCTGTGTTTGAATACAGACCTTAAGAATTCAACATCGCTAGTGAGGCTAAAGAAAGGCGATAAACTTTGAAAGAACGCAGAGTTTTGGTGCCGTTTTTGCTTCTTTTTCTTTTTTACTTCTCTTTGAGTTTCTACACAATACTTATTTCTGGCCAAAGTTAACGTAATTCAGAATGAGACATTTCTTAAAAGATACTGCGTGAGCTTCACTTTTGGCCTTGGCTAGGTATTACATAATACCATATAGTTCAATGGCAGAAGTTGTCTACTCACGGTCATGCACAACATTGTAGCTCTTACCGTATTTACTATCCTGATCAAGTGTTCCTTCCACGACTCCATTTGGAAGAATTTGAAGATGATATCCACTGCGGCAGAATATCTTACAGTGCGTTGAGGTGGTTGGAAGCTTCGTTATTTTGCGAACACGTTTCAAGAAATTTTCTCCTGAAGGTTGAGGCCATTTCTGCTTCTTGTAAAGGAACGTTTTGAATGATTTTTTAGGTTTGTGTCTGGTCGGCGGAGAGGGAACACTATCAGGCTTGCCTTCCTTATACTGCTCTTTGGTAACATTGTCTGGTTTTGCGGATGTACACCTCTCTGTGCAGTAACAGATTTCAAGCATCAACAGCAGTAAGCCTCCGAAGTTCATGGCTAAAAGCTTCTGAGATAAGAACATTAGACGGCTTAGAACCTTAAATGCAAGATGTGTTAACGAAATTGTGGCGATTTAAAGATTCAGTCCATTAACTCGGTTAACGCACGTCTTAAAGTAAATGCTAGTCCACATCATTAGGGGTAAAATGGCAAACGGGTTTTTATTGCTGCCCCCTTGACCCATATCTTCAATTTTTTGGAAGCAATTCAGTTCATTTGTTTCCACTAAGATCACCCCAGTGACTGGAAGTGCACCAGAGTTAAACTCCATTCTTCAAAGCCGACTCGAAGAATAGACTCAGCTAGAGATTACAAGCCCATTTTCGTTCTTTAAAAGACTGCAAAATATCTTTGAAGAAGCAATCTTCACTCAGACATGCAAGTATTTCGACAACAATAATCTTCTCTCTAAATTTCAGGTATTTCGGGTTTTTACACCGCTGTTTTCTACGTTGACTGATTTTATCAGTGTGACCGAGAATGTGGTATCTCCCCTAATAAAGCTGATCATACGATCCTATTAGCGAAATTCACAACTGTATTGGTTTAGGAGAATCAGTGTAACCTTTTTAGAACGACTGTGTCTGATAGAACACAGGCTACAGTTATGTAATAAGCAATGTGAACTCTGAAACAGGCTATATTCATTGCGGGGTTTCCCCGGGCTTCAGTGATAGGACCCATTTTTTTCTTTTCATATATCAATAACTTGCCTAACTGTAACCTTTTTTCAGATGTGCGAATGTGCCCAGATGATACTTAAGTCAGTTACGCCTCTAAAGACCTTGAAGAGTATTTAATCCCTTACGTATTCATGACCTAGACCATGTAAAACAATGACATGATTCAAATCATTTGAAGCTTTATGTCGTCAAGACTAAAACGTCTGTTTTTTGGGCCACGACACCAAATCCCTTTGTTGCCTATTCATGGATCAGGATAATTATATTGCCTTGAAGGGTATTCATCAGATAGAGGAATCTCAACTTGCAAGTGGATGAGACACTTTCTTGGTTCCTCACTAGTTTTGAGGTCCAAGGCGAGCAAAACTGAGTTCTTGCAGTATGTTTCAAACGACCCTTATAGCAATTTACAAACAATTGATTTTGTTTGGAGGGGGTATTTGTTCTTGTCTTTGCAAAAAACTTGAAATAAGTTATAAAATATCTGCACCTATAAAAGCTGGTTGTCATGTCAAAATAGATTTGCTCAGATTCCCCGTGACTTCCACTGGATAAGCCTCGCCGATAGACGAGCTAAAGATTTGAAACTCTTAGACGGCTCAAAACAACAGTGAACAAACAAGTACTTGCATATCTGTTTGTGAAAGAGACATAATAAAAACCAAAAAAAAAAAAATCCTGACACTATTTCAGACCAAAATATGTCATTATTCACACCCATTTTCAGACCTGACCTCTAAGAAATTATGTCACCATTACTCAGATTAAAGCATTAACGAAATAGATTTCTTCCTTTCTTATTCATTTGGAATTGAAACGATAAATGCGTGCACACATTTCCGTAGTTACCCCGGAAATCCATACCCGATTCCAGACCAAAACGGTACAAAAACCATACCCTTTGGGGCCGCACACATACCTATATGGCTTATGTTAGGAAGTAACCCCCCCGCCCCCCCGCCAGGGCAGGACACCACTTGAAATCGTTTTCATGCCTTCATCAATTAAGGGGCACCAGAAACCCTTAGAGGTGTCTTACGTGTAAGTGATGTAGCACGTTCCGGTTAAACTGCAGATACCTAAAACCCTACTTCAAATTAAAGCTAATTGAACTGGCTATCTAAATAAATCAACAATTTTAAAAAAACTTGCACTGTCGATTTTTTAATGATTGTTTTTTTTTTTTAAAATAGTGCCCGTCCAAACTAATCAGTATAAATTTGAAAACGTATGAGAGATTTTTCTCTGGTTTGGTAGAAAACAAATAAAATGTTTTCTGTCCACTGTGCAACGCAAATCACCTTCTTTAAATGTCCAATTCAAAACGCGTTTCAAAAAAGTTCTGTCATAAAAATGTTTTCCAGCCTCAATGAAACGTAAAGTTGCGGGGGGGGGGGGGGGGGGTTCAAATTTATCACTTTAAAAAAAGTTTTCGAAAAGTTTCGTTTTTAATGGTTTACATATTCTTGTTCCACGTCGTGTGAATAGAGTTGCGTCTTTAGATTTAACTGGTGTATTGTAGACGAGTCAAAATATTTATATAAAAAGATAGAACTTTAAGTCAGCGAAATGACATAAGTTATAGTATGTGGTTACAGTAATTTTCTTTAAAAAACAATGTTTTCCCTTAGCATCAACCACTCCTTTCCTGTTAGATGTCCAACTCGAGAGTGCAACGTTACCATTAGCAACATTTGATGGTCTCGAAGGAGTTTAACAAACTTAGCTAGAAACTACTCTAAATTTGCTGGAGATAAAATTGACACTGATAAAATCGATGTTTTTAGCACAACCCCTTCAAGATAAAATCAGAGATACATTATATCTCTTACCTCAGATTCAAATCGGACTGTTGGTGATTAGATTTAGCTCAGTTAGTGATAACAGATCTCTTGTCTTCTATGGTACGATTTTGAAATAATTCTGCCGTCTTATAGCAATTTGGCACATTATAAATTCAATTAAAGCGGCGATGACATAACTATAATTAGCACTTAAGAACACGGATACTCGAGGTTATTAGCACTCTATTGTAAAATAAACGAGAAACTGCAATGAAAGCTCTAACTCTAAAAAGAGAGTTTAACTAAGTTGGTCACTAATTGTTGCTTATCTCTGTTCGAATGGATGTTCTGCGGTTTGCTCGATTCATATGTAAAGAATTGCTCTGCCTTCTTGAAATTCTTTGGTGTTAGTTGCCATTGTGTAGTTCTGCTGAGGCTGTAAAACAAAAAGCCAAAGTTTAGGCCTTTCAATAGCAAACAAAGCACCACCTATGCCTTATTAACACACTATTTCGGTCATTCAAAGAAACCAGATGAATGGAGGTTAAATCGCTTCCGGATATATCCAGTTCCTTTAAGCTTTTATTAAACTAAAGCTTTAAAATCCTTGAAGGAAATTGCTATCGTGTGCGAGATTTTTTTATCTCCCTTAAGGTTATCCGTAGGAATTTACCTTGAATTCAGTGTTTGTTTGTTGTTTCGTTGTTTAAACCGAAAGAAAAATCCGTTTTGTCAAGTGGTTGCATGACTGATCGGTTTATGTCTTTGTTATCGTTGACTTGAGTAAGTGTTAACTGAAGTAATTTACGCTGCATAAATAACTAGCGGTATTATTTTAGCACGTGTATTCAGCCGAACATTTCTGTTTCTACTGAGATTCTTTAGTCTCCCATGACATCGGCTTCTTCTTTGAGGTTTTGTACTAGGTGAAAAATGCTATTGTTGAATAAAATTCCTGCAAATCATGACGCTGATGTTGTTTCTATGAATACATTGAATAAAGCTTTTTGAAGGCGGAGTAAAATAACAAAAGATGGCGAAATCGTTGTCCTTCCTTCTTCCCGCCCTAAATATTTTCATAAAGAGTAATGTTGGTATGTAAACAGCAAATTGAATTTATGTGGGTAGTTTATAACTCATATTTTATAGCTAAACGGATATCGCTGTTAATTATTCCGTATTTGCCTTCCGGAACGTATTAAGGACAGTCAAAAGTTTAACAATTCGTTATGACGCAAGTTATAACATGATTTAAATTTTAATCATTTTGTTAACAACAACGACTGACTATAGCTATGTAGACTCACTGATCAACTTAACAGGCTTTTTGAAAATCAGTTTCTTTATCGCATTAAACCGTTAATAAACCTGACCTCCCGAAAACGGAACCCACCCTTTCATTTGTGTCATAGTATATCTTTCCTCAGTTTTTTGCCATTATTTTGATAGTGCTGTATCGAGCTTATTGTGAGACAAGCTTACCCGTTCGGTATATCAATTGTCTCAATTCAGTCAATGATTTCTCCACATATATGAATAGAATCCTACCAACTGATTTAGGAAATACAGAGGAACCCCGCTATCACGAAGACCCCGTTACTGACGAAAAACATCTGATTAAAGCCCAGCAGAATTACAGTAAAATATGTGGAAACGAACCCCGCTATAACGAAATGACCGTTATAACGAATATTTTTTGACGGTCCAAACGCACAATTTACCCCGCTGTAACAAATATTTTGTCCGGTCGCACGCAGAAGTTAGTAAAAACGACAGAATTGAGTAGAAATCACAGCGTGCTTTAATTGAAAGTGTTTTTGAATTTGATGTCTTGATTGTCAGCGCATTACACTGACAGTTAACAGTAAAGGAATAAAAGTAATGTTTTCTACGTTCAGTATTGAATTTTTGGTAATTGCTATTTATTAATTTACCCCGCTATAGTGAATATTTTTGCTGTTAACCAGATACTTCGTTATAACGGGGTCTTCGCCATAACGGAGACCCTGCCGGTATAACGAACAATTTTTCCGGTACCGTGGCACTGCATTATAGCGGAGTTTCACTGTACTAAACTATATGTTCAGCTACCATATACTCTCTATGCCCTGTTCTCTTTGCTTACTGGTTCGTCAGCACTTTCAATTCGAATTTCAGTGTAAACGATATCTATAACCCACGGGTAAAACTATTAGATCGCGTTTTCATGGATGCTCCTCTATGATCATTGCAGCTGGTGTAAAAAAGTTCTGGAGTACTCATGCAAATCAACTTGCTGATATTTTATAATGGACTTGTTTTAGCATTTATTGAGTATCTCACTCTCTCTTGCTCCAGTATGATAAAACTTTTGGGAGAACTAAATATCAAAACAGAGGTCGATCTGGTCATAAAACATTTTCTTGATAAGTCGGGTAAATTATAAATCTTGACTGGGGGTCTTTCGCAGAGTACCTTCATCTTTAATTGTCCAAGAGGGTTCCTTTCTAAGGTGGCAGAATCGAGGTAACAGGACCAGTTTTCTTCCAGTTTTGTCAGTTTTATTACTGCTCCACATCTTTGAGGTCTGGCCTCTGCACTCACCGGTTAATAGTCGTGGTTTTGCTGTTGATTACAGTCGGACCTCTCTACCAGGGCCACCTTGGAGACAGAAGAAAGTGGCCGTTGTGTAGAGGTGACCGCTCTAGGGGGGTAAGGGTGTCGTATGACTAATTCTTTTTAGGGAGTACAACATGTTTATCGTGCTACGTTCTTGCTTACTGTATCCCATAATGTTAAACCAATCATAAATAATATACAGAGAGATAAAATAAACAAATCAAAATGTTAACGTGACAGAACGAACAAGTATCGTCGTCAATTTATGCTTACTGCATCAGTATAAATGGAACACAATCAAGATACAATTAATCATCACCGCGCCTTACGGATCAAATTTCGTGACCATTCCTGACTTTTTCAACAGTAAAAAATAAAAAAAGCCGTTGTCGAGAGGTTATTTTGGCAGTTGGGACACGGTTGAGAGGTTTAAAAAAGAGTCAATGTATGGACTGTCCACCGTGACAAAAAAGTGGCCGTAGTCAGGAAAGGTGGCCGTTGGTGGGGGTTCGACTGTATTTAAGGTGGTTATCCCAGCTTGAAGTAAAGTCTATTGTTTATAGTAAAGTCTATTATTTATAGGTCTACCGTCAACTTTCCAAGACTTCACTTATGTAATTCATAAAAAAGATGGTAACTATAAGTTTGACAGTGAATAAAGAAAATGAAGTGGGCAGCGTGTCAAGAGCGCGATGAGAAAAAAACACTTGAGGACAAGCAAGGATTTGCGGCAAGGAAAAAGCTTCCATTAAAGCCGGTCTAAAATAATGTGTAGCGAACTTACTCATCGCTCACTTTTAACTTCATACTGTTTGTAACGGAACCTCAATCCATTACCGAGCAGGTCATGAGGACATGGATTAAGAGTTCTAGCAGGTGATCCTGAATTCACTCTAAACTGAATTCAGTAAGGTCCATTTGGGATCAGAATCTTTAGCTAATTATACTAAAATGTGAGACGCCTTTCAATCCAGGGTGCAAATTTTCTGGAATAGTAATTTATTTACAAATTTGATTTTCTAAGGTCGGCGTTGCGGATTTGTATGGAGGCAGCAGGTCATCACACTTACAATAACCCCCCTCCTTGTTCCAGCCAGGTTTGGGAGCCGGTAGATTAACTCCGGTAAAAAGAATCTTTTGTATTTCGAATTTTGTAAGATTTATTTAATATTATCAATGTTGACCGACGGCCACTGGGTACTCACGCAACTCATATACATCAACTTGTTAGAATGTCCTGTTGACTCGGCCCGGTTACTATTCAATAATAATTAGCAAAGTTCGAGAATTTTTTTCTCTCAGTGATCAAAAAGAGATCAATTCATAAAGATTACTTTAAGCACAGTGAAAAAAGCTTATCATCTCATAGATTACAACTATATATGAGAATTTTCGAAGAGATTTTAACGGAAAAAAAAGATATCATAATTAAATAAATAATGTATTTTTTTTTCTTTGAAGGAAAAGAGGAATTATCCTTACGAAGCAACAAGACTGAATTCCCAACGAGCGTAGTATATTTCTGCACGACACGATCAGCGTAGTAATCATTTTTTAAAAGGACTTCCGTATTCCTTCAATACCTTAGCCCACATTAAGTGCTGTCGGCACAGCTCTGTCAGTGAGTAAATATTTGGAGTTTATTGGTTCAAAGTTACAGAAAATTGAATGAGAAACCTCCTCGTTCTATTCAGTCACAGACGGGCAATATTTTTAAACATGCATTCTGCTTATACAAGAATAAAACGGAAGGAACTTTGAAAGACATTAAATAGAAAAGTAGAATTCCATATTTTGAGTTCGTCTCCGGAGTTGCGGTTGTGCTTGAATCAGCTGGAAAACCACCTCCTACATGTAATCTCAGTGAACCGAGCAAAGCAAAATATTTTTTTGTTTTTCTTACTGTACAGACCACCAGATTATAAAAGTACTTTGCATAATTTATTGCGCCACTCAATTTGCTTCAAGCTGAGTCAAACTGCGAGTTTAACAGCAGTGTTTTCTGTTCGGTTTGATCACCTACTGCAGCTCGTATCCGTGTCTTTCTAAGCTTGTTTCCATTTTCACGTCGACTTTTTCCGGTCGAGGCCAGTGGCTCACCAAGACGTCTTACCATCTCAGACAGGTCTGATGAAATTGCTTGACTAACAGTTTTTTGTGATTTGATCAATTCTGTCTCAAATAGACATTAAATAGTTCAGCGTCTTTTAAGACGTATCTTTCATAAAAACGTGCGTTGGCGTCGGGAATTCGAAATGTTTTCAGAGGTAAGTATTTATTGAAGTTTCTATTTAAGCCAGTGTGGGGTAAAAATGTCTTAATGGGAAAACTACGTAGTTTCACTGCATTCATATTCACGGAATTAAGACAGAAATGCGTGGGAAGTATCTCGGAGTTAGGCATTTTGGAACGGCTCATTAATGAGAGGGGATGTCTAACGGACGAAATAACTATTGTTAGACTCCCGGAAAAAGCTCTTTCTGCCAACTAAAAACGGTCTTTATGAATAGGAAAACGCTGAGGGTTTCTAATGATCAAAGCATTAAGAGAGAGAATCCAAAGTTCAGAGTTTTGTTGTTCTGCTACAAGAAGAGATAAGCCCTTTTGCTGGGGTCGTCACAATTTGCCGGCCCCGTTTTCCGAGCCCAGGAGAAACCATATGCCTTAAAAAAAATGGCAGCATGAAAATAAACACAGGTTTAACCAACCAATGCATAAACATCACTCAGTTAGAAGTATCCTCAGCACCTTATCCTATTTTGTATTTCTTTCTTTCGCTTTCAATTGACGCGACTTTTTAACGATTGGCTTTGCTTTTCAAATGGTTCTCATGTTTATGCTTGTGCATCTAGCTCATTAACTAACTATGATATTGCAGATTTAGAGAGAATGAATTGCGTGTTCTTAGAGCGGTTTTCATTTGAGTGTCGAAAAGTAATTGGTTTTGCACTTTCTACACGATGCGATTGGCTTAAAAGATTCGCGCCACCTTTTCATCCAATCAGAAGTAAAACCAAAGCCAATTGTGACGCGCTCGCATGCATTTTCCCGCGCTTTGCGTCAGCCAGATGTAATTACTTCGAGTTTTGATTGGTTCAATGTATTGTCTGTGTCCTATGTGATTGGCCAGAGTAATTTCTTTGGTTTTGATTTTACGACACTCAAACGAAAACCACTCTATCCTACAGAAATGTTTGTTTGACAAATATGATAAATGCTAAGAAAAAACTACATCTACTATAAGCTGCCCATTGACTGTAATTAAATAGAAATTTTGGTTTTGGAGGCAAAAAATGTATGAGGGAAAATCGTGGCTGGCTTAGTTGTTAACTTAATTGTGGATGTAATCATCCTGCTTTCGTTTTTAACAGCGCTTCCAGTTTGAAGAAAAAACAGTCTAGATTAAGCCAAAACCTGCCGGTTTTCTGAAACGGAAATAACATATAGGATCAGATTTAAGCCGTAAAAAGACGTTTGGTTTCACTTCAATGTTCCTTACCCGTTTTTCGCTTAACTAATACATGTGAAAACATTGATTACAATAAACCGAGTGGATTTTCATGCCATTAATACAAAGCCGTTTCAAATAGCCTCAAATAGCTTTCTTTGTATTGAAATTTAAGCAAATCATCCGTCATATCCAAGTTAGGACCCCTGCCTTAATTTCCATGCAGTGTGTAATTGATTAGTCTCAATAACAATAAATGTTGAACCCTGTGAATTCAAAATGCACTAAACAAACAAACATATGGTGTTGGAAACATTACATTTCCGATAAAGGCCTTAAACACTCTAACCTGTCTTTAAAGCTATCTGTTTGCATTTCAACTTTTTGAAGACATTAAGACATTCGTTTTAGTTAAATCATCCCTGTCACGCCCTTTGGGCCCTTTTCTTCAAAGTCCCGGTAACTTTCCGGGCCCGAAAGCAAGTAATATACTGTAATCACTATCAAAAGAATAAAAGCGAGGATGCAAGCGAAAAAAAATTGTTAATTGTAAAGTTATCATGTTATCTCCAAAAACTATATGAAACATCATTTTCTTTGCTACATGGTGCAGGGGTCATAAGGTGTCTGACCTTCTTTTCAGGCAAGTTTTACACCAGAGGGATTTTCCAGATTTGTGATGAATCCGAAACGTTGTGATACCAGATTTCTTTTAATTGTCGTTCAAGAAATGCAGATGTGTGAATCCGAAATCAGTAAAAACGTTACAGCGGTTTAATTGCGTCCCTGGAGATGTTGAATGAAGTTAATACCTTGAATCCGATTACTGTTCAATCGGCAACGTTTTGCAGTGTAAACAATTCTTCCAACGAATCGGCCGGATGCTTTTTCGCCTGCGATCATCAGGGACGGCGGAGCCGGGGGGTGTAAAAGCCCCTCCACCCGAAAAATGTTTTTGTTTAAGTAGGTACGTGCTGTAAGCACTAGAAGTGCCTGTCATTTCACACCTTATCCGGCTAGGTTGAGATTTTTTAGAGAAATATCTCATCGAGAATGTTGAAAATACCATTTCCGAGCCTCTAGATTTCAAAATTTTCAGGGAGAGGATTCCCCCCAACCCCCCACCCCAACAAACACGTGTCTCCGGCGCGAGTTTTTAAGCGCAGTTTCCCCCTAGTTGAAATTGCGCTCCGCCGTCCCTGAGGATACCAGTTTTTGGTAAAACAGAAATGGTGAACGTAATCGGCGACAAACTGCCAAACTGCACGATAACCGTTTTCGCGCATGAATGTCGGCAGATTTATCGATGTGTGTAATTCGTTGAGAATCCGAATACGGTTAATAGTACAAACGCCAACGCCTGCGAATCCAAAACCCTTAATGTTGTAAATCCGAAAACATTAAAAAATCCGGATAAGTCTCGCCTAAGGGACTCCATCTTGCCAGGACCATTTTTAAATTTTAATGCTTTAAAATTAAATGCGTGTTTGATTGATCGTATTCGGGAATAAGAATTCGCAAGAGCTTTGTCACAAATCTCTTCTTACGTTATGTTTGGGCCATTAAACTTTATATACAACAGAATACTTTATTTCAAGCAGTTTTGTCATTATTGGAACACAATAGAAAGCTCGAGGACGAGAACTACTACGAGTATGAGATTTAACTTAAAGATTTTTCGCGTATTCTCGATAAAATCAGATTCAACCCCGAACTTTATTGTTTTACTTTTTACTTGAAAAGTTAATGCAGTTATTTTCTATTGGAGAGGGTTTAGCCCTTTTCCGGTCTCAAAATTATTAAACTTCTGAAATCATTTTGATAACTTGTTCCCGCCACTACGACATTCTCGCTGAAACTCGTAGTAGAATGACGACGGCTATCACGTTTTCCCGTCAAAATGACGCTGGTTCACGCGTGAGTAATACTTAGTATTGAGAAAATCTCGTACTCGTAGTCGTCCTCGTCTGAGAATCTAAAGCTCTCAAATAACTGCAACACTAAGCAACTGATTTCTAGCGTTTATTCTATTTATTCTTATACGGGAATACGGTTAATCGAATACGCTTAAGTCGTTCCTGTTACGGTAAGATTGCACATCAAGGCACGCTCAAACAATTTAAAATGATATGGGCGCGTCTTAAGTCACATTTTGGCTTAAAATAGTTTACTTATGCTGTTGTATGGGCTTAGAGCAATGATTGTCAATTTTAGTCCTTTCCCTACGCGAGTTTTGCAGGTAGAAAGCTCATCTCTGGGTAATGAATGTGACAATTATCTCTACCTGTATTCAAAATCAAGAGAGGACAATGCAAACATCCACTTACCAGGAACTCTGAATAACCCCCCTTCCCCCCAAAAAACTTACACATTCCGGACTCCCACCTCCCCACCTCTATACCCGGAACTTCTACTCTTTTCCAACAGCTAAAAACAGTCTGGAAGCACTCTTAATCTGCGATTACTTCGAGCATAAACGTTTATTTTGAATATTAAGCTACACCAGTTTAACATGAGTTTAACATGAGTTTAACATTGTTGTCAAGCGAAATGATTTGTCCCTGTTAAGAGCCTCAAGGCTCGCCGAAAGACTGATTACCTTGATAACTGTTTTGTTTAAGGTGTTAAGGCCAGGGTGAAACGTCGAACGTTACTTGTAAAAATGCTAATGAGAAAAATTTATTGTTTTCGTTTATTATCATTAGGTTCGTCTATGTGAAGCTCAACGGTTGATCTTAGCCTGAGCGCATTTGGAGACAGACAAACAATAAAAGTACCAAACGTCTACTAAACAAAAAGCAAACAAAAGCAAAAGAGAATTTAAGTTTAATAGTGCCCGCAAGCGTTTTCACGCAAATTTCTCGCGCTTCCTCCAGAGTTGACTTGGACGTCCGATTTGCAACGATTTGCTTGGCTTTATATTTGCCTCCGCAAGATCTGATTGGTTGTTTAAATCATGTACATTTAAATCATCTAGTCAATGATATTTTTGGATCGTCCAATGATAGGTCTTGCTAAAGAGAAATGGGTTCTGAACGCGCGCGCGGCGCAAGCGGCGCCTCATAGCTAAGACATTTGGTTATTTATTCACCCAAGAAATTTTAGTTGCGTGACCATACCGTCCACCCGTCCTCCCACACCACAGGGAAACCAATGTGAAACCTAGTGTGGGAGCTTGCAACATGAAATTGCACATCCATGTTGTGGTCAATTGGCAACTGTCAAAACAGGGTATGCGCTGACCAACATCACATGACCGTATCGCGGGCTCAGGGGTCGACTCATCGAGGTTGCGAGTTTTTTGAAGTTATCTGCTTACATGTTGCTGGTTTTCAACTGATCGCAGGCTCAACTCCAGGTGGATTTCTTTGCAATGGTTGGAAGTGTATCGTTTGAAGTAAATTACAAATTTATTAACGAGTGCTTCGCCTTTTGCCTTGGCTAAATCTATATCTTAGACTTGAATTTTTTTTCACAGCGCGGTCATACTATCCTCTTCCTCGGAGTGGCCGTGGTTATTGCTCTACTCCCGTATGTGGTCACTAGGTCCATCAAACCTCAAGTTTGTCCTCACATAAAAAACTATCACCGTATAAACAGTTCAGAGCCCTTACCAATACGAATCAACTACCAGATCTTCAAAGTGACCTCCAATTTTCCTTCAAACGTGCAAATTGTGCAGCTTTTTTGCAAGACAGGATATTTTCTAGGGTTAAATAATATCGCCAAGAAGAATCGAATTGTCGGACTTCTGAACCAATCAAGTGAAAACAGTAAGTTTTTCCTGATTATTTGTCGTTCTTTTAATTTACATATTTAAATAAAGGTCTCCTTTATATAATACAAGACGAAATTCACAGGATAAATACATTCTTTAACATCATCTCACAGGTGAAGGGGGGAGGTTCTCAGTGATTCTCTGAAGCACAAAATGCTGTAAAAGAGGACATACTATAATCAGGAACCCATAATCTGGAACGAGCAACTTCCGTGTACTCGTGTCACGGCGTTTTCACGCACCAGGATATTTTTAGAACGGTTTTTTGCGCGAATTTAGAATATCTTTAAAGTCACACAAACCAGTCAGCAAGACCTACAGACCTAAAAATAATAATTTTTGCTTTTTAATGACGTTACGTTTTTCTTTTTGATATCTTATACTTCGAATGCGTTCATAGACGTGACGGAGATTCCATTTTTGCGGAAAAAATTGCCCTAAAATGTGTCTATAAATACACTGGTTCGTAAAAACGCCGTGACATAGGCCTAGTTTGAGAGTTGCTCGCCCCGGGTAATGGGCTCCTTGATGTTAGTCGAGACTCTAAGAATAACCAGCTTTAAGAGACTGTCATGCATAACTGTGTCTTCTGTTTGTTATTGAGTAAAAGAACCATTGGCTTTTTTTATGATGAATACTTGTCTCTAACAAATGTTACTTTTTCTTTGAGAACACACGCTGGTTAACCGGATTTCGTTTCCTTCCAATACAGCATTGTTCGAGTCCCAGTCCTTTGGAACAAGCATACTAAGACTGCGTAATCTTGTCACTGGGAGGTTTCTGGCCATTAATTCAAATGGGAAGGTCGTTACTCAGGTAATATGTTTCGCCATCAAGGCTAAAGTTATGGCTCTGGAGCAAATCTTGAAAAATACGTAAATTATCAATCATTCATCATTTTCTACCGTTTTCAATGATTACCGCAGCAGGATTAGCTCAGTCGGTAGAGCGCTTGAGTGCAGAGCGAGAGGTCGCGGGTTCGATTCCCGGGGCCGTACCAATACTTAGGGTCTGAGAAATGGAGGTACTGCCTTTGCACTGCAAGCGGCTGGACCTTCGCGTGGCTCGGATGACCATATAAAGTAACAGTGCCTTCTACAGCAGGAGGCCTAGAAATAGTGTCCGAATTAGTACTTTCGTGTTAAATACATTGACGCTAAAATAAAGTGCATTTTTGTCATTGAATAGAAAGTGTTTCGTATTTACCCAGAGACAAAGAAATGACGAAAGATATCTTAGGACTCAGTGGATGAACTGAAAAAATTTGGGTCACGGTTTTTCATGCTGCAGACCCTACAATAGTCAATTTCGTTGAAATGCCAGAAGAAAGGTGAGGATTTTTCAAGTCACAAATTCTTCACCGACTTCTCTGACTTTCGTCTTTCTCTCCTTAGCAGGACCCTATGGGCTCTTGCCTTCCCTAGTGTCCACGCTCCTCTCTTTTTTCCATTTAGAAATAAGCGAATCAACTTTGGGTGGGGCATAGTGTGACAATTGTTTCAACAAATGTGATGACTTTTGAAGCAAATTCAGCCATTTCTAGGCACGGTTCAGTTCGTATGCACTAGCAGGGTTAGATTAAACGCCAAACTAGCGTTTTTGCATTTCGATTGTGGAAAATACGTTTTTTTATCAAACGGGGTGCACAAGACAGATGAGATTGTTTTTTAAAACTTCTTTTCTTTTCTCTAGGCTAAAGTCACCGATGAAAGCTTTTTTAAGACGATGTACGAGGAAAACTATTTTCACACCTTCGCTTCTCATAAATATTTTAAACATAGACGGCATGATCTCTTCCTGGGAATCAAGCAGAATGGCCGCAGCAAATCTCCAAAGCTAACTTCCCCGGGACAAATTTCAGTTCAGTTTGTCTTGTTGCCTAACAATAACACAGAGGAGAAGGCTCGTATAACGTCGCGCGCAAAACAGAATCGTGTTAGACAAGACAAGCGAGATAAAGGATGGTAAACTCCGACGAATTCTGAGGGCGAAACAAAAGGAAAACTTATTATTGTCAGGACCATTGTGAAGATTATCATACAGTTTTTTGTAGCTCTGGTAAAACGGGCAACAAAAATGTGAAACTTCTGAAACTTGTTTCGAAACATTGCTGCAAAACAAGTTGGATAGCGATGTTGCGCGTTTTACCATCCTCGTTCAAACCTGTCTTGCAACAAATCAGGTAATTGCAAATTGAGTGAGTACTGATTTCTGATTGGATAAAATTACGCAAGAGTCTCGCCATTAGCGTGAGACATCTTTTCGCAACCTGGAAAAACCTAATGTGTTGAAAGGACAGGGTGCAAGATTTTATTTGTGGGTGGTAAAACCCGCAACATTGCTATTTATCTCGTTTAGCAGCAATATTCCGAAAGTTGCACGTTTTCGTGGCTCGTTTCACCGTAGCTTTAGCACAAAAGGTATACTTTTTCTTCAGCGGCGGGTCCAGACCTTCAGATATGGAGGGGAGGGGGGGGGGAGGAGGCCCGGTCATCCAGACCCTGAGATAAGCGGGGGGAGCGGTCTCAAATTTTTTTTTCGGCTCTTCGGGCCTCGGTTTGGTCTAAAAATAAGGGTTGAGCCCGGGCCTCGGACACCTCCCCTGGATTCGCCACAATTTAAAGCCAGTCGTACCTTTTTTTTTGAAGTGTGATTTTCGCTTTCTACTTAGTTATTTCCAAGCGCACGAGCACTGGTTACCTGCATGATGTTGTTACTTGTAGATCCTGTAGATGGCTAGTAGTGGTGGCTATATACCGAGGCCGCAAAGCGGCGCGGTAAATATCTTACCACTAACCACTGACACTGAGGTGATTAATTGTTTTAGTATATACTAAAACAGTGAGATAATTGAGCACAAAAATGATGATTTTTTAACTCATTTACTGTTGCCAAAGATTACAATTTTTGTGCGCAATGACCGAACGGCCGCCGTCGTCGCTTTTTGTTGCTGACAAATAAAACATTGAAGGCATTTTTTTAGCTCTTGCCGGTAAATTTCTTCAAAAGGAGTTGTGAATTCTTTTTGTATTCAAAATCATTCTATAAAAAAGATTATTAAATTTAGTTTTAAGCTTATTTATAAACAAGTCAACTAAATAAAGTAAGGCAAGACTTACGCTTAATTTGCATTTGCAAACAAAAAACTTTTTCACCAGTTTTATCGATAAATTCAATTGAAAAAGACAAAGCTTTACCTGTTGAAACTTCCAAACCGAACCTCGTCACCTTCTTCGTGTATTTTAGGAACAGATTGCTTGATTAGTTGTGAAATGTCTTTGTTTGTTACGGCAGCAAACCGGAAAGGCATTTTGCTCGCAACTTACGTGAGTTTGGCGTCGCTCGCTCGGAGGAACTGGAGGTGAATCAGTGAATAGTGCAGGATATCCACTGATTGAGTAGCCAATCAGAGCGCGCGAAAAACACTATCCACTGTTTTAGTATATACTAATAAATGATATAGCACTTCTACAAGATCAGTGTGTCCACGCAGTATTTGTGTGATTTTCTGTCAACAACATACACTAAAATAGGATGTTAGTTGTTTGGGTCTTTTTTATAGCAGCGCTTTACAAGATGATCACTCACTGTGTAGCCTGTACTTGTCGCACACTTGGGATGACGTCATTTGACTACAACGACCAGAATCCTTCAGGGGTTTTGCTTCCTTGTGCAAATTAGGACTTTTGTTGTTTAAACCTCGCTGGGATTACAAAATTTAAATTTAAGATGAAAAACGAAAGTGATTCTGGTCGTAGTAGCAAAATGACACCATCGTGCAAATGGCCTATTCTAGGTATTCTAATTTCACACGAAGAGGATCATGTGATCGAAACATTACGTTGACAGTTAATTTATATGAGGATGCTTTACCGAGGGGAAAGTTGACAAATAGTCGATTAATAGAGATGTTTGTGTTATTAAAAGTGTTGCATCAGTTCTCATCTGTCTCTTTCTTTGAGTTGCGGTTTGGCGTTTTCGGTTTCCACATTTTCCATGATAATAATAAAAGTTCTTTAGCCATGGTAACCTCCTTAGCGTAAAGGGATGATGATGATGATGATGATGATGATGATAACAGTAAATTAAAAATAAATTTATACAAGATACCTATCAGTGTGTCAGCACTGTTATCAAAGAAATCCTTTTAGAACTCTTTAGGAAAGAGTTTAAAATTTCTTGCCATTCTTCTTAGAGTTATGCCTCTGAAGAATTCCATCTTTGAGATGTCAAGCGTAATTCACGAAATGGTAAAATGCTTGAAGGCAAGCTACAAATCTCTCGCTAGTTTGTCGTACAGACAGAAGTTTACACTAAGCCGTATGCAGAACCTCACTTCTAAAAGAAAGAGGGATTTTTTTGCCTTTTTACCCTTTTTCATTTTTTATCTTTTTATCTTTTTCTTTTTGGATAATAAGGTCGATGTAGACCATCATTTCTCCCACGCAGAGGGAAATGTTGTTAAAAAAAGCTTACAAATACCAAGGCTGAAACAAACAAACAAACAAGCAAACATACGAACAGACAAGACAAAAAAACTGTACAATTCTTACTTAGAAGAAATTGTCCAACGGCCCCTCAAAAATTTCAAATGGTTCGTCCCTTAAAAGGTACGTGTGTTTGACTTGACGCCGAAAAGGCGTGGCGCATTGCATGAATATGACACAGAGACGTCACCAATGATTAGCTCAAGTCCTGTCTGAGTGACTGTAATTCTTAATGCCTTGTGAATGATTATTGATTTGACTATTGATCGCTGTCCCGTGGCATTCTTCAGGGGGCAAACCTATGGCCTTTTCTTCTCTTTTGTCGATCTCGACAATCGCCACTTTAGAAACGAGAAGGAAACTGGACCGAGTTAACTTTCACAAAGACATCTGGGATTGGGACTGGGAACAGGGAAAAACATTGGCCAATAGTTAACCGGCGCGTCCCCAATGTGACGAATTGGTAGCCTTGCACGCAGATGACACTATCTAAATTTTATTTTGGTTCTTGTGTGACTTGTATCTAAATCAGGATTTGATCAAATTCGGTGACAAAAAGGAGTTTATATTGATAGGCTATAGGCCAACGTTAAAGCCTTTCGAGACTGTGCAATCTCCATCAATTAATGGTGCTCTTATAAATAAGTGTCGTGACAAGAATCTCTTGGAGTTCGAACTGGCCAATATCTGTTTTGGGATAAACATATCACCGGACTAACTATCAACAAAAATTGTCTCTGGTATTGGGGCCCAAATTCGTATCAAACCTTTTGTTCCCCTTAGTTCTCTGCAGTTTATCCGTAATTCGCTGATTCAACAGAATTTCGTTACTGCAGTGTTCAATGTTTGGCGCAATTTTGGTAAGATCCTTTGCGCCAAATTACAAGGCTCTAAAATCGAGCGGCACGGGTTTCAACCTTCTCTAGCCGTGACACTCATGCTGATGATGTTTTTGAACTTCTTAGCTGGAAAAAACTGGATTCCCACACCAAACGTTCAAAAAGCTGTTAGTCTATAAATTACTTAACGGTCTTGCCCCGGATTATCTCTGTTCTAAATGTGTGGACCGTGTCAGCGTATCAAACTATTCATTAAGAGACATCGAAGGCAAAACCCTGTGGGTAATTCTTAGGGAATAGGCTAATAGGTATGTGTCTCTGGATGGGCTCGCATTTTCACGATTGGATTGATTATGATGGGGTTGTATTTACAATAAAGTTACTAGAACGGGGTTGCACATTTTCGGCATTATGGGTGTAACAAATTTCTGGTAATTAGGGACCTAAACCAGGTGTCATTTCATTTAAGGAAGACCAAGGTAAAAGCCTTTACAAGGTAGATGTATAGAATTAACAAAAGTAACTAAGATCCTCAGAATACACTATAATGGGTTAGGGGTTCAAAGAGGGAGGCTGTACATCAGCCAGCCAAAAATTGACCCAAGTGTCCCCAAGGGGGAAGGGGGGGGGGGCGGAGGGTTGGGGGGAGGAAGGGCGTGTCTAACATTGCACCAAGTAACCAAGAAAGGGGTTCTTTTCCGGCAGCTGTAATTAGCTAGTGTTCGAGTTGCAGTTACTCCCATGCCATATATTTCTAAACAGAGAGGAAAAGTCGTTACTCTTGTTATGTGTGTGCCATTCGACTTTTGAATGAATGCCTTTTTCAAAACAAATTTGCAAAATGGATTTGCGAAGTGTTCCATTCACCTAGGTACGATTTCCGCCACTCTCTATGTCCTCCCCGAGAAGAGATCGATCGGCGGAGGACCGCGGGCTCATTTTCTCAGAACAGCGGCTGGTAAGCGAGCCCACAATTCACCTTGTTCACTCTAACGATCCTACACTGTGCATAGGAAAGAAGCCAGCACAGGCAATCAGCCTACCTGGAAACACAATTTTCAAAACATAATACGCAATCATTCTGCATATTCCGAGAACAACCAATCTCACTCTTAGAATACAAATCCCTCTCGATAACTGGTGTCGTCCCCCTCGTTCCAACGGAATGTCTTTGGATACGAGATTACAGCAGGATTAAATTAAGGTTTTAAAAGGTTTATCTTCCAGATGGCTTTATTACAAGGATTATTTACCTTAGGTATTTTTTTCAAGCACTGCACGTTTTCGAGATCACAGCGGTTATTTTATTTTATTTTATTTACCACCCAATAATTACCAAAAATCTTGGAAAAATACAAAGAAAAGAAGAGGGAAGGAGGTCTCCTCGAACTACGGGCTAGAGCTGTTTAACATCAATTAAAGAAAAGATGGCGAAAAGTTGAAGATGGAAAGATTTATGAACTGTTTTCGTATTTACTCAGGTATAAAAAACTTCTGCAATTTGATTGGCTTAGAGCAGTGGTATTTCAGCTTAATTTGAAATACCTACTTGTGAAAATTACAAACCTTTTGCTGGTAGTAGTATAAAAAAATAATAGCATGATTTGTACGTGATATTTGGCATAAATACCACTCGTGATATTTCAAAATTGTCTCAAATTTCACTCACCTAACAGCTCAGGAAATTACGTGTAACAATTTCGAAATTTCACCCGTTGTATTTATGCCAAATATCACTACAAATCATGCTATTACCTATACTAATCTAATCTTTAGAGTTTCCTAAAAGAGGAAAGGGATTGAGAGTTGATGACGTCGTTGTTAAGTGAATTAAAAAACTTAGGTCGTTAAAAAAAGGGCAAGAACTTCTTATGTTAGTGTTTCTTCGACAATAAGGTAGACGGTGGGCATGGGAATTTCTTGTATTGTAAAAGTGAAATTGATTGCTTTGGGAGAAATTGTTATTCAGCCTTGAAGGTAAGAATGCATTTTTGCAAGAAAACATAAATTGGCCCAGTCGAAGCAAATGGATATCATTAAATTTTAATTAGTATACCAAGATGGGGTCTGTATGAGCATTGAAATGTGATTTATTGATAATTCTAATTATGCACTTTTGCAGGATAACAAGACAGCGGAAATTGGTTTTATAGTTCGAAGCCTAAACTTTATTGCAGTAGTAAAAATAGGTTAAGTAATAGCAAATTAAATATCAAGATTAATCGACGCGCGGATGATCCACTTGCGACCATGCATTTTTGCCAAACGCGGTATCTAATTGGCTTTTTACAAATCTTTTTTGGATTTTTTACATTTGGACTTAATTCAAAAATAAATGTAGTCAAATTACTCTTGAAGCTCAGTGGGTACTCACATCCGATTAGATTTACAAAATGAATAAATATAAACTTATGTTTATAGCTGCGAACAGTCTGTTTTGAGGTGGCCATTTTGAATTCTAAACACGTGGACAGTTGGTGTAAGGGCGGCAAGCAGGGTGGATTTTACTTGGGTCGCAAACTTCTCCGGAAACTCGATGGCTCCCCAAGAATTGTATTTTCTTAGAGTTATGAGATGTTTGCGAAGATATCTCGTCTCCAAACCGGGTAACAGTTTCCATATGTAACTCAGCTTGAACTCATTTGAAATGGCCGGCATAAGTTAACAGATTGCTTGCATTAATAAGTTAATAATTATTATTTTAAAATTTCTTTCAAGTATGATTTTAAATCGGACCTACTTATGTTGAAACAAGGCATTTTTAGCTAGCTGTACTCGCTCTAAAACCGCCATTTTCTTACTACATAAGAGTCAGCCAAAATTAAATCGCATTTTGTCTCTCTCTGGCATAGACATGTTTTTAAAATTTAATTGCCCTGTTCCGCAGTAGCTCCAAAAGAACGCCACGGAGATAGCACGATGATTTAACGTTCTTAAGGCAATAAAACTTGCCCCAATACTATAGACGAACCATCAAAACTTGTCGTTTCTTGAATTTCTCCATTTGCCCAAATTGAGTGGAAGGAACAGATTTGAATCTTGTCCTGGTAATGTTGTTGTACCTTTTCTTACTTCCCCATTACGTTTGATGCCGATAAACATATCATAAAATTGTTTCATGTAATACTTGAAGGATGCGAAGGATACATATGAATTCTCTTCATGATGTTGATAAAACAAACATTCGTTGGTTGCATTTTCCTGCGGAGAAAATGAAAGAAATGAGTACCCACTGAAACTTACTTACATACATTCGAAATGCTCATATCTCTTGTAGTTGTTTTCGAATTCTAAAAACTGCGTTGAAACGGTTCTCGTAAGCCACGCCTCAAAAAGTTAGCCGAGAAGTCGAGAAACACCGGCATCCTAAGCGGAATGTGCCTGGCGTCGTTTTAACGCAACTGGAGAATTTCCCAGACGGAAGTGGTCGGAAATTGTTTTGAAACGTTTTAAAATACACTCCACGAACATGCTATAACAAACCGAAGATACACAATTTCCCTTCAATTTATAAGGTACTTATGGGAAAACCGGAAATTCCAGTGGGAAACAATGGTTCCCAGGGGTGACTCCGTATATGAAAGGGGTGGGGATACTCGTCGTCTCGCTTAGGGGTGTAAATTTCGGATTTTGGTCTCGCTTAGGGTATTCTGGGCAAAACACTATTATATTTAGCCGTAAAGGTCTCTGTTAGAGTTGCACTCGAAGGAATATTGAAAAATTATATATATTTTCCATTCGTTTTATTTACTCGATTTATGTAATCTAAGTTTGATATGATCGCTTTTAGGGGTCAAAAAAAGGTTGGGCCACGCCCAGATTAGTCTCCTTTGGGGGTTAAATTCAAATTTCCGACGAGCATCCCCACCCCTTTCATATGCGGAGTCCCCCCCCCCGTCCCCCAAAGCAATGGTTCCCACCATTCCATTTGGGAAGCTTCAGAAAATACGGGCTGTGATTTGAGGCGATGCAATTTTTGCACTCCTTTAATCTGTGTACAGTTAATTTGTTTATGCACAAGATTTCCACCCAGCGGGTCGTTTGTGTAAATTGCAAGCACCCTATATCTCATCAGAGCAACCCATTGAGGACTCTAGCCTGCGGAAACATCCGTTTCTCCTCGCTCTTCGCCGATGGGGACGTTTCACGCGAAACGTCCCCGGCGGCGAAGAGCGAGGAGAAACGGATGTTTTCGCAGGCTATGAGGACTCTTGAATAACTAAGATCACGGATTTGCTGCTTTTTTCGCGGTCAACTAAGGCCGTTGGTGTTTTTCTTCAGTGTGATTTTGTATATATTGATATAAACTTAAAACTGCCTGAGAATTCCAAAAAATACGAGGATAATGGTATAAAGAATGTTACTTGATTTTTTCGCGAATTTTTAGACGTTTTTACAAATTGTTTGGAATTTTGAATTAAGGGAGCTTTTTTGGTGGAAATCTCTGAAACATTCTGGGCCTTCTTGGGAGGTCTCGCGACTTTCCAGGGGAAAATGTTTCCAGGAAAAAATAAATAAATAAAATAGCGAATGAAAGGCCAACTTTCATTTGACACTGCTGCTTGCTCTGTTGTAGGTAATTTCATTTGGTTAGTAGCATGTCCTCTCCTCAAATGCAGGCACATTGTCCGCAGAGCAACTTTCGCAAAAATTTCATACAAAACTTAACTGAATAAAGGACTTGTGAAAAAATACAACATTAAAGAACGAAACAACTTCAAGACAAGTAAAGAAGTTAAGAAAGAAAAGTAAAGCATACAAAATCGGCAGACGTACTCTTGTTTGCAACATTCCTTTAGAACCCATGGCAAGATATTTCCCAGTTGCAATATTTAGGATTCGCAATATACTTGTTCCAAAGGACTGTAACTCAAACTTCACTGCAAAGTAATAATGATAATAAAAAAACAATTATCACTTTGGTTACCTCCATAAAAGATACCGATTACTTTGACAATTCAGTCAATTTAAATTTAAACTGTTATGAGTCATTTAGAAAGAAATTAAAGGGGTGAAATAATTTGTCTATTTACTTTAAAGTAACCTTTTGACAAGGACCCTGGGAATGCAGTCGTATTTCCGGTCGTCGCTTCTCTCCAAGTCAAAAGACGACCGGAAATACGTCTGTGTTTGCAAGAGCCTTGTAACTGTCATAACAGGCTCTCTCCCTTTGAATTCTTTCTCTTTGTTTAGAAGAAAATGCAAGACTTGTCGCAGGGTACCACGCCTTTTAAGTCAACATCGAAGACATCACTGTTTGGCTTCCGTTCCATCTTTCGCGCGGCCAAAACGGAAAATCCCATTCCTCTTTCTTTGCTCCGAAACCACACGGAAACGCCTGACTATTGCTCTGGTAATGGCTACCGGAAGCACCTACTTGGGTACAGGAAGTACATATAGCACCAAATAGCACATCCGGTTTCACACAGTTTCTTGTTTTGAGATGGTCTGTTCCTCAGCTCGTCCCAGCGGTACTGCTGACCAAAAAAGGCTTCAGACAATTCCAAAGAATCCAAGGGCTATATGTCGGTTAGGATTCAACACGTCCTTTCTTCAAGCTTTCGATTATTTTGTTCAAGGCACAGATCAGGGACCAGATTTCATAAATCTTGACGTCGGAAGTGAACGCTCTCTTTTATGTTGAACCCGTTTAAACGTTTTATTTTAACCCCTCGCGTTAGCAACTTTATCTGAAGGTACGCTTTATGTGCCACTGACCTCAGCGATCCTAAGATTTTAGTCATTTCATACTTCAAGGCGGAAAAACTGAGGCGATACAACTGTTATGAGATAGTTGGATCTGAGAAAAATATTTCCGGAAAACAGGAAACGAACTTTGGGTAAGTAAAACATTGTTCAGAAGGAATGACTGATAAGTGACGTAAAGATTTCTTCAATAACGAAGGCGCTAGCTAAGAGTCGGGAGTCTTTTTACAGATTTCACTTTTTTAAACAAACTAAGTGAAAGTCGATATGATTTTGAGGCTCTCTGATCTTCCAGCAAAAATAAATAATATTTTGTACTTTCCTCCCCTTTTTGAGACAAACTTTGCCAAATATATTCTTAACACTAAAAAACAATTTTTCATCTACCAATAAACATTCACGAACCAAATTTTTTCCACTTTTTTGATCATTGATGTCATAGCTGAGCTGCATTACAACTCAGTTTATAGCTAAAATTTCGTCCCCCGAAACTGTCGCGAAACGAGAATCCATTTTGAGCCCCTTCCCGGCCAATTATAGCGGCCAAAAGCATTGAATAGCAATGGAAAGTTTGAGTTACCAGAGCCAATGAAAACGCACTCGCAAACTGCCAGCCACTCACTGATTTGGTAAATACTTAAAACTAATAGCATTCAGTTAATAAAACGTTATTTACTTAGTCGATAGCAAGAGTTAGTTTTACAGTAGAATGGACAGTTCCATCACCGCTTGATGACAAAATTGAGTTAAGGCACTTAAACAGGAATATTGCAGACATACTTACCGTTTTCGCTATTTTGATTCAGAGAGCTTGAAATCGTTCCATTATCGTCCACCTGCAAGAACAAACCAACTCGACAAAAGAGAATCACTTGTTTCTTGTTTGTTGGTTCCGCTGTCAAAAACACTCGAGGTCCCTGGTTTGCGTCTGTCCTTCTTAAAATTTTCAATGGGCGCTTAAACATTCCCGAGCTACCTTCTATGGAAGTGTTTGCTTTGTCCGTGGTATTTGTTGTCTTGTGTAAGCTTATGTCGTGCGATAGGACATAAATCGGCATTAGGGCTAAGAGCACTTGGAAAACCAACTGAAAAAATCAACAACACCAGTCAACAACACTAGTCGCATAGCCTAAAGTAAGAATAAGAAATAGGAAGTCAAGCTATTGAGATTGAAGATATCCTTTACCGATAAGTATAAAATTCGCATCTTGAGCGTGTTGATCCGATTTAGCAACACTGAGACAGGACAAGAACAAAAAAATTGCAGAGGTACCACTCTCTGTGCTTGCCAACTGGGATATATAAAATTTCGGCTGGGCTGGAGAAGTCCAACGCTCTAAATTCCGGAATGTGACACCCTTTTAACTTTTTTTTTTCGCTGTCGCTTGTCAAAATCCATTGGCTTAAGATTCGGTGAGTTTTATACGCAGAAATATGAAGGGCGTTAATCTCCTTAGCAATCTATTCTAGAGCCAATCCCACTTATTTCACCATAGGTACTAGACAGTTTATGGCTCATCGATCTGCCACCCACTTTGTTTCGTTTGGATTATTGAGGAGTAGTAAATAAACACTGCGGATTTGCAATTTTGAGTGTTTTGTTTTCACGTTCTGGAAAGATTCTTTAAACTGAAGGGCTTTTTTGTTCCTTAAGTATGACAGTTCAAAAGCGTTTTTTCGATATATGATATAATATTAAATACAAGTAAAACATGCATATCCAGTTGGGTCATTGACAACCTGTTTCTCTCAAATACAGAACCTTTTTTACAGAATCTTTTGCTTCATTATTTTCATGAGTGTCGCTCACTGACCTCATGAAGTTTCTTGCCTTGGCAAGTTATTGCAGGGCAAAAATCCAAAGAATCTTCACTTCTCAATTGAAAATCCATTAAGACATTACTACGCTCTTCAACCCTCTTCATTTAATTGCATTTCCGTTCTGTTTTTATTTGAAGTTCGATTTTATTGTCGGAAATTTTCGAATGCAGTCTACATGTCCAAAGTCACGCTTTCTTTACCCAGGTTTCAAAGACCACTTTAGCGACCCCACATAGGAATCGAGGCAATGTAAACGATATGTCTGATGACTTCCGTTTTTGGAAGAAAAAAATGTTAATACAAGTTAATAATCTTTACTTTGCTTTGAGCGTGGGACTTGTAGGATGAAAATATGTAGTGACGGGCGCTTTTTACTAAAGTTTCCTTCTGAACTTTGCATCTAAGTGAGGATAATACAAGTAACACAAGAGGAAAAAGAAAACAAAGACGGCACCCAATATTTGCAAAATTTGAGGGGAAATGTGGGGAAATTGCCACTGGAGGCGCGGGCTCACTCGGGGAGCACGCGTGGCTGAGGTACCCTTCCCTCCAATGTCGTCCCGGTTTCCCTCCTTGTTCCCCTCATAAACTAAAACTTTTAAGTTCCAACTGGAAGTTGAAGAGCCATTTTGTCAATGTGCTACCACTAAATCGTGGTCATCAGTTTATTTATTTATTTTAGCTAGTGGATTAAATGGAGAAAGTAAATCTAATTTCCTAATCAAACTCAACCTTTTTTAAATCTAATTTCCTATTGTTCACGAAAGTTAATTTCACCAGGAACCGTCAATTAGATTCTTATTCCTTATTCTGAAACTGTAGACAGCATAAGAGGGATGACCTCATCAACACGGAAGTCGTGGTTGTAACTACATTCCATGATCTTCAAACCTCACGGATATTCAAGGCCACGGCAAGAAACCGATGAGGAGTAACGAGCTGTATTACGGCAAAGATTTATTAACAAACGACAGTAGACTAACCGCCTCAGTAAAAAGAAATATTCAGGAGTGCTTTGAATTGCCCAAGACAAGATAGCCGCGAGTGTCATTTCTTGTTAAACCTTATTAACCTTCGAACCCGGTGTGGGTGAAACACTTGATCGCGAACGATTATCTGCGCAGGAAACTTACTGTGGGGGCTAAGACGAAACAAGATGTTAAAGAGGGATTTTTAAAGTATCTGTTAATCCTATATTGATTTTTAGAATTGCTTCGTTGACGTTCCAGCGATCCATTAGAACGTTAATCTTGTGTTTTTTTCGGAATTTCGGGAGTATCTTATTTGGAATAAGAATTATTTGAAGTTTTTCTGTTTACAACTTTAACTTAGTATAGAGGCTAAGAAAGCAAAACAGACATCTGAAAAATTTCGATAACCTTGCGTGGCTGTCGACCCTTTTCAATTGTACTTAGAAAATAGTTTTCGTCTCTTATCCCTTCTTGAACATGATACTATTAATATTGCATGAAATTCAAACAATTGCCCCCGTTACCGTTAGAGGGCAAAGTGTCACCAGTAAATTTCTCTACTACTTTGAAAAAAAAATTTTCGTAGGATTAATTTAAAAATATGGAAATCTTTATTTCTGCATTCTTAGCTTACCTTACTCCTTTCAACGTGAAGATTAACTATAATATAACGTTTAGACCAAACCTGAGATCAGGGGTTAGTTATTTATTTATTTGCTTCTTTGGCTCGAGAGGGAAAAAATAACGCCTGATACAGATTACCGAGATAAACGGAGAGGGCACGATCGCAGGCCAGGTTAGACCATAATTGACAGAGGTACGTTACCGCGGAAATGGTGACAAATCATAACTATTAATAAAAACCCCAGCAGTTAAACTTTGTAGTGAATAGACAACAATCTATTTTTTTATATTATTGACTATTGTAGTATTTCGATCTTATACGTTTTTGTAGTTTTATTGAGGGTGTAGATTTTATTGTAAATAATCCCCTTTGACATATTATTTTTAATAGTATAGTTTGTTTAGTGTCCCAAATTAGTCCCTTTGGGCTAAATACTTTGACACTTAAATTAAGGTTCTTACTTTATTTACTTAAACCACAACCCACGCCAGGTTTTTAATCAATAAGAGTTCTTATGTGTTTAAACTGTGCATTTAAGAGGATAATCAGCAAACATATACTTGACATAAAAGCATCGACTTTTCGGGAATGTGCCAACCAAGAGAGGAGACAATCGATCGACTGACAGAGTACATCATGACTGCTATCACCACGGCTTTCCGGCTTAAAGGTGCTATGTCACGAAGATATTACTGTTTTAGGTCAATTTTGCGCTGAAGTCATCACTTAGTGTTTTTTACCCATACATAAAATACTCCGTTAGAGAGATGAGGAAGATATGAAACAAATTGATT
The DNA here is from genome assembly GCA_964035705.1 of Porites rus. Classification (NCBI taxonomy): domain Eukaryota; kingdom Metazoa; phylum Cnidaria; class Anthozoa; order Scleractinia; family Poritidae; genus Porites; species Porites rus. The sequence continues at coordinate 42,590,918 of OZ037992.1, forward strand.
AAAGAAGCACTCACTAACAATACTTTTTTTGGTGCTTTGTTGCAGGCTTATTAGCATTGAAACTTGGCCCAAATATTTTTCAAGTTTCAATCCATGTTTATCTTTGGTATCCGTGGCAACAGTGTCGACAATATTGGTCTTAAACAACAAATGTGGACCAATATTTATGGAATTCAATTGATGTGATGATAAGTTTTAGCTTTGTAAAAAGATAGTTATATCGTGATATAGCCCTAGCTTTAATCCTTGTGTTCTACTAAGATCGCTTATCATTAAACAGTAATAATTAATAATCAAAAATAATTTAATAACTTATATCGCGCAGGTATTCATAAAAATGGTCAAATGAGCATTGCATTTAGTAAGAAAAGCATACAATGCGAAAAACAATAAGAATGTAAACACTTCTACAATAAAAAATCTAAAATATCCATATGTAACATTTAAAATTCATTTAACTATAAGCAAACTTAAAAAGGTACATCTTAAGATGGCTCTTAAAAGTATGCAAGTACGGAATCTCGGGAAGCTCGAGGAGTAGACCCTTCCATAACTGTAAAGAAACTTCGAACTTCGTTCAATTTTAGAATTTGAAAAATGTACAAAAATGTAAATTTCACGAACGAAAGACGATATTTGTTCGTTCTTTCTCAAATTTGGGCCACTATATGTCAATCTATAGGTCGTTCATTAGGTAGCAAAAAAAGGAATAACTGTTAGAAATTGTGTGTTCCTGGTTTTCGCCAAAAAAAGCTTCGTCATTTGAATGCTGTAAGCTTTTTTAAAAATATGAAACTCGTCATCGGACAGAATTTAAGGAAGTAGCTATGTCTAATTAAGTAGAGGAAATGACTCCTTAAATATCTGAAGTTGGACCAGAAAACTGAAACTGTCGGAGAATCTGCTATAAACACTCACAATGGCCAAAAAATTATGATTTCGTTCTAGAATTGTCATTTGATGAGGAAGTAACCTCTCCACTGTAGGTATCTTTAAGTAGAGGAAATGACTCCTTAAATTTTTGAAATTGGACCAAAATACAAACTGTCAGTAAAACTGCTGAACAGCTCACGCGAGGCAAAGTACGTAGTTGAGCACTGGGCCATATTTGCTGGGAATCACTTTGAGAGGAAAATTTACTGGGACATTAAAATGATATATTTTTGATGTTATTCAAGAGCGAGATCTTAGAAGTATCCTATACTGATCAAAATGTGTATGAAATAGTTTTTGAGTTTGCTTTAATTAATGGAATTTCCTAACGATTTTTTTCATTGCTTGTCAGTGAAAATTTTTATCCTATAGAGTGCATGTTTCTGGCCTTTATGATCTGTATACCTGAAAATAGTATAGTTAGGTAATGAGATAGAATGCTCTCCTTGGAGCTTGTAGGCTAAAGTAACAAAAGTAATGAGATAGAACTTTAGAAGATGTGATCAGTCGAATGTTATTCATTCTTCTTCTATATTTTTAATAATCTTAAAAGATAACTAAGGAATATTCCAGAAAAAGAACAATTATTTTGCAGAAACGTATTCGCTAACCGAATATCATTGCAAACCTGTTGTGTTGCACTTTCCCATGCAAATCTAGAAGTAAAACAAGGTTCACTATTTTATTTCTGTTCAGTGGTTTCTGCCGGTTCTAATAATAATAATGAACTTCATTAAAGTCTCATGTCTTATAACTCAGGCACAGTGCCTTACTAATTGGGGTGACTGTTCTTATAAACATTTCAGGCATGCATATATGCATGCCTGAATATGGTCCTTATAGCGACGTGTGGTAAATATTTGATAGCTATAAACTTACGCCCTCTGCTGTTTCCTCTGCGAACATTTTTTATTCTGCTCTCTCTCTTGAAATAAGTTGCGGTCGGTTAAAAATAACTTCCCAGCTGGGACGAGCTCTTTTAAACCCATTAACTAAGTGAAGAGTTCTTTGGACTAGTAAAGATAAACTGCTTGGCACGCGCTATTTGTCGAGGACTTTGCGCCGCTTTGTAGTATAAAAAATGAATGGTTCTCTGATATTTCTTGGCAGACTCCTATAAAATTTGCACTTAATAATTTTCACCAGCTTAACTTGTTGGCTGCTATGCCGAATATATGTATTTCGGAAATGAAAAGTATTCTATAAAACTTTAAGCTACACTTAATCTGTGTATTTTAGTGATAAAAAATGTTGCATATAGAAATTAAACAACGCAATAGTAATCTCTACATGTATAGCGTCCTCATATTGTCTGGTTCGAGTATCTGTATAAAACAGCGTAGGTCATATGTGTATATACTGGCGATTTATAAAGTTGTTGTTCAAATGATGAATGTATAAATTTCATATGTTTGAATTGTGGAGTGAAGAAATAACTTTGTGTAGTTTGAAAGGAGAGCGTGAAAAAATTCAGGCTTGCCGGCCAGGATTCCGTCAACTGAAGATTCCGAATGTCTGATTTTTTTCAGGCTTTCGTTCAGTTGCAAATGTTTAAGATGCGTCCTTAATCACGATGGTTTTCTTTGCGTTTTAAGTTGTGTTGTTGCTTGGCCTTTTTACAGCAAACTAAAATCAGAATGCGTTGCACGTTCTTAGTCCCTTCTCTTGATTTGTATCCGGATGCTGTCTGAGACAGGCTCAGTCCCGTTAGAATAAAAAAAGCGTAATCTAAGCCTCGAGACAAGTTTTTAAGTAAATATTCTTCCCGAAGATTTGTCCCATTTTCATCAGATCTTACAGCGGTTTCTTGTTTACGAGTTGAGAATCACCAAATGACGTCGCTTTACTCCAACAACTGAATTCTGTAGGTTGTCGTACCGACTACTATGGACCGACTTCTGTGGAACCTCGATATAATGAACCCCTCCTGTAGCGGGAAACGTCTCAAAACACCCTTCGTATATCTACTTCGTGTATCCATATCTAGCGTTAGATGTGTTAAACAAAGGACACGGCTCACGTAGACGTTCGGAAGGGATTTGATTTTGAAATTGAATTTGATCATATGATATAATTGCTGTGCAAGATATCGCGAAACTTTAATTTGCACGCGGATTGGCTAGCTGTATTAAGGCGCTTTCTCCGTGTTAGATGTCAAGATGACTTACTCTCCTTCTGTCGTCCTTGCGCAAAATTTGTAGATAATTCAACAACAATGAAAGTGATTCCTTAACTTTAGTGCTAATGACATTCAATCTTTTTCAGTTAACAAATATGTCTGTTTTTTACTACATGACTCGAATTCTGGTTCTTTTAACTCCACTCGAATGCCATTCCATTAGCTCTTCTTGTTGTATAACGGTAAAAACAGTAAAACTAACACTGGTCAACACGAAAGCTGTTTGATGTTAATTTGTGCAACGAACAAATCGCGTTTAATCATAAAGAAATGCCTTATCATGTTACCGTTTCTGATGAAATAAGTTAAATTTGTACTGCACCATACATTGAAGTGATGAAACATCAACTAACTATCTTTTTTACACGGAAAATTAGACTGTTCATAGTCCCCTATTTTTTCGCAAGATCGTCGAGATCGAGCCTTTTGCGTTACGGGCAACCATCTTGGATGAGTGTCAAAAGCTACTTAGGTACCCTGGGTACCAGAGGTTTTTCTCGCGTGCGGCGGGAATTTTCGGTGTTGGCCGAAGGCCGACACGTCTTCGGACGTAGGCCGAAGCCACGAGCGGCGAAGCCGCGAGAAAAACCTCTGGCACGGAGCGGTGCTTTTTACTGTCCCCGTTGACCTTTGAGCTTTTTTATCGGATGACATTTACGCCAATCAGATTGAAAGTCTCCGACTGTGATCATGTGGGCCGGCACGTGAAGAAATGTCCAAAGAACCACATTATCCTTAGAAAGACAAGTTGCTTTAAGAGCAATCATGACTTGGTCAAATCGAAGTTCTCCATAATTGGTGTAGCTTCAGTTTTAGCTGCAATCCATTCTCCGAGATTTGGATCTGAAAATCACTATCCGTGAGAATTTAACATCGTGCTAAAAGCGCTAACGAGCTGGGCCCAGCGTGACAAAACATTGCAGGAAACCGTCACTTTCACGGACAAAAAGAAAACTGCTTATAATTATTCAGATCCAGGAGGCACTTTGGAGAAATTAAACAACCTAAAACCCTCATTTAGCCGCATTGAAGAGCTTGACATTTCAAAAGGGGTCAACGAAAATGCTCTTGCATCAAAGGGCAAATCATACGCCGACCAGACACAATAACTGCAGAAAATCAATATGCGTGTCACGACCTCTCAGTATGAAACAATCGGCAAAAACCAAATTTCCTTAGTTGAAACGTTTTTCTCCAGAGCATGATCTACCCATCACGGAAAAAAATTCATTGGAACAAGCAGCATTTTGGCATGAGGTAAAAGTCGTGTGTGACCTTCTGACCCCTCTTTTATACTAAGAATACATGTTTTCTTTTTATATTCCTAATCCATCAATACAAACTATTTCAAAACATGTTGTAATCGTTTGAAATAGGAAATTAGTAAAGCTTAAACCGTATTGCTGTAAAAGCTGAATTGGTGATAATAGCTTAATTGCGTTGAATAAAATTAAATACTCCTCTTGTTCGCTCTTAGCTTTTAACTTGTCTACACCGTCAAACCCTTCTAGTACATTGCTTATCATGCTCTTTCAAACTTTTCAAAGCTGCTATCACAACACTTCTCGCGAGTACAACAACAGCAAAGTTGGAAATATTCTTTCACGTGCTGGTCTATTCTTGTCAACCAATTGTAGCGTCTGTTAGATTCAAAGTCCCTCAGGTGGTCGTTAGTAGCCAATCAGCCGTCTTGTCCAAAATCTGGACCAACTGATTTAACCGTGTTAACGATTGGATCGGCGCCATCAAAGCAATAGCGCTCTGTTCCAGAGGCTTTTCGCGCGGGATCACTATAAAGACTTGACAGAAACCGGAAACCGCGCTAGAAAAGTCTCTGGCACCCAGGGTACTACTTAGGTGGCGAGGGATTAGAATTTGGACAAAATGCGCTGGAAATTATTCAAAATTGAATTTTGCAATCGACCCCGATTACTCGAATTGTTTTTAGTTTCCCCTCAGAGTTCGAGATACAGGGGATCTACTGTAGTTCTTTTTGGAGAAGTCTATATTATAATAACGTATCATAGCCGCACATGTTTGATGTTTCGCTTGAGCCTTTTCCCTGCGGTTCCGTGTCACTGCATGGGGGTGTGTAGGGGAACACGTTTCCACAGATTTTTTGGCCACTTCTCGAGGGTGGTCTGTTTAGTGGTTTTTCGCATCTGGCTTGGCACGTGCTCTAGCTTGGTTAGGACATATGATACTGTTTTGCTATAGCAATGGCATTGATGTATGTTAATGAGGATACCTACATCAAATGACTGACTGGCGCATCCTGTTAGGATACACTCAAGGAGGATTGGAAGGTCTTCCCGCGAGTCTTTGCGAAGCGGGTTTTTGTCATGTTGACATTTTGGGGAAATCGGCGAGTTGACATTTTTCCTGATTTCGATGTCGTTTATCTTCATTTTTACACTGCGATGGAGTAAAGAAAAAAGTATAAGATTTTTATTGTGCTATTATCGTTCTCTCTGTGTATTTTTTAAAGAGATATAACGCTCGGAAGTTGTTAAAATATCCATTTCATTAAGAGCACTTATGTCGTTTATTTTGCGCGCTATATTTTGCTGCGAAAGACACTCGACAAAAAGGATTTTAAAAAAATCGTTTCAAAATGGGAGTTTTCGATTGAAAACGTCACCAGATTAAATATGAATAATTTTTGCTTGAAAATAATGCAAAGCTCTCCAAAGGTCGCCTAATATTGATCTCAAACAAAGCCATCGAAAATCCCTTTGTTTGTTGTATAATTATTAGATGACCGACTGACCGACTGTCTCGTGTCAGTGAAGCCAGACTATTGACTTTGGGTCGAGAAAAAAAGAAGCATGCTCAATCATTTCTTCCCTGAAAATGAAAAAATATTTCGCCAGTTTCATTTAATGTTTTGTAAATATTGGAAAAAAAATCGGCGAGTGAAGTAAGCTGGTCCTAGGCTACCACGACGAAGTCCCAGACATCCCAGAGTCCTTTGTTAATCCAGTATGGAGGACGAGCCCCAAGCACCGCAAACTCTGGGAACTGCTTTACTTTTAGTTGTTTTGCCGGTGATCGCGCTATTGTCACTTCATTTCCTCTCTGCAAAAAACACAAGATATCCCCCACTTATCAAAGGTTGGATTCCTTGGCTTGGATGTGCGATTGACTTTGGAAAAGCTCCTCTCGACTTCATCAAGAAATCGCGGCAGAGGCATGGAGCTGTGTTTACTTTGTATGCAGCTGGGCAGCGAATGACCTTTCTAACAGATGTTAAAGACCTTCCGTTGTTCTTTAACTCGCCGCAGGCGGATTTTCAGTTAGCGGTAGAGGAGGCGGTGAAAAACACAGCTGGAATCGACAAGGGCGATTTTTTTGCCAATCATCGTAAAATCCATGACTTGGTTAAAGGAAGATTGTCGTCCACGTCCAATTTGCAGAAATTAGCCCCAAAGGTTGGACGTCACATAGACGAATACCTTAGCAATGGTATGTGTGTTCGAGTATAAAAGAGTTACAGTGGAACTTGTTGATGAAGGGGTAAACTTGTTACAGTGGTTCCAGTTTTAGATGTGATGGGGTTCTTTCCCGGGGGGGGGCACTTGGGTATTTTTTGGGTGGGTATGTGCCGCCCGGGACTCCAAATTGGCACCCCGTTCTAAAAAAAATTTCCCCTAAAATTGATACCCCGTTCTAGAAATGGGCCAATTTTTTAAACTCCATTCTAGAAAGTTTGTAAATTGAAATAGCCCTGTTTTTTTTAAAAGATATTTCTTTATTTGTTCGACTTATACATCAAATAAATGCTTCTTCCCAATCAGCAACAATTAAAAGCAGAAGATAAAGCCGTGATCCACAATTTTTTATACCCCATTCTAGAAAACGCCTCTGAAATGGATACCCCGTTCTAAATCAGGAGCTTCAAAATCACGACCCCGTTGGGCGGCACATACCCGTATAGGTAATGTATGGGAGTACCCCCCCCCCCCGGGGGTTCTTTGACCCCCTTCTGACCCCCCAGGTTGACAGATATATTAAATATCTAAATAGTAAATAAACCATAAATAGTAAACAACCATTATTTCCATGGAATCTGCGAGGGGATCAGTGCGGGGTGTCTCTAGGGGCTTAAGGACAAAGCATAGAGGTTTTTCTAAGTTAAAGTTGGCATTGGAAAATTTTAAGACTATTGATTCTGCTAAAAAAATTGCACTCTTGGGAATATGTGACTATCTGTGAGAGATTTGGGCTTCTGAACATTTCAAAGAAGTTACCACATGTTAAATATTAAATGCTTAGATTTCACCTCAGCCTTAGGCCTTAATGCCCATTGAGTTTTGTTTCCTTTCCACTGACTGGTCCATTTCTGTTAAAAATTATGAAAACAAAAAGAATTCCCCTCTGTAGTAAATATCTGATGTTTTTTCTTCTGCAAAAAAACAAACAGTTCACTACAATTTTTTCTTGACCTGAAAATTAGTATCATCTTTTACTTTTATGGTTAACTTGTATAAAATAGGTTTGATGTTTTGTGTAGGAATAGCTTAGTACACACCTTGCCATCATTTTTGTTTAAAATGCTGGTGTTTTGACATCCACAAGAATTGCTTGTAGTAATTTCTTTTTCTTTCCTATTTTTTGCTTGACCAACCAATTCTCCCCACTGAAGAGAAGGCAGTGGGAAACAAAACACTTCGACCCACTTAAATGTATCACCTTAAGGGCTTTACAATATTATTCTTAATACCAACAGTCATTTTTTAATGCCACTGCTCACGGGGGCAAGGATGGTGCAGTGGTGAGAGCACTCATCTCCCACCAATGTGGCTGGGGTTCAAATCCTGGCTTAGATGCCATATGTGAGTGTGAATTTGCTCTGAGAGGTTTTCCTCTGGGTACTACAGTTTTACCCTCTCCTCAAAAACCCTTGCTCTGAGAGGTTTTCCTACGGGTACTCCAGTTTTCCCCTCTCCTCAAAAACCAACATTTCCAAAGTCTAATTTGACTAGGAATCAGGTAGATGAAGAACCACTTAGTGGATGTGCTACCTCTCAATTGTTATTTATTTATTTGTTTATTATTTACCCACCAGCCAAAATTCCAGGGGCTGAAGTTGACTTGATGAGTTTGGTTCGCGATGTTGTCTTCAGTGCTGTTGTTCCCACACTCTTTGGATCTGGTGTCCTTCCTCAGTCTATAAAAGAGTTCAAAAAGTTCCAAAAACAGTTTGTTCAATTTGATGGCAGCTTTGAACATGGAGCAAGGCTACCTGAATTTCTGTTGAAAGACTGGTCCAAGTCAAAACATTTTTTGTTGGATAAGTTCTCTGATGTACTACAAAAGCAATTGCACACAGGTTTCAAAGAGGATTCTTTGCTTCAGTCAATGGTTGATTCACTGACTGGAGACTGTGCACCAAATTATGCTGTTCTCTTGCTCTGGGCATCACTCGCAAATGCTGTTCCAATAACATTCTGGACTTTGGCATTAGTGCTGGGTAACCAGGCCATCAAGAAGGATGTGCAGAAGGAAATTGATGAAGTACTGGGACCATACATAAATAGTGAAGGTAATAAAGGACCTGTTTGTATGAGGTGAGCCAGCCTGCTTAGCTGGGTTGGCCAGCTTTACCAGGCTGGCTTGGCCTAAATGAGGGCAAAACAGCTGTCCATGGCCTGGAACTGCCTGCATGATAATGGCTGTACACATGTCTTAGGTATTGCAGGCCATACCTCAGAGTTGTGTATTGTGATCATTGTTCTCAGATGGTTGAATTCCTAACAGAGGAGTCAGATCATTTATTCTTCTTTGACATGATGAATGTTTTATCTTCTGATAAATTTTTTCCACATAGAGGTCTGCAGATTTAGTACCAAAAATTGGACCTTCTGATCTTATTTTGTGTGTGTGTGTTATATTTTGTTGGTACCAATCGCATAATTGGATGTTAGTAGACACAGGCAAACCTCCAAAACATAATCCTATTCACAGCTGGTGCATGTAGTTTTTAATTTTTTCCTCACGTCTGATCGGCTCTTCCTCATAACACAATTATACTCCCGCAATATTTCTGGAGATCACAGGTTTTAGTGGTCTGAGAGTTAAATAATGAAATAATTAAGCTATTTTACATTTAATTCTTATTCTTTGGATGTTTCTGATTGTTTGTTCACTTACATGATATAACCTTTTACTGCAAAGGCAACAAAATGGATGAAAGGAAATGTGGTCGCATATTAATAAATAATCTGTCTTTGCACAGAAACCGTGACACTGTGTTGCACAGCTAGCATAGAGCATATCACGTGTTAGAGGGTATAAAGTAATACTCAGGCCCAAGTTATTCAAATGTTGGATAGCCCTATCATAAAGATAAATCGTAAGATAAGAATTAGGAAAACCAATTTTGCCATAACGTTTATATAGATTTATCCAATGGATAGCGTTAATCCACCTCTCGAACAAGTGGTCTCAGGTTTATTAATATTATTAAAAGTAAACTTTCATATGCTCATTTGTAGGATCGTTGTCAACAGTGACTTTAGAAGACATTAAGAAACTGCAGTTTGTCGAGTGCTGTATACTTGAAGTTATTCGCCTACATTCTCCTGGAGTTATTGCCCGAAAACTCACAGAACCCCTTCAAGTGCAGGAGTTCACAATCCCAGCAGGCGATACGCTGATGATCTCACCTTATTGGACGCATAGAAACGAGGCTGTTTACCCAGATGCAGACTCTTTTAATCCAAACCGTTGGAAGGAGACACCTTGCTCAGATAAACCCGCTGCAGCAGAGAATTTCATTGCGTTTGGTGGTGGTCGTTTTCAGTGTCCAGGTCGTAGGTTTGCTTTGATGGAAATCCAAATGTTTGTATCTGCAATCCTCTGTGTTTATGACATGGAGTTGGTAAATTCAGAAGTTCCTTTGCCTTCCCCTCGACACGTAGTCGGCGTCCCACATCCTGACTCAACTTGTTATGTGAAAATACGCAAAAGATTCAAGACCGAAGTATGACGGTCTTTTCCTTTTTTGTCCTTTTTTACAACAAAAACAAAACTGAAAATGGTGACTGTATGAATTTCATATTAATTGAACTGCGGAATGAAGAATTAAATGAAGCCGGGAAGATCGTCGTAGCGAAAGACTCACCTTCGCAGTCGTGAAATGAAAGCCTGAAAAAAATAAGGCTTGCCGGGATGCGAATCCTGACCTGGTCAATACCGGTGCAGCGCTCTAACCAACTGAGCTAGCATGCTGCTCCCTTTCCAAACTTTAAAAAAAACTGTGGCAGGGTATATTGCTGCAGTAATTACTGAGCCATAGTGCAGAAAAAGTTCCAGGGATAGATCTTCGAGCTTGCGAATGGAACAGCATATTTTCCAAAATTCTCTCCCCCGCAAAAAGGACAACCTCGCGTTATGGGAAGCGCCTTTTTTCCCATTGTTACCCCACACATTCAACTGTTTCTTTCAACTGTCGCGCAATCCAAACTCCATGATCCCTCACGATGACGTAATTAGCATTATATAAGACCATGCAAGGGTGTTAGTTTGCAACGGCCAGCTGGAGAGAAAGTCGAACACGTTTCGGAAACGGTGACAATTTCTTCCGAAAGCAGCTCCACCACGCCAGTGTGCACGTCGACGACTTTGACCAGTATTTTTTACCTCGGTTGTCTCCCGTACTGGGAGTTCTAATGTTGGTCTATAATAATCCATGTTTTAATTATCCATGTTTTATCAATCCATGTTTTATCATATGCCGTATTTTTTTTTTGTTTTTTGATAAATTATCACAGGGTCAAAGTTTTTTTCTCTCCTGTTTTTTGTAGGTTCAAAACATTCCAGACCTTTTATTGTAATTTGTATTCACTGTGTAAGCGCTGGGTGTGCTCCAACCCCATGGGTCATTTGTGAATTGGGAGGCGCTGTGTGGGCTTGTGTCACGTGAGATTTGAAGAATCGTGATGAGCTGTTTGGGCTCACGTGATATGAGATTTACACACAAAAAAGAAAAAAAATGTTGCGCTGTGTTAGCCTACGAAAGCATCCGTTTTTCCTCGCTCTTCGTCGCTGGGGAGGTTTCGCGAAATGTCCTCAGCGACGAAGAGCGAGGAGAAACGGATGCTTTCGTAGGCAATGTGTGGGCTCACCTGACATGGAAGTTAAAAAATCGTGATGCGCTGTGTGGGCTCATTTAACATGAGATTTAAACACACGAAAAAAAAAAAGATTAAAAAGGAAAAAAGTCGTGATTCGCTGTTGAACTCACGTGACATGTAGTTAAAAAAATCGTGATGCGCTGTGTGGGCTCATGTGACATGAGATTTTCTGTAAATCATGAGTACCTGAGTGGGTACTTTGGAAAATGCGTAACGGTCTTTGTCTTCTGATGTAAGCGGTAATTAAGGCCCAGGTGGATTTCAGAAACAGCTGATAGCTATGAAAAAGAAGGCAGACGCTACCATGGTGGAGACAGCACTGTCGACATTCAAAGCGCTTTTTTTTTAACCCTATGCTTCGTTGGCGGCGTTGGAGTGATTAGGGTTAAGCAGTGACGACGATAACGGCAACGAGAACGGCGAAAAAGCAATTGGTTTAGAATAAGAAAACAACAAATTTGCACGTGCATCAAGCATTTTTGTTCATTTCTTTGGCGTAGTTGCACGACTACGACGTGAAAATGCCTAAATTTCACGTCTTGTCGAGGACGGGAACACAAGACAACAACTTTCTTTTTCGTTTCCTGAACTTTGATACAGTCTTTTAGAACAACTCCAGAACAATTTGCCAGCGTTTGACATTCGAGATGGAATAAGTGCGATAAAGTTTAAGGCAGCGCAAATTCACTTTTCAAGTGACGTTTTCGTAGCCGTCGCCGTCGTTGTTGTTTAAGCTCCCTTTTGCCCAGTCCCCATCCTGCGTCTTTCCAGGCCCTGTCGGTCAGTGCATTTCGGGCGGGAGACGCCTAGACAATCTCGGAGTGCGCATGCGTGAGTATTTTTGCATTTTTGAAAAGTTCCCACGTTCAACTGGAATAATCATTATCTATAAAAAACTTTGCGCGTGAATATCCTGCTCTTAAAGATCTGGCCCCGGTTGTTCAAACGTTGGATAGCGCTATCCACCGGGTAAATCACTATCCAGCGGATAAGTATTACGGAAATCACTTACGCTATCCGCTGGATAGTGATTTATCCGCTGGATAGCGCTATCCGACGTTTGAACAACCGGGGCCAGTACTATTGATACTATTACAAAAATAACTAACCTTGCTTCTGTTATTAAAGAACAAAAGTATTACTTTGATTCGGAAAGAATACTACTGTATAACGTGCAAGTAATTTCTCTTATTAAAATGATATTTCTTTATTGATAAAAAGATTTGAAACAGTAGTTTGTTGACATTCTACCAAATTTAGAGACCAACTTCAACAGACTGTCCGATTAGAATTTGTGATCACTGCAGACTAACTTTCTCTGGGAGCACATCCTTTGGAGAGACACATCATTTGCGCATAAGTGACATGGTCCCTGACTGCTGATGCAGGCTCAAAAGTAAACTAACATTTCCGGTGATAGGCGACACGACAGCAGCGAGGAATGAAAGTTTTGACCAGAAATTGGCGATTTCTGAGGTAAGTACATCTTCTTGTCAGGACATACCAATATTTTCTTCCTTTAGGTCTCTTTCCTGCAAAGTAACACGTAAGTGATTTCCCTGTAACATGCAGTTGTTTACTCATATTTTGTTATCCCACAAGGCTCAAATTTTAACAGCTGATTTTAAGCTTGTAAGCTTAAATATGTAAAATACTATGCTAGAGAAGAATTATAGTTTTTTTGGCATCTCTTTAGTTTGAAAAAATAAATAAATAAAAGCACCTGGAAGTAGTTACGTTGAAAAATCGAAGAGATCGCAGAATAACCGGCCTGGTAAATGTCTTAGGGCCTGTTTACAAGGAGAGAGGGTTACCCTGGTGCTAGGGTTACCCTAGCAAGCGGGTTAAAGTTAGCCCTGGTTTACAAGCAGATTTCACGGGTAGGGTTACCCTATCACCCGGGTCAACTTTACAAGCTTTGCTGACGTGTTTCGTCATGGGTAACATTCTTTGTAACGGTCCAAAATTTGCATTAATCTTGAAGCTCTATGGAAAACACGTTGCGAAAAAAAAGAGAAAATATTACCATCGTAGACAGAATATAACTTTTTTTTTCAGATGTTTATAATTAAGCTCAGAAATTGCATAATACCATTCAAATTGGCACGATTACTGGTCACGGATGACGGCGGAAAGTTGACCCAGGTAGGCAAGTTATCCCTAGCTGAGCATTTTACAAGGCAGGTAGAGTAACCCTCTTGCTAGGGCTAGGGTAACCGCACCTGCCTTGAAAACACACTGTGTGAAAAAAGAAGAAATATGCAAGTGCTAGGGTAACCCTCCCTCCTTGTAAATAGGGCCTTACTTGAAAAACTGCTCCCACAGTCAAGTTTGATTATGCTGAATATTTAAGCTTAAATCTATTAAAAACGAGTTAAAAGAGTGCTCCTGCAGTCCCACACTCCAGCAGTTGCTGAAAAGTGATTATATGTGGGTATACAACCAGGGGCTTAGCTACCTGTACGTGCGGTATGCACAAGCATACCTGGAAAACTGTCAAGGGTAAAAATAATATCATAGATATTGGCTATTAACAGCCCTGGTTGATGACCAATAGGGCTGTCTTGGTTGCTTATTTTAAGTCAAGAGGGCTGCATAATTCAGGAAGGAATTGTGATCAGGGGAAGGAGCCAAATTGTCTTAGCAATCAGTGGTGAACTACTTTTTTATTCACACTGATTTAGTCTAGACATCATGCCAACTCTGTGACTTATTATAAACCAGTGTATGTAATATTCTTTATAGATTTCTTCCACAATTAGAAGGCTGGAATAAAGAATTACTGTGCAGAAATTGCTTTTCTGACAAGGGCAGCGGACCACATCATCTTTGTTCTTCAAGTACTGCGGTAATTAAATAAATTATAAAACTAGAAATACAAATCTCGCAATGACCCTCGCGAAACTCTGTTTTTTAGTAGCACGACTCAAGTAAGCCCTGTCGCTGGGCAACTATGGATACCAAAGCGATAAAAAAAAGGATTTATGATAGAAGCAAAATTGTAGCCTGCTTGCGATGATGTCATGCTGCTGACGTCAATTGGGACGCAATCGTGACTTTGTTGTCAGGCAGCTGCGGATACCAAACCAACAGAAAGAAAGGTTTATGACCAAAGCCTAATTGCACTCTGCTTACGATCCTCACGCGTGCCGCATGACAAAATTATAAATTTGCTTTCACAAGGCACTTCGCTCAGAATAAATTGCTTAATAGCATCTAGCCACCCACTATACTAAATAACGTCTTTCTATAGCTCCTTAGAAATCTTTCATTGCACACAATGTGATAAATTATATCACTTTGAAAGTTTAAAATATTTTGTATTGTGTGAATAAAAGTTATAGACAATTTATTATTGGATGAGGTTTTTTTGATATCCAGAATAATCAAGGTCGAGGTAAGTGTTATCAGCTGAGCCAAAGGCTGAGGCTAATAACCCTTGCCAAGACCTTGATTTACTGGATATTGCAAAAACTGAATCTAATAAATTATACACGTAATTATTAGATGTGGTTTTTGTTATTGTTTTATTATACATTGTTTTGACGAAAAGAATGACAAAGACACTTTTGCACGGAACTGAATTGACCTTGCTGTTGGAAATCATGCATTGCACGTGCAACCTACAGATTAGTCATATTTTATGTGCTAGTAGATAACCAACTAATCTGTCGGTTGCGCTGATTTTCAAAATTAGCTGTAGGCTGTTAGCCAATGAGAAGACAGATAGTGTGTACTATGTATACTAATTATAATTCTTTTTTCTATTACTCAGGTGCATAATGTAGAATCTTGTTGGGTTAATCTTCTACTCAAGATGGCTGATCATGATGTACCCACCACTGAGGCTCTTCCATCACAAAATAGGATGACTCAAATCCGTGAAATGTTGAGTACAGCAGTTAGAATGAGGAGAACAGATTCTTCTGGTGACCTTATGCCAAATGTAAGCAGCACTTGCTGTTTTAGATATTACACAGATTTAGCAAACACAATGTGACAATGGTGATGATGTTTGTGGCAGATCCTGGGGAGGGGGGGGAGGGGGGGTAAATTCCCATAAATTTTGTGTGTGCCACCCAGGGTCTTAAACCCTGACCCTATTTAAGGAGGAGAAAAAACAAAAACTGATACCCTATTTAAAGCCCAAAACTGAAAAGTGAGACCCAATTTAAGGGAAAAACAAAACTAAGAATTTTATGGAAACACACAAATCTTACTTAATTTGCTTTCTTAATACTCTAAGGTAAAGTTCCATTTAAACAGGTGAGTTGTTTCTCGTTTAGCCTGTATATAATAGTGGTACCCTCTCTAATGACGGCACAGGGAACACAATACCCTGGGTGCCAGAGACTTTTCTAGTGAGGTTTCCGGTTTCTGTCAAGTCTTTATAGTGATCCTCGCGGCTTCTGCCATCACTTAAAACTCCCGCTGCGCATGAGAAAAACCTCTGGTACCCAGGGTAGGAACACAACACCAACAAGGACAAAAGTGGTACCCTTTATAATGATGCATGGTAACCCCTTCCAGTACAAAAAAATGGAGAACTTGAAGTTATATTCGGTCCTTTCCAATTTCTAATTTTCTTGCAGGCTGTTGCTAAAGAGGTTAGGCACTTTTACAGTGGCTTAATGACAAAGGTATTGAAACATACAACTAGTGTCTCTTGAGTTGTATCATTTTAATAAATGTATATTTTACACCAGCACAGCGCAATGTTCATTTGAAACTGTGAGCCATCCCTTTTTAGTCAATCAAGTTGTGGCTCGGCAGTTGGAAAGCAAAAGAGCTGAGAGGAGAACTGGAGAGATGCAGAAAGTAAAGGACTGCTCTCTTCTCTTCCTAACTGCCGTATTAAAGTGATGGGAATATAAATCATAGTGTGAGTTTAAGGGGTGTTATTATAATTTGGGCTCACTATCTGTGTTCTCATTGTCTATAACAGCCTACAGTTAGTTTTGGAAATCACGCAACCTTCAGATTAGTTAGATATCTGTTAGCATATAACTGACTTATCTGTAGGTTGTGCATACAATGCATGATTTTCAAAAACAATGTCGTGTCAGTTTCATTCGATGATGTGTTGTCATTATTATCTTCCAAACAATGAATAATAGAAAATTGTTAGAATTTGTTTTTGTGATATCCGGAATAATCAAGGTCTCAATAAGTGTTGTGAGCCTCGGCCTTTGGCTCTGCTGATAACACTTACCTTGACCTTGATTACTCCAGATACCACAAAAACCGCATCTAATAAATAAATTGTTTAGAATTAGCAGATTTTGGTCTCACTTAGGGTGTTCAGGATAGAGAGCTAAATACTTTTATCCAGTCGACTGTAAGGCCGAATTGTCTTCTTTAGGGGTCAATTAAAGCCTGAGCCATGCCAGATTTGTTCTCTTTTAAGGTTATAAATCTAATTTTTTGACAGGCATCCCCAATATTAAGTCCCTCTCCCTCCACCTTCCACTCCTTCGTCTGTTTCCCTCCTCCCTTGCTCGCCTGTAACATGCCTGCGTATGCAACGTTCTTGAGAATCTACTAGCAATCTAAATATTTATGTTGAAACTTGCATGTCACGACAGGCTGAAAAACTGGCGTTTTTTCTTGTCCTCGAACGTGACCTCGGAGTTGACCATGCAGAAGTTATGGAAACTGCGGCAAGCCTATCAAAAGCTCAGGTCAGTGGTTAAAAGTGATTTTAATTCATTCTGGTCTGACTAATTCGAATATTTCTTTTTCTTCCTAAATGAGTGACTGCTTCAGACAGGAACATTGTATGCAGTTGATTTGTGGGAGTGCACTGTATAATTATGACAACGAGGATTACTATATTCTAGCCAAGAGCTTGTTTCTATTGGACAACTAAGATTTTGTCCTTTGTCTCATGCCCCTGGATATTTACGATGGTTACATCCTTCCCAAAACAGATTTTTGTAACTCATTTTGTTGATAAGGTTTTTAGCACTAGAAAACAGCCGACATTTCGGGACGCCACCCCTGGTTTCCTCGCGAAATGACGTCTGAGAAACGAGCGCAGAACTTCCACTGATGACCTGTTACTACCCGGATCTGGTTAGTGCCTCTGATTGGTCGTGCCGCGTAGGAAATTCAACCAATCGGAAGCACTACGCAGATCTTGGTAGTGACGCGTCACCAGTATGGAATTTCTGCGCTCGTTTCTCAGACATCATTTCGCGGGGAAACCAGTGAACACCAGTGGTGGCGTCGTGAAATCTCGGCTGTTTTCTCAGGCTATAAGATTTTTTATTTTATTTTTTTTATGGAGCAGAAAAATGGAGTTCCAGCCATGTTGAGAGCTGAAGATAAGCTGCGACAGGCGCTTGAGCCGGCTCATATCCAGTTGTTATCACAGATCAGCAAGCTACAGGGAGGTGTCAAGGATATTGTGGACATGAGAAATGATCTATTGGTAAGATAAAAGAGAGGGCGGATGAAAATGATTTTGGGTAACAATGCAAGATGATTGAACTTTGTGTTAACTCACCTATTGTACACATGAATCCACTCCCCAACGCCCACACACGTCTACATTTTCTCCACTTTGTGTTAGAAAACTGATTTTAACCCAAAAAAGGCAGTTTAGAGTTCTTTGTTCTAAAACGTGTGGTATCAAGGGTTGTCGTTTTTGAAGTCGTACCAAATAACTTATCAAGAAGTGTGCGAGTTAACTAAAGATATGGTTCAGAATACTTGCGGTGGGTAAGTTGAACATGTTTCAAGTTGTAGAACTAGCATTAGGAAAATAAAAATAAGCCAAACCTTGAACCATCAATGTAAATATAAACTGACCAGTCGTTCTTATTAAAGGAGTCCGCTACATTTATGCATAGAAACACTGATCACCAAAGCAACGTACTCAGTTTCGTTGAGTCACAGACTTCGGTTATGACCGGCAGTTCGGCACCTTTTTGAACAGTAAAATTCTGGTTGACTGTCAGATGCAAAAGGTTAAATGTGAAGTGTCTTTTATTACCAAGGAAGGATTGAACGATGAGAAAGACCCTGTTGCCAGACAAGAGCTTCAGGCTTTAAGCACCTCCATCAAGAATCTACTTGCTCAATGGTTTGCAGTTGGATTGTTGGATCTTAAACAAGTCACGTGGGATTCACCTGGAAGCATACTTGAAAAGGTGCTTACCCGAAATCGATCGTTGTTTTTGTTTTTGTTGTTGTTGTTGTTATTGTTTGCGAATTAACTTTGCATAATTATGCTAAAACTCAGAACGCCGGACCAGGGGCCCGTTTCTCGAAGCTCCCGGTAATTACCGGGCCCGTTAAGCTGTTTTGTTTTCCATTTTAGAAGGGAGTTTTAAAAGTTTTGAAAATTATACAGTAGAGTTATTAGCTAACGAAACAAAATGGACTTCATTAGAGGTCAGAACACACCCTACTTTTCTTGAGACTTTAATTTAAAAATATGATTCCGGGCCCGTTAAGTTACCGGGACTTTCGAGAAACGGGCCCCAGCACAGAAAACCTGGCAATAGATCTAGATAAAATGAACACAGCAGCGTACTAATCTGGACTTAGAAGTAAATACTGTATTAATTAAGTAGACGACCATTGTGAATAGAAATTTACTCCTGGTGCAGTTACGGGGATAATATAATGCATCAAGGTGCCGTTGCTAGTCATTGTTGATCACTTAATGAAGCAATCAGTCATACTGGGGCATGCGCAGACTAATTGTAATAGACTGTTATGTCCAGAAATACTTGCTAATGAGATTCTTGCTGCTTATGGAAGACATCACGAAGTGTCCCGTAACCTTAATCCTCACCTGAACGCAAGCAATTCTGTCAAAAATGAAATCATATGGAAATTACAAGTAATTGTGTTCAATATAAAGAACTCACGGTAAGTGTTGTGTGTATTTCTGCACAAAAGTGACTCGGGAATAATGCATCAAGTGATATCACTTCTAGTCATTAGGGTAAGACGTAATTTTGATAGAGTGACGCTGATTAACGTATTTTACCCGGTTCTGTATGCTTTTTTTACTTGTGTTTCTAGTAATTTGATTGCCTGTAGTAGTTGTGTTAAAACTACAACAACAATAAGATTGTTGTTAGTCTACTGACATGGTTCTTTGTAAAATTGTGTATTTGAAAGCCTCTCCCTGAAAATCGCAGAATTACTGCATATCCCCAGAGATAACAACGAGTCTTTCACAATCGCAAAAATTAGTTCAAGCAAAAAATCTCTAATCCGCAAAAATATACGTCCCC